>JAUMTR010000022.1:7358986-7417547 GCA_032270685.1 Microctenopoma stevenorrisi
ATGGTTTGGGACTGAAAACACACAGCAACAAAAAACAAGAAGTGACAACTGTGAGAGGCAGTGAAACGACAAGTGTCTGCGTTTCAGACTGTCAGATCATTTGCTCAGGGTAACTCAGGAGACGGGTGTTGTGACTCTCAACATGAGAGCGTCTTCTGGATGACGCAAACTGAACTACATGCACTGTTTTTACAAAACAATATCAACCTTCAGTCAGATTTTGATAATAAATAATGGGTTAAAGGTCAACAGATGGGACGGAACACAAGATGTTACTTGTCCACAGGTCTGTCCTTGTAAATCAAAGGCGTTCACTCTGCCAGTGATATTGATAGAGTGAAAAGGTTAATTAGATGGTGTTCCACTGTAGGCAATCCTTAAAATCTTAATGACTTTCTGGCCAAACAGGTCCAACAGGCTGTAACTGCAAACGTTTTAGAGCATGGGTTTCAGGTGGCCTCCTGCATATATATATATATATATATATACACAATGAATTCTATTCTAACAAAAACACATAAACCTCAGGCCAGTGGAAGCAACGTTCACTGTGATATTAACTTCACAATGAAAGCAATTTTAGATTCCTGAGAGTAAAGACAACAGACAATGATAACTCATGCTATGTGCCTACACAAAGATTAAAACCTGTCTATAATCATCATTTGTAACTAATCTTACCCACAGAGAAGAATGCAGATGTTCCTTCCCAACCAGAGTGTGTTGCCTTGACCTCCTTTCTGCCATATGCCACCACTACAAAGGCAGGAACTCAGGAGCAGTCTGAAGAAATTTCATCTCCATTTCCAACATAGCACCCTCTCAATTTCCCCAAATTCTTTGCTGCCTCTGAAAGCTTGGACTGCTCTCTCCCCCATCCCCATTATCTGTCTATAGCTGGAGGGCTACATGTTGTTAGCTTTGAACAAATAAAACGTTATATGGTCGATTATCCAAACTGCTAAGCTAAAGCAGACTTTCCACTGGCAAAGCTCTTGTTCTCTCTGCTCTGAGCTAATATAGCTGAGAGAGCCCTGGTATGTTCAGGCACAATTACACATACACACACACACACACACACACACTCATGTCACACCAAATTCATACTTCCTCATTGGCGCTGCACATGACAGCCAGACCAGCAGTTTCTAAAAGGCTTGGACAAGCTATTCAAATGCGCTTGGCATGAAAACGCACATGTGCGGACGCACACGCACACGCACACGCACACACACACACACACACACACACACACTGAACTCCCACACCATTTCAGGGCTTGACCAAAGCTCTCTGGGCCATCAAAGATGAGAGTGCTTCACAGCAGTCACGCTCTACCAACACTGGGATATCCTCCAATCCAACTTAGGAGCAACTCAAGCAAATAATGTGTGGATTTTAATGGATGTCGCTGCTTGTGCTAGCTAAGAGGAGACATGACAGAAAGGTTGGCCTACGTGGACAAGCAATGTTTAATAGAAAAGGTGAAATAGTGAATCAGAATTGCTATGAAGTAAGAAGAAAAAAACAAAGAAACTCTAAACTTTGGCATGTGATCCAACAGTGCAGAAGCAAAAAGAGTGTGTCACCTGTGATCTTTTGCTCATTTGGCCTTTTCTAAGATTGGATTAAGAGCGATACTCAAATGTAACTGCCAGTCATATCTCGGAGCTCAATTCACAAAATTTTAGAACAGAAATTGTGGTGACAATAAGGGTAATTATTAGGGATGACAGAAGAGAAATAACATTTACAAGGATCAAGTATTTGAGCAGTTGCAGCATTATGTTCCACATGTATTAAACATTTATTCCTCTATCCAACGTCCCAGCTTTTTGCCTTTAAATTCACTAAATCTGACGGATGATACTGACAACTGACCAGCAACAAGTGTTTTGATTTAGTTTCAAGTGGTAGATTCCTTTAAATTAATAAATAACCTTGAAAGTTTAAGTGTAAATGTGAGAAATGGCCATCATTAATGCTGAAGAAAGTGTTTTGTCTGAGTGAAGTATACCAAACTGAAAAGATTAATGAAATGTTTAAAACGGTGAATAACCAGAAGCATCTTGCCATTTCCTTTCCTTAATTAAATGGATTAAATAAATGAGTTGCCACTCATTCATGTCTGTCCCTACACTACGCATGTTTGGCCACTAGATGGCACACCACGTTTCATCAATACCAAATGATCCACGCGTGCATCGGTTTTCCGCCCTTCAGAGGCACCGGTGTGGACATAGTGGACTGTAGTCTCGTTTTCTTTGCCGACCTTTGCCTCCAGAGACACATGGTCACGGAGGTTACGTCACGCTGGTGCAACGCATTCATCATTAGAGTCACGGTCTCTGGACCACGGCTGCGTCCATTATGTCATATGTGACATAATAGTCTTTGCATTGACTGACTAAACTGTAGAAACTCAGTGCAGTGATGAGGTCTTGGTTGAGTAACTAACAAGTTAGCTATGTATTGATAACTGTATAATACATATTGATACACAACAAACTATAACAACTTCCGCAATTGTTCACTCCGTGGCGCAGTCCGGTGTTTACGTTAGTCACTAAAACTATCAGCACAGATAAGAAACACGTTTGCTATGACGCTAACTCACCCTTACCATAAGATTAACTTACTTTTTTTTTAAACAACACACATAATTACTGTTCAGAGCGTCATTAGAAATACTTTGTTTGACAGAGACTTCGTTGCTGAAACATCTTAACGACTTGTTTGAAAACGATATGACTTACAGCAAAGAAAAACAATGACAAAGCTTTACGTAATTCTGAAAACAGGGAATTCCTAACGTCTTTCACGACTACTGAACATCGTCAGGAAAGTTTTCATTTCTCTGGTGGGAATAAGTTTTTAGAAAGCAGCTTACCTTTAGTGTTGCTATTTCAGAAGAAGAACACGGCCATCCTGGATGCTTTCTAGTATACTGCGCCTGCGCAAAAGATAAGTCAATCACTTTAACAGCCAATGAACAAACAGGATAATAAATATGCCCCGCCTCTAATGTTAATATGAAATAGTGCGTAAAGTCATTACAGTTTTACTTTGAAATTGTAAATTGTAAAGAAATAAACCGATAGTGTTAATATTTGAAATTTCAGAAATTTTATAACAATTTTTTTTGCTTAGTTTACTGTCAAAATGTTGCTGTCGACAGCAACACTGTCTCAAATAGCAGAGCCCCGTTGTTTGAACAAACCAGTTTCTTAAAGAAACAAGAAAACAAGCACAGAGAGTCGTTCAATGAAGGATCTTCATTATTTCAGAAATGAGCTTCTTGGATCCAGCAGAGGGCATCGCTGCACCTGCACAGAGACGCCTTGTTTCTTTGCCAGTATGCTTCCTTCCAGGTTATCCATAGTTTATTCCCAATTAAAGACTTATAATCTCCATTTATCACTTTGCATACAGAGGCATGTGATAGTATCTGTATATTTAATATCAGCTATGCAGTAGTTTGGCTGCTTGTATCAAGTACTCAAACTACTGCTATGATCATCATTAGAAAGTTGAATTGAAAAGACTAAATTATTATTTTACAATTACAATTATACAATTATTTCATTCAATACTAGAAATGTTTATATTTAGAAATATATACTCTTCTCCATAATATGTATAAATATACAAAATATTTTTTATAAAGTTACACATGAATAGATAAGTAGTGAGTGTGAGAACATTGGAGCAATTTAAAATATATATATATATATATATTGTTAGTATTCTATAGGTTTTTAATTAAGCATGATAGAATTAAGTATAAGTATTCACAGAGCGTGACATGAATTTAACGAGTTCCCTACACGTCCAGGCCTCTGTCATAACCAGCCAAACTGCCTATTTAAGGAAACCTATAGTCTTTGTGACACTGCCTCTCAAAACTGCTCTGCATCTGCTCACAGCTCTCTCTCCCATGTTTCACCTCTCCACCATACAGAGTCTCTTCTAAATGTTTAGGCCCTTTTCTCTAAATAAGGCAGCTGTATCGCAGTTCCTGTCATTTCTGCCTCTTTCCCAAACATCCAAACCAGCGTCTGTTGCAGTAGCAGGCTGCAGCCTGTGCATTCTTTTGCCTTGTATGGAGAAATGCCCTGGCCTGGGATGTCTTTGTATGGAACAGCGTGGCCTCTCCATTGGCTGGGGCAGAAGGGGGAGGGACCCAAAGTAAGTCTGATTCTTTAAACAAACTTTTCAGTAGGACTGCCTGCTCCCCTTGCCACTGCTGTGTCGTACCCAGACAAAAGGAGTTTGAAGGACTCCCAAATATTTCTACCTGAAGCCAAGGTGAGAAAGAAAGCTGCTTTTACCACATAGTTCTATTAATAGATATTAAATGCATATATTGAACGTTGTTTAAGAGTGCTAAAAATGTAATGTAATTAGTTCATAGATACAAAGCTCTGTTGTCTGTGCTGAAAGCGAAGGGGAGGATAGAGTGTTGGATTAAAGGTAGAAGTTACAAAAGAGCTTTTTAAACTGCTGGTCGAGGTTAATGAGACCTAGAGAGGATGTTTGTATGTACTGTATAGATGCACTGAATGGCTGTATGTTTGCTTGCACCCCATCACTACAGCACATTAGGTGGGAATTTCTGAATGCAGCAGACTTATTTAGATCTGCCTCACTCACACTTTCTTTAACACACACATTCAGACAAATCTCTAAGGGCTTTTTCTAGGTGACGAGAGTGTGCGTGTGCGTGCGTACTTGCTGCACAGAAGAACAGAAGAGACTTTGTCATCCCAAAAGGATAAGAAGGGTCCACAGAGTTGTGGACGGGGAACAAATACATTACAATCATTGTTCATTCACTCTGTGCAGAATTGAATTGAAGATTTTAGGTGTTGCTACAGCACCAGGCTCAGTGGTACGTGAACCAAAATATGAGTAATGAACTACTTGATAATCTTCCACAAATCCAGATTATTGTTTAAAACAGAAATATTGACGTAGAGCACAACAACCATTAAACCATCAGACACAACGGAATCAATGGAGCCAATCAGGAATGCACACTAGAGATAACTAAATTCCTTGCCCTTAAGTTGGACTGTTTACAGCGCTCCACTTCATCTGAGCCTCAACGAGCTATCTTACAGACCCACACAAGTGCTGTGTAAATAGCTCTAAGTGTTGTTTGAGGACTTTACGGGCAAGGGAGAGAAAACCTAATCAGATTGAAGAATTCCTCTGTTACTGAAACTTAAATTGGAGCTGGACGCTGTTTTGTTTCCAGCTTCCTTTGTGACTGTGAGATGGAGAAAGGAAGGGCCTCGGGCCAGCAGCACACACCTTCTACGTTTCCTAATGTTTCTGCCACGTGAAGGGACAGAAGCAACCAAAAAGAAGGAAAGGCCAACATGTGTGTTTAGAGAGTGAGAAGAAGAGACAGTCACTGCTGACAGTGCTTAACTTCTCAACTGCATCTTTGTTTATTTGCTTCTTTCTGCACCAAGTAGTTAAGACATTGCGCCTGAAATCTTTATACCAAGAACCAAAACATACAGATTCACTTCTGGACCTAGACAGGTATTTATTTGTTTATTGAAGACAGAAACTAGGCTACTTATGCTGGTTTGCATTAACTATAAATGTTATACTGCTTCTTCATTTGTATAGAGATCAGAAGAAGAGGAAACCTTATGCTGAACAGAAAAAGATACCGGGACACTCAGATAGGCAAACCTGCTCTAACTGCCTGAGAGGCCTTTGTGAATCATACAGGCTACAGATACAGCAGACACGGAAAAGTAGGACTACTCTGGTCCCCATTAAATATGTTGACAGACAGTGTCACAAAGCGAGTGCCCTCAGAGACAGAGTTTTGGAATATAGGACGGCAAAGAGCTATTTATAAAATTGCTGGATTACATTTCTATGTAGCCATTACTCCAATGTGCTGAGGAATAAATGTGTTGTAGAAACATATTTTGGTGCAAAAAATGCAGAAATATCTTGAGTAGCTTCTTTATTTTGTGCAGTATTTTAAATAATAAGAAATCATAATAAACACACATGCCTTACATACATAATATTGATCAATTCTTGACTTATTTAATTTTTAATAAACCAAGCACACACTTTTTTATTAGTAATTTATAAACAAATCATGTACATAGTCTCTTATACTGAACACAACCCATATTTATTTGTCTTATAATATTTGAGATCATGTTTATCACTAGGAAACTGTTGTATATAAAACCAAGAAAAGCCATTGTTTTATGCATTGTAAACATTATATCCCATTTAGGTCACACATTACTGACAAAGGTTTTAAAATGTATTTCAAATTATTTTCTACTTGTGTTTTATGTTTTTGAAACACGTGTTTTATTTTTCAAAATGTGAAAATTTAAGAACGAAGATGAAAAAAAACAACGTCCTCACATATCAGCCTTTCATAGCGTGATAGGAATCTTGACACAGTCAATGACTGACCTGTGTGCGTTAGTACCACATACAGTATTCACATCACCTTAGTGCCGCTGTGGGCATGATGTCATACTTCTGCGTGACTCATCAGCCACATTCACCTGCTCCTTCCCTGTCCTTTTGTCCTCTGCCTGTTGTGGCCCACTGAGTATAACACGACCGTAGAGTGCTCTCACACACATGACAAATCCTGGCACACTCGTCACTGAGTGACGGGTCTAATACTGGAAGTTAGCTGCAGCATGCGCTGTGGAGACATGCCATTTTCACACCCATCATTGTACCCGACATTTAGGGTGACCGTGATTCTCAGTGTAGCGGCAGAGATAGATTCTCCTGCTATGAGGAAATCAAAGAGAATATATATATATATATAAGTGCTCCAGTTTTTAGCACTGCAATTTTTAAATGTTTTTTTTTTAATGGATGCTGTATTTGTGTTAATCTATGTTCGAATATTACCATACCGGCGCAATTTTAGTACAGTGTGATCTGAACGCTTTTGAATGTGCACAGACCCAAATCCAGCTGCCATCATGTCAAGCAAGCGTGCCAAGGGAAAGACCACCAAGAAGCGCCCCCAGAGGGCCACCTCCAACGTGTTTGCCATGTTTGACCAGTCTCAGATCCAGGAGTTCAAAGAGGCCTTCAACATGATTGACCAGAACAGAGATGGTTTCATCGACAAGGAGGATCTGCACGACATGTTGGCCTCTCTCGGTAAATTGCCCTTATGTTATTAACCTACAAGTGTGAAGCTGAGGGTAAAAACAATAAATCCTCCTGTCTATTTTAGAAGTTAATGTAAATATAACGTGACAACGTGTGTGTTTTTTACATAAAAGACAACTGCTGGTTCTCTGAAGTCATCAGAGCAAGAGGATGAATATAATTGTGTTCATCCGCAGGTAAGAACCCTTCTGATGAATACCTGGAGGGGATGATGAGTGAAGCACCTGGGCCCATCAACTTCACCATGTTCCTCACCATGTTTGGAGAAAGGCTTAATGGGACAGATCCTGAGGATGTCATCCGAAACGCCTTTGCCTGCTTCGATGAGGAGGGATCTGGTGAGTCACTATAAACACAATATGTATCTCGTATACACAGATTATGGCACTTAGTGTGTTGAATTATCACCCACTTAATGGATGTTACCTGTGTCCAAGGTGTGATCCACGAGGACCATCTGCGAGAGCTGCTGACCACCATGGGTGATCGTTTCACAGACGAAGAGGTGGATGAGCTGTTCCGTGAGGCGCCCATAGACAAGAAGGGCAACTTTAACTATGCAGAGTTCACCCGCATCCTCAAACACGGCGCCAAGGACAAGGACGACGAGTAGAGGAGGGAACCACCTCAGTCCCCTGTACACATACTACAACATACATCCATCCATTCCTAGCTCCTACCTTTGTGGACCCTTGTACATTTGAGAAAATTCAATAAGAATGCTGTATATCAAAATAAAAGACAAGAAAATTGAATTACATCTAAATGCTTCACCAAAGGTAGCATCTCGGGATTTAACTGAGATCCACAGAAATATTCTGCAATATTTGAATTCTTTGAAAGTTTATGTCCATAAAGAGCAGCGTATCACAGTTTCTGCATCTCATAGCTACGAGTCCACTGCAGCTGGATCCACTCTGACTGCATCGTGTCTGATCTTTGTAGGGAACCTGGTTGGACTTGGGGATGCTTTAAACATCAATACAGTATGTATGTGTGCATGGGGTGACTGGACTGCCGGATTCAGTGCTACATATAGTACCAGCCATGTTTACCTCCTCCAACCAATTAGCTATGACAGCTGCACAAGCACTGCAAAAAGCCTCCAATGTAAAATGTGTCCCTGTATTATGGAAACTGGTCTTTATGGCTGTTATTTTGACAATCAAAACTAATGTTTAACTCCAATATAGATTCAAGTCTAAACAAATATTGTTCTTCATCAGCTGGTTGTGTATTTGTTGAGGGATCAGGTATGTCTGTGTTGGTGAAGGAATACTTCTAATTAATAAAGTATGTTTATTCATGCTGTTAACCGCAAAAAGCGTGGCTTAAAATCAGGGTGCCATGTATGGTATGTGCCAGACCTCTGGAATATTCTGCCTGTTAGAAAGGTGTCTCTTACTGTATTTCATTTCCTTGTTTAAAGCACTGTTGAGTAATTTGAATGTTTTACGCTTTGGCCTGTAATGAAGGAAATTGTTTTTTACAAAACTGCTGAATACCTGAATACCAGACTTTTAATTCACACAGCTGGATGGATTAAAAGAAAATTGGGCTACATTGCTGCACAAAATAATTAAACTATATTTACTACAGCAAGTTTAATTTTACTGAGGTGAGTGTGTGTGACACAGGAGAGCAACAACACAGAAAACGCATCAAGTGAAATCTTTCCTGTGAAATAACTGTTGGTCAGAGCACGATTAAACTCTGCTTAGGAAAAGCAAACGTGTTACTAATAACATGACTGTTTTATTCATGTCCTCTCAAGTCATGTCAGTGTGATAACAAGCACAACACAATGTCCCTGACTAATCATCTTCCATTTTTTAGAATGTGATTTGGAAAATATTAATTAAAAAAAATCTAAATAATTACAAAAGAAGAAATGCCACTTATGAAAAACTGAACTTTTATTTCTTTGAAATGCTTATACAAAACACACATTTAAAGTTTAAGGCATATATTGCACAGACTATTGAGACGTTTTTATATTTTTAAAAAAGGGACATTATCCCTCAGTCGTAGGTTTAAGGCACAGCAGCCAGTCATACTGCCAACAGTCATGATTCACAGAGAAAAAAAAGATTTCTGAACCCATTTGGCTGTATAAAAACTAGATCGACAACGTTTGTACCAATACACAGGAAGAAAACAACTTTGAAAAACATTTACATGCATCAAAACATGACTGAAGCATGAGTTTGCATCTAAAATAATAATAAACTGTACTATATAAAACCTGACTCCCTAAACTTTATTTAGCCATTTACAGTAACATGTTGCCACAGTGGGGTGCTGCAGTATGAATAATAAAAATATTACTCCAATACTTAGTATTCTACATATTACCCAAGCCTGATATGACCTGTGTTGAGGTATAAATCCACATCAGTCTGACATATATAAAAAAATCCTCCTTTACCTGTAGAAAAAATAACTGACAGTGAGGAGACACAACAAAGTTCGACCTGGAGGTTCTGCATTTGCCATGAACAAGAAAATGAAAAGAAAATTTCAGTGCTCAGCAGCAATCTGACCTCACATGATATTTCCTACCTCTGTCTCTTCCAAGTCCATGCACATGCAAATTGAAACTGTTTGAACCCCGCAAAGGCTCAGTGACACTGGTAAACATGACAATTCTGCTACAGTATTATTGACACACAATGCTACTGTTAATACGTGTCCATTTAGCCATATATTGTGGTTTGAACTAAGACAGTTTCATGGAAACTACAGCTTTATAAATGATTAGAAATTCTATAGAAACCATTTCTAGAAAAGAAGTTAGCATGGATGACAAAAACTACATTTTCATGACGTTGTCTCTTCTTGGAACAAAAAAAAAAAAAAAGCAAAGCTATTTCAGTATATCTACTACATCTGCTTTGCAAAGACACTACCACTACTTTGACATTCAGGTTTGAAATATGTCGACAAAAAAAGCGATGTCCCAAATCTCAATAACTTATCTTTGAATTAATCTAAGATGCAACAAACAGTAAAGGCGCCGTGTCTCACAGCAAGTGTAGTTTCATTTCAGGAGCTGTACAAGCTTGATGTGAACAGATCACCAAGCTGCTCGCCTCTCCACTGAAATTGATTTCTGTAACAGATCCAATGTGACCTTCTCCTGTTCTTCCTATATTCAGTCCTCATCCACCTCAACAACAATCCCTTACAAGTTATACTCAACGGATGTAAGTCACAAGTTTGCAAAAAATAACAAATAGATAAAGAATATACTGTTTGTTTAATACGGTTTCACTTTGGAAGAGGCAATCAAAGAAACACGTAGGACTCGAGTGCATGCGCCGAGTGGCTGAGATGACAATTCATTAGGGGCAATGAATCCTCTCGGCTATTAAAAGACAGGAAGCTGTAGAGACGGTGGGAAGAGAGTGATGGAGACCGACACATTGAGTCATTCAGTCAGGTTTGCTGCAGTACAATCAATTTCCCTTCTGCTCATCTCCGACTAAGAAAAGAGCGAATGTATAGGACTTAAGAACAGACAAATTTAAAAAGAAAATCACCAGAATTTCACAAATGTGTCTATAATGATGACTTTGAAGCTGCTGCCGCCTTTTTGTCCTGGAGACGAATGGATGATATTCAGCCTGACCAATGAGGCCTCAATACCTTTTGTACACTCAAAAAAGTCACAAAAGGTCCAGTACTGCTACTGAAAAGGCTAGTTCTGCTGGTTCTGACATTTTATACTGCTTGAAATTTTGTACATTTAAGGGATATTTTCTTCCATATTCACTGGATGTTGGTAAACGGTATAAAAAAAAATACATTTACAATACATTACTGTGCACTGAGGAATGTTTTTGAGAAATAGCACAAGGTGTTCTCACCAGCTTCAAAAAAAGAACACTGTACGTCTCTGAAACACCACGTCCGTTACTTCACTCTGGCCCACCTCTAACTCATTGCCGGATGTTCTGCAGGCACTGGCTTTGTTGGTGAAGGGGTCTCGTGAAGAACATACATTCTTGTATATACAGCGTTGACCAGCTCAAGGGATTGGCTGGTCTCTCTCTCCTGAATGAATACAGTTCCAGCTTCTAGTTAACGGTCTCGCTCATCGTGTGCAGACTGTGCTGTGGGCTCCACACTGTGCTGATGGGCGTCAGGGAATTCGCTTGCCTGGTGTCAGCATGCACCACACTCCAAACACTGGGCACCACTGTGGAATTTCTCTGAGTACTACTGCTGACACAGCTACTGCTGCTGGTGCTACTTGTAGAGGAGGGCTGGGAGGTGAGGCCAAGAGGCGTGATTGTTGGTGTAGAGTAGGATGCTAGGGCTGAAGCCAGGACAGGTGCCGAGGACTGGACAGACACTAGGGAGGCTGAAGGTGGTTCTGACGAGACAGGTGACGGACAAGGAACCGTGACTGGGATTATTGCGGGTTTGTGAAATGGAAGGTAAAGCGGGACTCCTCTGGGGGACGTGAATGAGGCGATGGCCGGCGCAGCAGCAGCTGGAACCAGCGCTACAGCTGGGGAAGAATCCTGACTTGAAACGGTGACTGAGGTGGACCCAGTAGCCGAGACCAGAACTGATGGCACGGGGATCTGCGTTATAGCAGGAACTGTCGCACTTGTAGGAGATGTGATGCGGTGTGAAGTTAGAGGTGACGAATCTGAGGTAACAGCAGGTAACTTTTGAGAATTTGGCTGCCCAAAGACTGAAGCCGACACTGGCACTAAGGTTGGTAGACTGGCTGGGGTGGTTTGAGGCTGGTTTGAGATGGTGGCACTGGCTGTGTCCTTGTCCAAGGGGCTCCAGATAACTTTATTAATAGGGAGGGGAGATAACCTCGGGGCTGGGACCAAGACAGGTACAGCTGGAGACTGGTTCACTGAAGTTGTAGTTGACACTGGGACTATCATAGCCTTCTCCATCAGACTCTGGACTCTGCAGGCATCCATGATTTGCTGGTTGTCCTCTGGTGGTGGTGTGGGGCCCATATCACTGCTGTAGTCACTGCATTGTTCCCCAACCTCTTCTGTCTTTACAGCATCTGTGGGTTTGTTCTGGCTTTCCTGAAGTCTCTTCAGGTTCTCCTGCTCGGCCGCCCTCTGCAGAGCTGCATCGACTAGAAGCTTCAGATCACTGAAGTCCTGGGTGGGAAACAGCTCAGGAGGAGTTGGGGGTGGTGTGTTGAAGAGGCCACTGGTGGGGCTAGCTGCCACTGTTGTGCTGGTGAGACAGGTTGTATTAGCTCCTTGCTCCTCTGCTTCCCTCAGCAACGTCTGCGTGTCCAGCTTCATAAGCGCTTGGACTGATCCTTCTTTGCCAGGGTAGCCTGCGCCTGTCAGAATAGCAGTCGCTGTGTTCCCAAGAAGACTGAGGTCCAACGTGGGGCCAGAGCGGATGACAGATGGGCGGAGTTGAGATGAGCTCGCAGAAGAGTTTCTTTCTGGAGAGCTGGCTCCACCTCCATTGGATGAGTGGCCTTCGCTTTTGCAACCAACCTTGCGAGAGATGGTGAACTTAGTGGGGTCTTTTCCATCCTTGCGTAGCAGGTCAGGTAGGAGACGCCGCCGTGCATTGATGAACCAGTTGCATATCTGGGAAAAGGATGAGGTATTTCTTGCATGAAAAAGTAACAAAAAAAACGCACAAATACAAAACATTTGCTAGAATTCTTCAGATGCCGTCGTAAGAGCTTGATCCTAAACAGAATCCCTGGACTCTATTCAAGATCTTAAAACATCCAGCTACATTTTTCCTTCAACTACAAGTGACCTATTTTTCCTTGTTTGAGAGGTTGTGAGCGCACTCTCCCACACAATAAAAAACTGACAGGGAAATAGGAGATGAGAGCCGTCAGACAGCTGGCAATAATGAAGGACTGAGCTCAAATAGGCTGAGCCACAGAGCCAAAGGCATTCCTGCGAACTTACTACATAACAAGAAACTCTGCCGTTGCCTCATGCTGATCTGTAATGTCCTATCTAATGTAGCCTGTCTGTCTGTCTGTTTGTGCGTGCCTGTATCGAGAAGGAAAGAGGAAATGTGTACTACTGATGCAATGAGCTGAAAAAACAAGGCTGGAAAAGCGTCCCTCTCGGTGGCACAGTGAGGTGAGAGCACGTGATCATTGTTTTGCTTTCATGTTCACTGCTATAGTTGAAAAGCTGGTGATGAAACCGTCCTTAAACTTAAATATAATTATAAACCGCTGTTAAGAATCAACATGGACATGTTTATCGTGTAGAATCATTTCTATCAAAGAACAGAAATGGAATGGAAGGTTGAAATGATGTCAAAACAACTAAACAAGCCCAGTTGAGATAACAATGACCTGGATGACTGAGAACCTTCATAGATACCAGAATGGAGAAACAGTCAATGACCCTGTGTCATACACACATACACAAGTGTCATTTCCTCTGGTAAGTACCAAATGTTTCTGGGAAAACAACAATAAATTAATGTACTACATAAAACCCTGGTCCTCACCTGCAGCAGGGAGAGGTTGGTCTGGCCCGACAGACTGAGTTTCTCCTGCTCTGATGGATAGGCATTGAAGCGATGCTCATACAGCCAGCTCCGCAGAATCTGCACTGCTTCCTTGGGCAGGTTGCCGCGGCGCCGGCGCTTCCCAAAGAGCCCTCTCCCCGACAGGTCGAGTGGGGAGCCATCATCGCTGTCCGACATAGCCGAGGAGTGGTCCTGCTCTGGGCCATGCTCTTCTTCCAGAGCTGAGGGAGAGTAGGTGAGTCAGTCACTACACAGCTACTGCACACACAGTTTGTGTTACCCAACCTGATCAAATCTGTTAGTCATCTGGTATAAAAGAGGCACTGCTCAGTGCTTTGTCTTCGGGTGTAATTGTTTCTGCCATACAGGAGTTGTGTGGAAGGCAGATGGCACGTGCTTTCTTGCCTCCACTTTCATGCACAAAATCAAAAGCGCATTTCCTTAAAGGAGACTTGTAAGCCACAGGACAAACTATTTGTTTGAAGGGCTTTACCACTGAGCAACCAACAAATGCACAAACCTGGTCAGTCTTAACACCGTTTACAATGAGGGAAGATTTGGTGAACATTTTAAACAATGGCTTTGTGATTTGAACTTTGTCATGTGTGTGTGTTTTTCCCTATCCATGGCTGACCACTGGAGGGAATCTCCCCACAAAATGGAGCATGCCTGATCCCTGGGGTGGGCCACAGAATGCAGTAAATGTCTTTCTCTGGGGCTGACTGAAACCTGACCCCTGGGGCAGCGCCTGTCTTCACAAAGGAGATTGTGTGCATATCAACATCACAGTAGCCAGTGGCCCAGGAATCTATTGACCATGCAAAGGAGGCCGTTTTCACCTCATGCCAGTTCAGCTCACAGCTGACAAATCTTGGGAATTCTACATTCCTATAGTGGGGGGAAAACTGAAAACATACAAATGCAAATATGGTGAATGTTCCCCGATATGGAGAAATAAGTCAAACTTCACAGACACCTAATTTATTTGGTTACAGGAGGGCTGGGCTTACTTTTAAACTAATTTTAGAGATTCGTCATTCTGGACAAAATACTGCTGTCCTGCTGGATGACTGCTAACCAAACATGTGGCAACATCAGTAATGTTTTAGTTCGCCAACAGTCTGAAATGCAACAAAATGGATGGAACATCACTTTGATTTCTTAATAGCAATTTAAATATTTTGCTGGAAATACTATTAAAGTTATACCTATTTCCTATTCTGTAATTGATAATCTGCAAACTATTAAAGTCTGTCAAATTCGTCTGTCTATCATATATATATATTAATAATCCCATCACCATACATATAGTAGGCCTTGGTAAACCTCACGTTAATCTTCCAGTAACAGTCGATGGGAGGCAAATAATTCCTTCAACTCCACTGACATATATATATTACAGATTTTAGGCAGATGTTTGATTTAATACGTCACATCCACAGCAACGTGATACAAGCAACAAGGCAAATGGTGTCAAATAGTCCCGGCTATGTTTACAAAATATGACTTAAAGCCTGTAAATCACTGCCTCTGAATCCTACTTTAGTTTTACTTGAGGCCAAATGGAGGCTCGTCCGTCCATTCAACTTCTCCCGCAGGGCTTTTGAATGTGACCGTTAGTAACACCAGTCCGCCGCACATCAAACAACAACTTTTTCCACCTCGAGCCCGAACCTCGTCACGCGGACAAAGGAGCAGAACCCGGGTCGTGCTGAGGACGGGTCGCTGGTCGCGGCGCGAACCGAGCAGCCGCTCGTGAAATTAGCCGTCTGAAGCGCACAAAGGAGGCGAGCAGCAACGCACAGCCTCCCCGCATGTCGCTCCGCCAGATGGACACCATGCCTGCCTCCGGAGATAACTAGCTGGCTAGCTGTCCCTCCAAATTCAAACATACACACACACACACACACACACACTGCGGTTGCTCCCGACAAAAACGGCCGCATACCAGGCAAAAGCAACAGCGGGGACACGGCGGGGTCGCAGACACACACTTTTCTGGCTGATAAACGTGCAAAAACACACGGCGCTCACCTCGTTTGGACGCTTTCATTCTTTGTTGATGGCTCGCCTGAAAACACGCAGCTGTCCAAGTTGCTCGCTGTACAAAGAGTGCCCAGGAGCCAAGCGATGGCTGACACAACGGCACTTTCTTCCCAAAAACGCTTAAGGTGTTGCGCTTTTTTGTTGTTTTCTCTTTTTTCCGCCGACTTAAATTCCTCGCTTGCGGCTTGCTGCAGCACAGAATGGCCTCGTTGGACGGTCCGTTTCCATCGCACGCCTCGCTTTCTGCCAGGATAAGTGTTTTCTGTTTTGTGTCGCTTGTTCCTTTTACCTGCACGTAGCAGCGCCAGCTCTTTGCCAATCTTGACAGTCGCAGCTGAAGTGATCCCGCCTCATCGATGGCTCGGAGCCAATCGCGACTCTTCGTTCTGACTCCCGGGGCAGCCCTCAGCCAATCACAGCGCTCCGCTCGACAGCAGCCAGACCCTGTGTCATTGTGACTGACGGGAGAAACATTTCATTCAAAATATAGCGCAGTAATTGAAAACGTTATTTTGTCGATGCTGGTAAAAGCCCACAGTTACACTGAGCTCCATCAGTTCATATACAGCAATACTGTAACATCTGTAACCACTGTGGCCTTATCTACCCCTTTGTGCGTCTGATAGCAACATAATATGGGAAGCCTTTACGTAACACGTCCCTGTTACATAAATCAGACGGCGAAAACATCGACTAGTGACTTGATAATAACATAATTTCCACTCACACTGTCTATGGCCAGTGTGATATTTACGCATTAATTCTCCTGTTTGTTTGACTTGTGACTCTGGTTGATGATTTGTGAAAAGTGCTGGAACAGACCTGTTGTAACAGCTTAAATGTAGACTTTAAATAATGCGTCCTTTGTCACAAATCAGTGTCTGCTTTGGAAATCAAAGATTCATAGGAAACAGCCACAAATACAGCAATACAATACAGCCACAGTGAACCTTTTTGAGAAAGTATTGTGTGCATTTTATTGAATGTTACTTCTCTCTGTTATACATGTGAACAACCTTCAAATAGTATAAATATTTCTACAGTAATGTAAAAGAAGATTATTTTTCACTCTGGCTTTGTTCTTATTTACAGAAGACAACTATAAGAAGGACAGTGGAACAAATGCAATATTATTAGTTTCATCTTAATATCAAAAAACCCTTTTACTCAGTATTGCACTCAGTATTATACTTTAAATGTTAGCAGGGTATCGTGACAAGAATCTAGGTAAATCTCATTTCATGAACACACGCACTCACGAGTTTGTCTCAAACAGCACAACCCCTTATACTAAACCCCACAAACCCTGACTAACACACACACACAGCCTATAGAGTATTATACTGAAGAGACAATAATTTTTAAAATATGTGCTTCGTAAAATATTTCTTCTAGTATTTTTACAGACACGTTTTGCTACATCATATCGCTTGTGGTGAGAGTATAGGTTTTACCCCTCACCCCTCTCTTAGTTTTATGCCCAGCTCAGTGAAACAAAGCAGAGATGCTAATGAGCTTGTTTTTTTTAGCAAGCTGGCCTTTGGAGTACTGTATGGGAATTCACTGGTAAACCAGTTGAGGTAAACTCTCTTCCTGGGATTAACTTGTTTCTCTTTGTCTGTTTCTGTTAGTCTCTACTGAAATTACTTTTTATGGTAGTTTTCAATAAAGTCTGAGAAAAGTGGCAAATACCTAAAACGTCATTAAGGGTATCTAAACTTTACACATTGATGTCAAATCACATTTTAGAGACTAGAAATAAAACTAAAAGGTACACAGATAATATTTTAACCACATTGTAAAGGAAAATTTGTCAAACATTTGTCATAACACTTTTCAGATTAATAGAAAACAACGTACCCTGCTACTTTTCCTGCTTGTTTTTGGCTGCAGGGGGTATATTCAGTGCAGTGGATACATCTGACTTCTCAAATGACCAAAACAGACGCCTGCCTAAGCAAAGCTTTTAGTGACAGTTTTGCCTTTGATAGGTAAAATTCATGAACCTACACAAGGGCCATTATCACCCCCAAATCAATGGCTTTAGCAGCAACACCCCCTCCCTTCCCCCTACACTGCAGCTGTTTGGATTATGGATATAACTCTTCCCAGGAAATAGGCCTAGGTGTGTCCCAATGATTTCAGTGTGTATTGGAGAAAGTCTTTTTTGAATGCATGAGATGAGCTCTCTTTTCTCCAGTTAAGTATGTCACTGACCAGAAAAGCAGCACTTTTAAGTTTGTCTATATTAGGTCACTGTTTCTGCCTTCAAATCCTTAGCGTAACAGAGGTGCCACATTTCTGTACAGGTTGGCAAAAGACCGACAGTTTGTGCAAGGAACTGACAGCAGGATCGGGCCTAAAAAATTTGGGAGAAAAGTGCATTAAATTAAATCAAACCAATGAATCACACAGATGGTCTTTAGGTGCTAACGATGCTATCCACATCAGTCAAAAGGAAGCATTGACAGCAGCCAGAGAACCGGCTATTGACACCTCTCCTTGCAGAGTCATCTCCAGCAGGCAAACACAACAGGCAAACAAAGGACTGCCATCAAGAGAAAGCCCTTGCCTAGACAGAAAGAACAGTAGTCACCTCGCCTTTCCAAATCAAAGCCGAAGGCTGCATTTTTCAGTCGTCACCGTGCGTATAAAAAAGAGCCATTGCAGCAGGCGACACTGCAGTAGTTTAACCTGACCAATTGGGAAGGTAAAGATTGGTTTGTTTGCCATCTGAAAGGAATTAAATGACAGGCAAACAAAGTGGTTGCTCTGGTAGTGGGGGGTCTGAATGTATGCCAGGATATGTGCTTATTGTATAAAATCATAAAGTGAATCCACACAAAAAGCACAATACCCTTTTTCTTTGTTTTGGGAAATGGCTTCAAATGAGACAGATGAGTCTAGAAATATGTTTAATAATCACCGCGTAGCTCCTTAAAGTGAAACAGAAGTGAAGGTGAATAATTTGACTGTATGTTCATGTACACATATTGTGTATGGAGAATGAACTAACTAACTAACTAATTAACACTGTTGCCCTCTAGAGGTCAGAAGGAAAATGTTTTGAGGACAGGAGGAGAGTTTCCATACAGAGGATGGGGACAACAATGCTGACAAACCTTGCGTGGCATGCTGTTAGGTGCTTTAAAGCCACATTTTATGTTCTATTTAAAATGGAAGAGGAATTTTCAATGCTAATACTTATTAGGATTTCATTCATGGACAGTCTAGCTTCATGTGGCATGTGTGTGCATATCAACATGTTAAACCAGTAAGATGTATAATGCATTTCCTGCTGTCCGCTTCATCTATGGTCACAGTAAACACTGTTACTACTATGCTCCCTGCTGCTGACATTTAAATACATTAGATGCATTTGAAACAGTGATGTCATCTTTGGCTTGTTCAGTCTTCGATGAAAAAAATCAAACAAAAAAAGAAGTAGCATTTAACAAATGATGAAAACACGACTAATGTATGTAATGCTTTAATTAACTTGTTCTTTAAATAAAAAAGTGCATGTAATTCGGATGATGTTCAATGAGAGAAAAGAACAATGGGAAACTTAAAAACCAAGACCAATTTTAAGGAGATGGGAGGCAAAACAAATCACAAATGCTTAGAAATTGTATAAAAATAACAGTATTACATTAGCACACATATGCTAATGTGTGTACCCACAAACATGAATACCACTGTAGCATCCTGCATTCTCAGCCTGCTGCATTTCTACAATAAAAGATTTGATTCAATCAGATGTATGAGTTAGATGCTAAGTGGGTTAATAAAAGCACTTAAAGAAGCATTAGACAGACTGAAAATGTCATAGAACTGTAGTTGCAGCACAAACATGAAAACCAAAGTTAATGAAATAAAAAGAAAAATAAATTAGAAATGAGTTGGAGGGATGTCCTACAAAATAAATCAGTATATTTTAGTCCTAATGACTAAAATTAAAGACCCTCCGTCATTAATATTGGCGTGTGCTTTCATTCAAAACCATTAAACTACACTTCTAACGAATGTTTAAAGTCTTTGACACAAAAACCTTTTGAAGGACACAGACAAAAGTTAATTGCTAGGAACTATATAAATACCCCTTCAGACCGGACTTTCAATTGGATAATTCCAAAAATATTTATAATAACTCGATCTAAGTGGACCTTTATACAAACACAGGATGAATAAAGTAAACAAATCAATACAAGGAAGACATACATAGGTGCGACTTTGTGATGTGTTAGTGCAGTAGATGTAGTGTGTGTGATGGCCACAAGGCGGTGTTGTGCAAAGCTACAAGATGGCCAATGACCTCGGAAGAGAGAAGGATGACGAAGGACAGAAGAGCATTAATACCCGTCTTCTGACCCCTGAATAGATCTTATAGCCAAGATAGAGGAGCATTTAAAACAGTCATCATATAGATTCTTTAGGATATAACTGTAGTAATAACAATACCTTCATTAAGAATTTTATCATGTCGAGAGTAGTAACAAGAATTGAAGTTCATCAGCTGAGGTTTTCAATGGCAGCCTCAAGTGAGGAGTCTCCTGCTTCATAGTCTTTCAAGTCCACAGAAGTTCAGCGCTTTGTTTTCTTAAGTGTTCAATGACTAGCCTACAACTGTTTGAATGTGTCATAGCCCCAGCAAAAAAAAAAACACATGTGGTAATGTCATCTTTCCCCTCCCACTTTCATCCATCTTTACTCAGAGCAATCATCTGCATTGCAAAGCTTTTTCATTTTTATTTAACAGGTGACACTTCTCCGTTCCTCGATTTAACTCTACACCTCTCGCTGTTTCTCTCAAAGGCGAGTCTGGGCCTCAGGGACATAGATTTCTATGCTGTCTGAGCTTTCTGTAGCAGAGTTCTGGCGAAATGAGGCAGCTTTCTTGGCAGCCAGCAGCCGCTTGCGAGCCTCTTGTCTCTGTTTCTCAGCCGAGGCCGAAGAAGAGCTGGATGGAAAGTCTGCACTCTTCTCACGGCCAAGCAATGGTCTCCCCTTACCAGGCTTCCTTGACGCTGTAGGGGCTGCCTTCTCTTCGTCCTGTGTTTGAGTGAGGAAACGTGACAGAAGGAGAGAAGAAAGTGTGAGGGACGAAGAAGAAAAGACAGTTATATGACAATGTGAGAAAACAATAAGTAATAAGTAAAACTGTCCTCAAACAGAATTTTGGAAGACAAGACTTTGACATAGACTTTATGCAGACAGTTTGCTTTTCTCAAGTAAAGCTCTAGAAGAGGAAGACAAATGTTAAACACTGACAGTAAAGGCAACTGGTAAAAAAAATAGGCCAACACTGAGGGAAAATAGTCATTTGAATGACAATTCCATAGACATGAAACGGTGACATGAAATAAAGGACACATCAAACTTAGAGCACAACAAAGGATCACACGACAGAGTCAATGCTATTGCATAGGAAAGCCAGAGCATTTGCAGTTTCAGCATTAGAGGACCTACAAAGAGACACACGGACATTCAAACAGAGCGGAATGAACGGCACACAATGCGCAAACACAGATATTTACACAGAGCAGGAGCAAAAGCAAGACTGCATTCTGTAACATGAGTCAGTGCATCTTAGCCATGCTCCATTGCAACAAACACACAAATGACACACACACACACACACACACACACACACACACACACACACAAGTGACACATGCATGCTCAAATCAGGGCGTTATACATAAAAAAAAAACACAAATAGCCCTTTTTGAGATGAATTTTTTCATGCATGGCTAAAGGGATCACTCTGGCTCCTTTGTGTTGGACGGAGAGGCCCTGTTAGAGTTCATCCCACACAGGGATAAGGGGAAAAAAAAAAAAAGACTGGGATAAATGATGGTGGTGGTGGTGGTGGGAGGAGAGAGGCCGGTTTCGGCGGCTTTCCTACCCCAGCCAGGGCACTGGGCAGCAGGGGTGGGAAGTACCTTCCGCTCAGGGAGTGAGTGGGCAGCTGCAGACGGAACAGGCTGCCAGTCATTAGACTTGAGATGGTAGAGCTCATCAAACTTGAGGCTGATGTCCTCTATGGAGAGCTGCAGCAGGTCCCAGAAACCTGCCAGATCCTGGGCCGCGGGTCGTGGATTGGCATTCGTATTCTGACCAAAACGGAGAGAAGTTAATGAATGAGAAATTATACTCACAATTATATGAAATATATTAGAAAAAGGAAAAGAATAGGAAGTCCCCATTTATGACTAGTGTCAGCTAGCCACACAAACTTACTCCAGCTGTGAATGAACTAGTAATCCATCACTCCACTACACATCTATCTCACTAGCTGTGTTGTTTATGTCTGTACTGGGAAAAGAACATTCAGTACTCTGCACTGTTTTCTACCAAAGCTGTCTTTACTTCAGAGGGCACCTACATATATGCAGTCAGCGACACTGAAGGATCAGGTAAAGGAAATCTTTTCAAAAGGTTAAAAAAAACAAACAATTGTATCGATAGTGGCAGCAGCTGTTTTAGATTCTTTGCACTTCACTGTAACGGGCCAAAATGTCATAATTGTCATCCACGTTTAAAGTGACTCTCTCTGGAAAAAAGTTTATTATTAGTTGTTAATCGTTATTATTGTCCCATTTATACACAAGCCGCCCACACAAAGAAGTAAAGCAGATCTACATATCCAACAGAGCATATTTTAAACATATAAGGATAAATACTCATTGACACTGATGGATGTTGTGTTCTTAGGAACTCATCCCTATTATTTTTATTTACACACCTAACATAACCATTTAACAAGCTTGAAGAGCATAACAATACTGTAGCGGTACAGACTGTACTCATCATCAAATAGAAATGCTGATGTGTTCATGGCCCCCACTAGATGGAGCCATGTCACAGCATCAGATTTTACTCTTTTCAATAATCCATCAGGATATCTTTTGACAATGTTAAAAAATATTTAAATGAATAAATTACTACAATTCATTTAATACAGGTTTTCTTCAACAAACCTAACGTTTCTGTCCATCATCTCCCACACTGTTGAGCTTAATGGAGCATATTTATTGTTGAGAGAAGGACTAACTGTGGTTTAATAGTATGTTTCTGAACATTAATTCATTTGTTTTAACAGCAGAACACCTTTTCAGTTGTCAAGGTTGTTAGATCAGGTCAGACTATGAGGATACCATCAAAACAAATAGACTGAGACCTTTAGAAAGAATTGGATTCTAGCTGTTTTATAGTTAATAATTTGAGTCTATAATAACAATATAATAATGACTAAAAAATAAAAAACAAGTGTATTATTTTTACAATCCAGCTAACTTCAGCTACTGAGTCAAGTAAAATGTGTCTTGTTAATTCTATTGGATTAGAATGGAAACTCCGCCCTTTATTTACCCACTATCGCGATGAACGGCTGTGCTGGAGCTGACGGTGGCTGAAGTAGCTCTGATCAGGATGAATCAACTCAGTACTGAGGATTAGGTTCAGCGTTTGTCAAACCTAGGTTTTGGCACAGGCCACTGACATGACCTCTCACGTTTACAAACAGCTGTGTTTGTCGTCTCTTCAAAATCTGCACGGATTGTCAAACAGATACAAAGCACATCCTTTCTGGCATCTTTTCCTCGGACGCCGCAACAGGCTGTAACGCTCCTGGCAGATTGGCTTTTGTTTGTGTAGGCTACCTCTCTGTCCTGTGTATTTTACGGCTTTGATGTTTTCTCATGCCAACCGGCTGGTACAGATCAAGGTACACAAGATCAATTATTACCTGTGACTACACCCCTATATAATAAAAAGGTACAGATGAGAGCAGCCTAATTTCCATTATGTCCAAATTATTAATACAAGTCATTGCAAAAATTAATTAAGAAGACATTTATTATTAATTTACTGAAATAATAAAAAAAAAATGGGTGGCCAAAAATGGGTATTATCAAAGGATTTTAGTGCTATAGTATCAGGCTTTACGTCTGGATTGGGACGCTTTGTTATGTGTAACTTTGGACTTGTTACTTTCAAATTAGATTTATTTGGAAACGTGTTTGATACTTTATTAATCTCCAATTGTTTAATGTAAAACTTCTTAGGAACACTACAACAATGCACAGTCTTGTGCTCGGTCATCATTAAAACAGGTTTATTAACTCGACACGCATTCCAGGAAAACACATCACATGAGACGAACAGCTTTTTGGCTTAAAATAAGCTCTTTGAATTCTGTGCTGGTGGTGCTGTCTCTTATTTTGTGCACACTGTGTAATGTGGCTGTTCAGATTAGTCAGTTCTCAGTCAGAGACATATTTGGCAGAATAAACAAAGCCGTCAGGTCACAGATCCCATAGGGACCGTGGATGAGACTTTATATGTTACGCCTGTGCAGATCACACAGAGGAACAATATACTCACCAAGTTCTGTTCACACAGCCCCCGGAACTGCTGGAACTTCTGGGACATTAAGAGCTGGGCACTTCCTACTGCACTGCGAACCTTTCCCAGCACTGAAGGAAGAACACATACATCTATAATAGTTACTTCATGATTGTTGACCTCAGAAACATCCCGTCATTCCGGACATACAGTAGATGGCACACTTATCCGTCTTCTTTTTATATCAAATGGTACAACAACTGTAGAACAAGTGTCCTCTGACTCATCCTTTACATAACTAACAAAGATTAACACAGGTATGCAGAGAAATCGCCATGTCTTCCACAGGGTATCATGAAGAGGATCAATTCAAGATTCAAGATTCAAGATTCAAAACACTTTATTAATCCCAGAGGGAAATTGTTTGCCATGAATACAGCCGCTCTCAATATAGAAAAATTAGAAGACCAACAACCATAAATAGCAGTGAATTGGCCAATGTTATCCTCTTTAAAAGCACCTAAGCTTATACAGATACTCCTGTCTTCTGACAACAGACTGTGCTAGTCTGCAGCTGTATCAAAACTAGGACAAACATCTTTCGTTTAAAAGATTGGGAATCCTATCTGATCAGTGGATTGCAAATTTATGGCAATGGGATTATAGTGTGGTGAGAACCAGCTCTGGTGTACAGATTTTGCACCAGCTTGTATGGTAATGACTCCACCACTAAATGTCACACACATACACTTCCTTTAAAAGGAAAAAAAACACACAGCAGAAAGATACATAGAGCACGAATATCTAATAACGTCATCGCATCCAAATTCTTTCCACTGTGTTTGTGTGTACAGTGTAAATTTGTGTCTGCTCACTGCTGTATGCCCTCTCAGGCTGATGTTGAAGCACAAATCTAATCTGGAGGTTTAATCAGTTCCAGAGCAGATTTGTGTAATTCTGAGGATTACAGCCTTGTTTGTGTGTGGCAACCCCAGGTATTACTGCCTCATTCCCTCCATGCTGCGTATTTCTGATGATCATTAAGTGATTGTAGGGCCTGAGGCGGTACCCAGCAACACAGCTCTGAACTGTGCGATGAGGTCAGTCGTCTGGAGTGAAGATCAACATATTCCATTCTGAGGAGCTGCACGTTTGACTTGCTTTGGTTGTACAACTGCTGTAGCTAGAAATTCTTTGAACTTTTATTTTGAAATAAAAAGACCAGGTTGTAGTGTGCTTCCTGTCGTTCTTACCCTCCTCCGAGAGCTGGTTGTCTTTGGTCTCCTGCTCCATCTGCTGGCACCAGCCTTCCATGCGCCCCGTTTCTGCCTGCAGCAGCTTCAGGAACCAGTGACCATCTCTCCGACACAGTGTTCCCCCTCCTCCACTCTGGGGTACATTGCTGCTACTGCCATTCCCGGTCTCCAGCCAAGGGTCTGGTGGTGGCAGAGATGAGGGGTCCAGCGCTGGGTCCAGACTCTCGGAGAAGGAGGAAGAGCTGCTTCGTGTAGTGGAGCGGTTGAGGATCTGCCGGGGTGGTGGAGGTGAAGAATTATCACCAGTAGCACCTCCATTGTCTAAAGAGTCCCGTCCGGGAGTGGGGCTCATCGATTGGCTGGCACTATTGACCATGATTTTCTTCTCGGTGTGTTTAGCATTAGTGATATGGGGGATGACCGGGACGTCCTGTGTGTCTGAGTCCGTTTCTTGTTTTGAGGCCATGCTACTGGAGCGACTGAGCCTGAAATAAACAGGGCGAGACAGGGTTATCGCTCTTAATACATTTCTTTTTCATTAGACCTACCATTTTATTTTTTGCAAAGCATTTTCTGTGCAACAGTGAATAATAAAAAGAACAGATCAACGTCTTTAATACTGGAACAAAGAATAAGTGCTTAGTTTAGACACAGTCACTTGTGATTGTCAGTACAGCTATAACCTAAACAGTACTGACTGAGTTTGGCCTTTCTTTACATGATAACAGTGTACTCAGACTGCCATTAACTGATTCATTATGACTGGAGTGTAGTTTTTATACACCGAATGGAAGAACAGTCTAAACATAAAGTTTAGCCTTCAATATCCTAATATTAATCAGGAAATTCATCAAATGGTGATTTATTCAGTTATTCAATAACGATAGAAGAATGTTAACAAAAACTGGAAAGGCACAGGGTCCATATTTTGTTAATTGCTGATCCAAATATACCTCAAAGACCTCAAAGTAAAGAGTTTTCAGTAACAATTAGAAGAACAATGCTCTACACAAACTATACATAGAGTCATGGGCGAAATTGTCTGCACCCCAGACTGTTCTACAAAGATGAGAGAGGAACAGCATTTCAATTCACCTGTATGTTCTGAACATATAGTGGACTGACCATAAAAGGCTATTTGACTTCTCCCATAAAAAGGTCTGTCTTATGGAGAGACCTCATCTCATTGTTGTTGGGAGAAGGCACCTTTCAAATCGAATGTTTAGTTTCAGTTACGGTTTTAAACAGGAGTGCAACCATATATTAAGTTGAGGGTGCCAACAATTTGGTTGGGTTCTGTGTGACATGATGTCAAAATTGCCTTCTTGTGTTAATCCAATGCACTGAATGGAACAACCGTGTATACAAAAGCATTTGTAAGTGCTACAATTTTCTGGCAGAAATTATGCATTTTCTGGAAAAAACTTTAGTGGTGCCAATAACTTACAGCCATGACAGTATGAACACATCAACTGTGGTAATGTTAGTAAGCAGCTGCTATGTACGGTACAGCATGCAAAAGAAGAAATCAAATAAAGGAGGAAGGCACAAGGTGCCCCAGAACTTCCTGGCATTCAAAATGGCACAATCACACAATGCAGACTACACGGCAACAACCAAGAAATGAGCCTCAAAACTGTAACAAGTTTAATAGCAAATGCTCATGCCAAGAATCTCTTTCAGTATCACCAACACAACACACAAAGATCACAAAGGGACAGTTTCGAGACAAGTCACTTTTACATAGCTCCTGTAAAAGAAGAGAATAGTCAGAGAAGTGTGTGCAGCTATAATATAAATTCCTCACGTTGTTATAAGGACAGGAAGAGGACTTACTGCCACCCGTCCTCCACCTGTACTCCGATTGATTGAAATTTGGCCAATGGTGGGGTCTCCTCTTGTGGAACTTCCTGAATGCAGTCAACCTGGGAACAAGTGAACAGGGACATAAAATAAAACATAACCAGTAAAAAAACAATGGACATTATCTGAAACAAATCTTGGGAAATAACTAGTTATGTTAGCACAAACAGACGGTTATGGTTATGGAAGAAAAACATATATTTTCCCTTTAAGTTTCTTTCCCTTGTAATAAGGTTCTTTGCACTAATGATGTAGCAGCGTTGACTTAACAGTGTCAACCCTGCCTATCAAATCAGTTCCATGGCCTACCTGTATGCCAATGGAGGACAGTTTCCGCCTTGGTATGGGGGCCACAAGAGGCTCTTCTGCCGCTAGATTGCCTTTATTAAATCCTGATTTCACAAATTCATGCTGAACTACTGAGTCACTTGTCTCAGTGAAAGCATTGGCAGTGGCAAGGGTGACAGGTTCTCTTGGGGTAGCAATTGGAGTGGGGATGATGTGTGGCGGGCGGGGAATACCCCGGGCCAAGCTGTTGGCACGGGTGCTGTCGAGGCTATCGGAAGAGTTGCTGTGGGCGTGGCTTGATTGGCTGTTGACCTCTGACCTCCTGTCGTGCTGATCCAGGTAGTTGTCTTGAGCGGATTCTGTGCTGCTTTGTACTGTCACCGAGATGTAGGGCTTGGAAGTTGTACGGGGTGGCACTGGCGGGGGTGCAGCCTTCCTACAGGTGGTTATGCATGTAGAGACTGAAAGAAAAAAGTGGAGAGAGGGAGACAAGAGAAGAGCAGACAAGAGTAAACATTACAAATGAAAGAACTAGAGGTGCGAGTTTTAGCAAACCTCCAAAGCCAAGTCAGGACAAAATAAAACAGAGATAATATGAGAAATTAGAGAATGCGTCTAAGCAATACTGTAATGCTGTTATTACTTGGAAGCATGATTCAGCATGTTCAGAGGAGAACACTTTATAATGAACATGAACCAGAGGGACACTGGTGGGAGAAAGTTGGGACAGAAGTTAAATCGTGGAAATATCCTGTAAAGGTGAAACTCAAGTTAGTTATATAGAACAAATATACCTTTCCAGGTGACCAAATCACCCATGAACAGCAATCTGTCCATCCCAGTCTTTAGAGAAACTGAATGAGGAAATTTAACTGCACCACAGCCAATAGGCTAAAAATACACCTAAAAGGTGTTGAGATGCAAAGACAACACTATATGGGCTTCATTAAAACAAAATGCAAATAAAAAGTCAAATAATACAGACTTCCCTTAAACACAAGAATGAAGACTCAAAGGTTAGTCTATTGCCAACAAATAAAAAGGAAAGGATCAGATGGGACCACAGAAATCTGTTACAGAGTAAAAGCACAGTGGGACTTTAGATGCTAAAATGCTAGAACCTATAATCTAAACATGGAATTTGCCTGCAACAGTATGAACCCCATGCCTGCCATATGATCCCTCTAACAGATGCTTTATTTGACACACACACTGGAAAGCTCATCAAACCCACACAAGACCATAGGAGAGACATAAAGAAATAATGTCATATGATCACACACAGCCAGTCTTTTGTCTTTAATATTTGGCTTACAAACAACAGTTTATGGTGCAGACCAGGCAATCAATTGGGACAGTTTGCATGATACTCTAATATTGACATTCCTTTGGTGTGTGCAACAACACCAGGTGACACATTCATTTAAGTGGTAGGTGCTTTTGCAGACAATTTCCATACAGAGTAGTGACACATATACTGTATGAGTAGACAAATTCTAAATCTATTTTAATAGATGTTTAGCTATTGCTCCTCATAAGTGTGAAGCTCAGCTATTGTATGCTACAAGACAAAAACATAATCACCAGATCCGACCAGGGATGTGATAATGTTAAATTGTAATAAGCAGTCCCAATTTTGCTTGTTGACAACATAAAGTTGAGTCTGAGATGTCACAATGATCCTGTGGAGAAATGCATGAAACAACAAGACATGATCTATGCTTCAGTTCACTGAATGTTGTAATGAGAAGTCTGGACAAATCATCAAGGATTTTGAAAAAGCCTTGAAACAAACATGTGAGCAGCTGAGTAACACTCAAAACAAAAGGCTTGTTGTTCATTGTAATCCAATTCTTATCTTAAACTCCATTGTGTGTGCAGCCTCATACCTAACACGGTTCACATGGCCTCACATAGTTTCCTGGCAGATTAGACTCTTAAGTTGTCAAAATATTGATCAGCTGTTGCAGAGAAAGTGCTCCAGTCTAAGCAACAAATAAAAACTGGATCCAAGACTCGGCTGTTACTACTATTTTACACAGTAACAAATGACAGTACTTCTCCTACAGTTTCACCTGTGCTTCCTAGGTACATAGCCATAAACATGGAATTGTGAAGTGCTGCCGGCATTAGTCTCAGCTGTGAAACCTATCAGCAGAACTGCTCTCGTGCAGTTAGGGCCACATTCCAATGACACCACAACATCATCTCTAAACAGCAGAGAGGACACCCAAACCACACGTAACCTTTCCCATGTAATATTCTTCTCATCCGACACATGGTATCATAAAGAAAATCCTGGGCACATCCAGTCCTCATGGAAAATAACAGACTAATGATAAATACTACTCAGTGTGTCTGAGGATGGATGTTGGCATTGTTTAGTGTAGGTTTTTCCAGGAAAGGTGTCTTGACAGCTGGTGATAGCTCACCCACAGCTCTACATTTATGGATAGGAACCAATCCATTCAGTCAAAAAGCTGTCACTGGAAATCCTAAGATAATAAATACATTTGCCAACCACAGCATCTTGGTGCAAGCCACAGTTGTCATAATTCTACAACTTAACTGCTCTTGGATTCTTTCTTTTGAAATAACTGCACTTATACAGCACATGCTACAAGACCAGGTGACCATACTTGCCTTATAAAAACCTGCTGACACAGCCTTTTACTGTCCACAATCCCTCTCGTGACAGAGATAGATGTGGACAAACAAGGCTGACGCTGATGTGGCAGCTATGCGATACACTGGCAAGTCCTGAATCTAAGTCTGCAGGATAACTGTCACTGTGATCGGGTCTGAGAGTATAGATATGTGTGTGTTCCTGTGTTTGGATACCTGCCCTGCAGTTCTCCAAGTGTCACACCATGCTTCCATCACGAACACAATTCCCACTTCAGTCTTGATACCAGTAAATGTACTAAACTGACAAATCAGCCCTAAAACCATGCCAACATCTGGCTCCGAGATTAGACTGGAGACAAAGGACACAATGAATAACAATCTCCATCACAGCCGTCACGGATGTTAGCTTGTTACTGCTGCAGATAAACAACAGATATAATTTACATTAGGACGAACAGAATATTAAATTAAAATGTTTTTGGACGTCTTAAGTATTCATGTGCAATGTTGGAAAATAATAAGAATAAAGGAAAACGTGGAAGTAGAAGATGTATTTTAAACTTACACCAGTAGTGTAAGTAGGTAGGCTCTTAATTATTAATCTGTGAAAAGGCTTTTTCTATTTGTTTGACACAGATAATCTAATTAAGTTTTGGGTCTTTGAATGACATGTGTGTTAACTGTTTTAACAATTTGTGAAACCAATAGAAACATGTTAACACTTTAGAAAAAGGAGACTTGCGCTGTGCTAAGTAGGTGATAATGAAGATCAAGTGGCTACCAGTTTTATTGAGCAAGTCTTACCAAATAAGAACCACAGGAAAGAGAAAACTTGCACCACAGACAGCAAATGGCACCAATGCTATAACTCTGATCGTTGGCTTTCTGTTTTTGCTTATTTTACAGAACTCAGTAGCACAAGCATTAACTGGCCTCCAGCAACAAATGCTGACCGTGTTATTTTTATAACCTAAAACTCATCATTACCACAAGGAATGCAGCAAGTGCATAGGACGCCAAATACTGTTTCTTCCATTTTTAGCCAAATCTGTGCACAGAAGCTGCTTACTACAAATAACTGGTAGCCCTTTGGAAGGGAATCCAACAACAGAAACTACCAGATGTTTGGGCCAAAATGTCTGGAGTGGGCAGTCAGCACAGCTGTTTTTATCTGCAGTGGTGCTGGGCATTGCTAGGCCTTCTTCAGGATGTGAAAGCTTTAACTAGCTATAGCAGCTGAAAATGGTTTCCAACTACCTACTGCTCTCCCCTCACTCTCTAGCATAAAGCATATTTGCCACTTTCTAAATACCATCCCAAGTCTCCAGTGACACATCAGCAATATGCTGCATAGTAACAGATTATATATTAGCACCATACGCAAAACCAAAAGAAACTTAATGTACTATAACTGTGGTTGCAGTCTCTAACCTGTGAATAACACATTAATGTTTGCAGGGGGATAAGTATTTAATCCGTTGTGGGGCGCTAACCTAAGGTCAGATAGTTTAGCAGCAGAGAAAAGGGAAACCAAAATTGTCTTGGCTTTTTTTTGTCAACCAGCGGTTGATGCTTAGAAATGGTTAAACAGCTGGAATAACTGTGATGCTGGCACAAACAACAAAAAAAGCCAAGACAATTTTGGTTTCCCTTTCTCTGCTGCTAAACTATCTGACCAGTAGAAATATTGATTTTAAGCTAATTTACCAAAGTGGTCAAACAGAGGCAGGAACAATAAAAAACAAAAAGTGGCTCGTAATGCTCTATTTAACGGTTTTGTATTGCATGCCAAGTTTCCTGCTGCCTGCCAGCTCACCCATCTGCAATAACAGCCACAAGACATAGACAACCTTGTCTGAAAATATCACCACTCCCTTGTCAACAAAACCACTACCTCAGTAAATTATCACATTAAATACTTTCAACATTAGTACAGCTGCTGCAAAGCTGCCCTGCCTTTTTATTAAATATAAGATCAAAATGGGATTTAATCCATGTGGCAATACACAGGCCACCACGTGGGACAAAAGTGGGACAGCCCACAAATAATCCCCCGTGAAAGCCAATTTTCCATTTCAGCGAGCGAAAAGGAGCAGCTTTTCTTAAGACATGCGAGAACACCCAGACAACTTGATGTACCGTGTCCTCATTCAGTTTACCAGCACCTGACCTGTCCCGACTCCACGGGGAGGAGCACTACAGCCGTGAGCGCACACACAGGGGGAATATACTTCACTGGTGTTAGCAACAGAGCACTTTGTACGGAACCCTTAACGGGCAGGACTGGAATAGTGATATAGTGAAGACAGCATGAGGCAGCATCGCAGATTATGGAACATCTCAAACTATTTAAGAATTTGTGGAGAATCTCAGTGATAAGTCCCGGTTACTGGTAACGCCAGAGCAGCAAATGTACATGTTTAGTTAAGAGCAAACTCAGTGTAGAGCTTTGCTTTCAGAGCGCGAGGCAGCAGCATGCGCCGAAGTATGTACTGTAACAGTCCCTGATGCTCTACGGTTATTTACTGTCAACAAACAACAGTGTAAAACACGGTAAATGAAGGTTCTCACTCATCGAGGTCATGGTCATCTCGAAAAGGTTTTATCCAAATTAACGGTAACTGAAGTTTATCACCGGTCAACGGTTACGTACAGAACGCGCGTTCACCAACAAGCTAACGGCAAACAAACCCAGTGTCGTTAGCTACAGCAATAACAGTAACATAAGGGGGTTAAAACACTTACCATGCTGCCAGGAGCAGATAGGTACGCTGAGAAATCAACTGTTCCACCCACCGCGTCTGTCGCGGCCGTGGCGAAGGAGAAACGCCGTGTTCGGGGCGCGTTTTGTTTGGACGTGTCTGAGCCGGAGGGGGGCGTGGTGGCATTTCACGATGCCTTCAAAGTGCCTCGGACAATCTATCGCCACACTTTCATGATCATGCAGTAAATAGGAGTGTGATGCATTGTAAATACAAACAGAACAGGTACTCTTGGACACACTATTCTGAAAATAACTATACTCTATAGTAACTGTTCTCTAGTACTGTTAGAGTAATTCCTTTAACTAATTATTTAATGGATAATTATTCAGATAGTTAATATATTCGGTTGATTCTCATCAACAATACAAAATATAATTGTCACACAGCTGCACCACTACACAACCTAAAACACTGAGACTATCTCATGGATGGGCATTCCATGTCCTGCGTGTTTTCCAAACATCCATGCACGCGTGGCTTCTGATTGGCTGAACACACGGATCCAGGCGATCAACAGCGCGAAAGGCAGAGAGTAGAAACACAAGCGGGACAGAATCCCTCGAGGACACCGTGGTGAAGAGCGCCACTTCGTGGATGTTGTGTGTTAATAGTCCAAGCAGAAATACAGACAGGGATCAGTCAAATGTCAACTCCAGTACAAAGCCTCTTTGCTTAATGTGTTTCCTCCACATATCCACATATCCCAAATTCATACACAGAACCAATGCTCCACACTGGAGAAGCATTGTTATCTAGAGTCGGCCTTGTACGTGGCTGTCGAAAAACAGGTAGGCCAAAGATGTGATGACCTACACTACAGCTGTGACTGTGTTTTGTAGTCCACAAACTGGTCAATTGATACACATATTTTTTAGGGGAAGTTTTAGAGGAACTTGCTTCAAATTGTTACCTGTGTTTGTGGGTAGGATGCGTGGTCTGTCTGTCCCCAAACGCTGAAGAAAAATTGCAAGTTGTTTCTCCTTTGGGGCTTTGTCCAAGCCTGTGGCTATCAGGTAAGAGCCAAACTGTTCTTTCCATGTCTTCCATTGGGTAGAAAGGTTGTCTAGCATGAGCAAAAGAGGCTTCATTGAGCTATAAATGCTGGTGTGTGCATGTTGGAGGATTGGCGTCCCATCTAGGATCAATGCTATAAATAGCATTATAATTATGCAACATTGGGGAAAAATTACAAATTAAAACTAAATTTTGGCCAATGTGTTTAAGTCACTCTTAAGAAAAAGATTTACTTCGCCAACTTTGCAGAAATGAAACGTTTAATAACCAAATAACTCAAATAAAGTCCCAGCTTATATGGTTAGAAGACAAATTTATCTTCAGTTTGTCTCTTTATATGACTCACCAGTGCTGGTGCTGTAGGTGTGAACAGTGGTGTCAGTCAGAGGTGGGGAGCAGCCTGAGTCTATGGACACTGTGTCGTCATCTTGGGAACAGCCAGCCTGGATGGCTCTCAGGTAGCTGTGGCTGCGGGATCGGAAGCATGTTGGCATGGGTAAGTCTGGAGGCTCTGGGTTGTCCTGAGAATGGGAGCGAGAATCTCTGTATGTGGACTCTGAGCTGCGGTCCTCATAATGATGACTCATTTCCAGGTCTCGTAGCTGGAGAAAACAAAGGACATTGTCAAAGAATTACCGGTAGTGCAACCGCTAACCGCCTAGCTCAGTGTGTCAGAGTCACAATCGCTCACTTTGCGACACATTTGATGGAATGCAATCGTAATGGCACTAAAAGTGTCAAATGTGTAACTGTGTGAAAAACTACATTTAATAGAATCAAGGAGCAGAGAACTGTGCAACCTCAGTGAAATCAGTATTACTCCTCCATTTACCTTAGGCTGGAGAAGGGGGGATAAAATTTCATCTGTAAAATCTATTCCCCATTTTGCATATTTATTACAGGGGCTTGTCATGTAGAGCACCTGTCAATTTATAAAACTTCAGCCACTTCTGAGTTTGAAGAGGGTTCACACTCAGCTACACACTTTTTGTAACCTTGTTGAAATTTTGTACATGGGTGATATTGACTTTGAATATTTAAATGTGTTTTCAAGTTCAAAATTAGCAAGACCTCAATAATCAGTTCTTAAAATGAATATCACATTTGTTTTGTTTTGTTTTATTCTGCTCTGCATGCAAATTAAAGCAATAACTCAAATCTATTGTAGTGCAGTGACCTGAACCAAATCCTGTTTTAATAGCTTGCACTTGTTTCACTTGTTGGCTGAAAACACAATTTGTACTGTTGTTCAGTGACCTTGTTAGTGGGAGGCTAATAGCTACCAGTGTCATATATTTGGCTTTTAGGATCATAACATTATTATAAGACAATGTTATATATACAATATCTTTGTTCACTCACAGATTCAGTTTATTACTGTTATTCAAGCTGTATCTATAAAAATGCAAATTATACTATGGAAATGGGAGTGGAGTAGCACAGAAGAGACCAGCAGGTATTTGAAAATCAATGGTGATTTCAAATATGAAAGTTTTCTAGGAGTTGATGTAAATTATATAAATTATAAGCAAGTGCAAAAATACTCCTAAACGAGCAGACAGCTCAGACAGATTTTGTTTACTGGCTTCTGCTCACAAGCACATTTAATATAATCCCTGTTTGTGCCTTTTCAGATGAGCACTGACCTGTCCCAGACAGCTACGGCGGCCCAACGTGTTGCAGACCTGGCTGAAGTCATCATCATCCCAGCGTGGCAAAGATGAACCCGAACCCCCTATGCTGTCTAGATTGTCCAAACTGCGGTTACTGGAGAGCTCTCTGAGCGCAGGAAGACAGCTGCAAATGGAAGTCAGATAAGTGGAGATAGGAGACGTGTTAAGCAAATGAAACGCTACAAAGAAAATTACGAGCAAGGCCAGGTTTTCAAGTGAATTATTCTGAGAAAAGATGGAAAAAAAAAATGTTCAGCAGCATGTGATGACAGGGAGCCATGGATCAAGAGAGAACTAAATGATCAGCAAAACCGGGAACTGAAATTGAGAGTTGTTGTTATTCGTGTCATCTGATTGATCATGGCTTGCACTTATGAATCATCTTGACTCCAAATCCATTCAGTTAAAGCATCAGTTGCTGGAGCATGCAAAGCTAGTGATGTCAGGTGGTACACGTATGCAGCTCTGTGCCATCATGGTGCCAAGGCCAAAGAACAGGTTTAGGTTTCTTAAAGACTCTTAGACTGTTCATCTAAATAAAATAACTATATAGACATAGTATTCTTTGTTGGCACACAGTGATTGTAACATGACAGTAAACTGCCATGCTATGGTCTATGCACACAGATTTCCCCCATTCCCCTGTTTGAATCGTGTCAAACTCAGCTACTTTCCACTTTAAAGCACTGGGCAGATGGTATTTACAAGCTGAAGGGAGGTTGGCAGCAGGACATGAATTTGGCATTTGAAGTTGCCACTGACTTTACAGACATCCGAGGAGAGCAGTGCAAAGTCACCGATGACAACGCTTACAATCAAACATACGTTGAGTGTTTTACACTGCACCCCTGGGACGCGCCTTACAGACCTATCACTGACCTGCTCATTGACCTGCCCAGCTGGTGCAGAGAGGACACACTGTGGAGTGGAGACCACAGGGCATCCAGCTCCCCCTGCAACAAGGTGTAATCCAGGTTTCTGCTGCTCACGTAAATCACAGTGGAGCGGACAGTGGGGTTGCGTGGTTAGGGATTGGCAGGGGGAGTAGGGTTAGTAATTCAACCATGTTTTAGGGAACATTTCTAAACATTTGTTGTAAAGGGATTTTGAACATTTGTTTTATGCGGAGTTGTGTATGGCAGCTTCCAGTTTAACTGCATAGTATCTCCTTTCATCAACACTCCTTTTCTGATGAAACCAGTCATGTGTCCACCGCTACAAAGTCTGTCTGTAGTGCATTTGCCACTGCAACATTTGATTTAGAAAACAAACGTCTCAGGTAAACATTAGAGTTCTCTAAAATATACTGTGCAGGTGTACAGGCTATTACTATGATTATATATTCCCATATCTGAATGAATCCAGTATTTCAAGGGATGTAAATCTATGGCACACGATAAAAACCTTGATATTTGTGGTTTATGCCAGTCAACCTGTACTGACAGTCATTTCAGAGATAAATGTAGACTCCTGTCTAAATAATGTATTTTCTGTAATAGGATACAACAAATTCCGTTATAGTCCCACTGCACCTGCACTAGAGAGTGTATTGTTGTAACTTAGCATGTAACTTAAAAACAAAGATAATTTGTAGAGATTCGTGGGTTGATCACGAACAAAACACGGTGCCATATTGTGTAAATATAGTCAAGTTGTCAGCGTCATCTTAGCTAGACCAACAGTTGGAAGCTAACAGAGCTGAGGTGTGGTAGTAAGGCTGGCATGTGGGGGACAACAGGGAGTCTGTCACCACTTAATTGTATGCGTGAGTAAGCACAGCTTGGACTGTGTGTGTGCCTGTGTGTGCATGTTGTATGCATTTGTGCTTTCCTGCATATTAGCATGGTAAGTCTGGGCGTGATAGTTTCCTTCCTGTAAAAGGTCTATTTATTTTCTTTTGATTGTTAAGAGGTTGTGCCGATCTGTATTTATAACTTGATTTACCTATTTTTATTTATAACTCTTGAGTGTTTGCTGAAAATCAAGACTTTTTATAGCCACACATTTCCAAAGCCTAATCAGTAACTTTCCATCCACAGTATTGCTGAAACAATTCACATTTTTTCTTACAAACGTTACTGAAGCAAACTTTTCACAGAAAACACATCAGAATACAACTTTCTTATGTTTATCTGTTTTGTTAGAAACCTGTCCACCCATATGAGGTAAACACACATATCGTGGTATCCAGGTTGTACTACAAGGTTGCGTCGTTTTCTACTGCGTGAAAACGTGGATTGCATAATAAAGCCCAGCTGTGTCTTGGTCGACGCTCTTACTTGCGTGGCGGTAGCTGGTCACTCAGAGACTGCTGCGTAGCCCTGAGGTAGCTCTGACGGCGGGCAGCACTTTTCGGCGAGGGTTTGGGGCTTCCCTCCGAGTCGTCACTGTCTTCCATGTCTCCCATGGCCTTCACATAGCTACCACTGCGCATCCGCCGGCATGGGATTTCATTGGCACCCCCACTGCGACCTAATGTGCAACTCCAATCACCCTATAGGCAACATTAAGTAGCTAAAATTAGTATTCAGGTTTATTCAGACTCTTATCACTGTATTAGTGCTTTTGATAGTAAGGATTCTTTCATGTTTGCATGAACCTAGACATTAGAATAGACGTGTGCCTGTAAATATAAAAATTACATATATACTTTTAAAAACAAGATTACATTCACTTCAGAGCTACTCACCCTGCGTCCAACCTGCAGGTAGTTGCCAGTTAGTTCCTGTTGGCAGGATTTGGACTTGAGCATGGACCTGTCCAGAGTAGCTGAGCCCTTTTGGATCACCTGTCTTGGCTGGCCCATGGTCAGTGTGGACCAGGACCCTCCTTTCAAGTAGTCACTATCATTAATTGCCATACCTAAGGTTCCACTTAGTCCACCACTTCCTCCACTACCACTAGGGATAGCAAGTGCCTGATATTTCATGTCATTGCTGCTTTTAGAGGAGCTAATAGTGTTGTAGCCACTATGGATGTATCTGCTTTGGCCTCCCTGGCTCTCATGGCCAGTCGGACGCCCTAGAGTCATCATAGCCATGGTGTTATGATAGCTGCTCAAATCACTGCTATCCAAGTCGTCTGAGCTCCAGTAACCTGACATGTTGGATCGTGGTCGTCGTTTGGCTGTTGCCTCTGGTTTCGTTCCTCGATCTTTACTTTTGGATCTGCGATTCTGCTTCCCTCCATCCTCTGTGCTAGAGGAGCCTCCACCACTGCCAGTAGAGCGTCCATTGACATTTCCTTTCATGTTGTGGCTTTCCAGAGACTGTGACTTTGCAAAAAGCTTCTGCACGGAGTGCAACATATAACGAATTCGACCAGGACTGTCGGTGCGCTGCTTGGCAGCAGCAACAGCAGAACTTCGATGAAACTGTAATGTGCTGAACCCATCACGGCCTCCGGGTAGTTGCTTATCAAATTCCAGAAGACTTTGTGGTGCCTGGTTCTTGGTCATATGATGTGATATAGTTGCTGAGCCACTCACAATCATAGATGCTTGTCCACTTAGTCCTGCCATACCCATACCTGTTCCCATACCCATTGACATAGATGTCCCCATGGTCCCTGTACTTATCCCCCCAATACTATCCCCAGGTGGGGAGAAGTCAGACTGGTCATAGGAGTTGTAGTGAATCCTGGGGAAAGTGCTGCTGTTGGACATCTGATTATTGAGTGACAGCATGCAGTCTGGTGGAAGGGAGCCTGGGTTGGTTGAAGGATAGAGATGGGTTTCCATGGTGCCATAATGGTCCATTGTGGGGCTCAGGAGATAAGGGCTGTGTGGCAGGGTGCTGGTCTTCTGAGGGTAGAGAGCCTCTGGATGGCCAGCAGAGGGATCACATGAGTCAGACAAGTGTCTGTTACGGTTGGTCCCCAGCCCCTTCATGGTGGCAAGGTGGCCCAACCCTTTAGAAGAGCCACAGGCCAAGTACAGATGACTGACGAGCGTAAGAGTGACTCCTAGAAAACAGAGACAAACAGTACAGAAAGTCACAACACACAAAATAAAGAGGGACATGGTTTAGAATTCAGAAAGGTTAACAGAGTACAGCACAAAACACACATTAAGACTAAACACTGCCTATCAGCTCCTCCACACAATAAATGTGTTGTTATGTTATGCCAAACCAGAATAGCTGGAGGACAGTGAGGGAAATTCTGTGTGGTGAATGAGCCACGTTCCATTGCCTCCCACGGTGAACATCTGTGTTAAAATGCAGAAAATGAATGGAAAAACTGTGTGGAACAAAGACAAGCTGTAGCTAGTGGGTCTGAGCATATATTGTGGGTTAGAGAACAATTATTGGTAGTCATCTGCAACTCCAGAAGCATCCACCGCTATGTGGGACTTTACAGCAGCCAGTGACCGAATATCTCCTCTCTTTTGTGTAATCACATCAAGAAAAATGAGAGCAAAAGAACATCATTGCATTTACATGAATGTGTCAAAGCAAACTTTATGTTGTAGAAATAAACTGCCTCTTTCATAACAAACAAAAACAATTACAGATCAAAAATTCCAAATACCTCCTTCCTCTGCCTGCCTCTCAGTATATCCTACAGGTTAGCTGTGATACAAAACAGCCAAATTTCTGTGAAAGCCTTTTCTTTCAGTCTGTAACACTCTCTCTATGCCCATTATTCCATCTGCTTCTCTTTCTCTCTCTTCCTCAGCTGTTCCTTCTCCCTCCTCCTCCCACCTCCAGTGGGTTTCCCTGGCACTGGTGACCAAGCTCCTGTCCTATATTTGCGTGGTGAGCCAAGGATGGTGGGCAAACTGTCACAGTGAAACCAGTAAAAAGGATTTGACCAGTGGGTGTTGGGCAATGGGAGCTGGCAGCTACACCTCCTTGTCATTCTAGTCAAGCTGTGCCAATGCCCTGGCTGGCAAGGCGTTGGTAAGATGGTAGCCTACTCCTTGTCACATAACATGATAGAAGGCAATGAATGAGAGATATTATGTAAAGGTGAAGCAAAGGTGATACAGATATTTATGCACTACCAATTACTGTATATTTATAAATGGCTCTCCACTTTGAGTCCGATATCACCAGCAGAAAAAACACATTTTTCCACAATTCAGGCTGAAAGAAAGAGGAGATTTCATCCCCTATGAACCTGGTCTCTCTTGCTCAGAAAAACTAGATACATTTAAGAATGAAGACGTGTAGGTAAATTACTGTAGAATGACTTTACTGCAGCACGTGAACCCAACCAGGAAGAATTTCAGGGATTTTCATTCTTGTCTGCAGACTTCCAACAGATGTGAAGAAATCTGTATGGCTAAAAATGAAATCTCATATTCATCACATTGCATTTATCCAGAGAATGTCAGCTGGGCAGACCACAAATACCTGACTAATGCACTTACAGCTGTAGAGCAAAACCACCGAAGTCTGCTGTTTGCCAGAAGTCTAAAGATGACCTCCATATTTTTAAAGAGGAAACCAGCTGTTAAAAAAATGACATCCCATCCCTAACCTGTCTAAAAGAAACTTATTTTCCCTGCACTATTGTAAAAATGCCCCCTGAATTTGTTAGATATTTTGTTAAAGCTTAGCTGTCGATGTCTTTGCTCATTTTCTAAGGACTTAAGTCCTAGAGAATACAAGACCGATATAATCGAAATGTAGTGCTCAACAGGCCATTAAGTGATAGTAAAAGCAACTCACTTTCAAGATTACACTTCATTTGCAGGCCAGAGTGAATTGATTGTGATTCACTGTTTCAGTGAAGGTACCAAGATAATTCTTACGTAATGTGTGTATTCTGTTACACACACGTCTGGAAATAAGCTATTTGCAAAGAAATCTCCATATAAATTTTAAGCATGACTTTCATGGCACCATTATTAGCATGCCGCAGGCACAGACTCATTTAGCATCATTAACAGAGCCTCTCTGAGTGCCATCTCTGCTGATAGGGTCAAATCCTCTAAATCCTTTTACACCACATTAGCTAGCTGCCTCATATCCCGTCGTGACACGCCACTCAGCTAAGCTTAACAAACTCTCAATGTGTCAACTAATACCATGCATGACAGTCACATTGTTGTGGTTGCAGGATTGTAAACTGCACTGAAAGTTTTGAACACATTTAGAACATTTGGTGTGTTTGTAAATGTGGATAGGTTCACTCTGGAATGACAAAGTAAGGTCAGAAACATAATTTAAAGCTTCTGCATTTAACAAGTGCTCGACAGACAAGGGTGCCTGTGTATCTGAGTTTGTGTGTGTTTGTAGAATAAGTGAGCTGACAAATCTGCGCGTACAGCGCCGACAACGTGTCTGTATTTGTGTGAGTTTTTACACTCAGCTTGGAGCGTCTGGTGGCAGCATCTCCCAGCCTTGTGCACTGGGGAGCTGCCATCTGCTCCTCCACTGGGGAAAGGGGCGTTTGGCTTCACGTCCAATTTATGACCTTACTCATTCTTTCAGCCATGACAACCTCAGACCTACAGGCAGTTCATGCTACTGACCAGAAGAGGGCGATCACAGTCAGTACAAGCGGAACTTTCAGCCAAGTTTCATCACTATCTAATATTTCTATCTAGCATGTATGTAGGTTGTGAGAATAACTGTTTAAGCCAGAATTACATTGTATGCCTGAAAAAAAGGTCTGTGAATGTCAAACAATGGTGAAATAGTGATTAAAAGCAAAAGGCCGTACAGTCATGCCTGAAATTGTTTCCAAACAATCAGGATTATATAAAAGAGTTGCAGTATATTTCACCCTTGGTCCTTTTTGCATTGGTGCAAGAAGCAGTCAGATGATTTACATGTAATAAAATATTAATATCGGTACAACCGAAGAAGTGAAAAATAATCAACACCACCATGATGCCCTTGAGCAAAGCCCAGTGAAGCTTTTCAGTGGGCAGCAAGATTATGTATGCACTAATTTTCCTATTGCTGAGGTGGGGATAATTTGAACTACATAATATACAATTATTTTGGTCCAGTGGTTTTAATGTAGAAGTTTGGTGCCGTCCTAAGAAAAGTATATGTGCTAAGGAGATGATTAAAGTGAAAATGGTCAATGAAAAAATGGTAAATAGCAACACACGTCTTCAAATACTCAATATCCACAGTCCAAACGGATTGAAAGATTCAGTTTCAAAACATTTCTGGGTTGTCTGTGTTGTAACCCGTGAGCAGCCAGATTTTTCAACCAGTTGCCAGTTTCTAGATTGGCAAATCTGTGGGTGGCCAGATTTAGATGAGAGCCTGTGCAAAGGACATCATCCCATCATCTGAGCAACACAGGCAGTTCGTCAGAGCACAGCTCAGTCTGCCCTGAACCCATCTGCTCCACTTATAGCAATGCCCTGGAAGACTAGGGGTTGCTCTGTGTGTGTGTGTTTATGTGTGTGTGGGGGGTGTCTGAAGGCACCGTGTTACACGTACAAGGCGTGTTACATATAATAAGACAGAAAAATGCTTACAATTGGCTGGTGAGGAGGAAAGGACAGAAGGAAGTAAGGGAAAAGCTCCGAGAAAAAGGTGTGGGTCCTGACGGCAGTGAAAATAAAAGCAATCTACAGGGAACGAGAAGGTGTGAAAATGAGAAAATGTGTTGTAAACTGTGCACTGGGGAGAAGGTGAAACATAAAGAGGCAGGAGGCAGCACGTGTGGAGAAAGGTAGTATGAAGGAAGAAGAAAGAGAAGGGTTAGCTCAAAGGCAGGTTTTTGCATATGCATTGGAAACAAGTTTTAGGTTCAGTAGACGCAGCCATTAGTGGAGAAAGTGTTGTTGTGTCTTTATTTTCTTTTACTTTTAGGAAAAAGTGTAAGGGTGTAAATGAGTGTGAATATATCAGGCATATGGGTGTGCAACATAATAATTGTCTGCTCGAGAGATCAGATTTTATTAGTTTTGCTTTAAGTTATGAGTCTTTTTTTCTCAAGTGCAAAGTAATTGAATAATTTGTCAGTCACTGAATTCCACTGAGGGCCGAGTGTTTGTGAGTAAACACACAGATTCACATTTCTACTGTATGTATGTGCATCACATAACTGGTAATAAATATTGTCTACGTGTACGCCTACATGCGTGTGAGGCAGGCTAACCTTGTCCTAATTACACTCCATCTATTCCATCAGTGCTGTGCTCTGGCCTATTTTCACAGCTATAAATTTACCACTCTCCCCTCTGTTTTGATAGATGACCCACTCATTTTAGCCCATCTCTGAAGACTGTGAGCCAGAAAAGAAGTCCGTAAAAGACAGTGGCTCCACTTTACTACTTATAAAGCCAATAGAACATAGAACATGTCCTCAAAACTATTTCTGGTACTGAGTCGGTACATAGATGGACTACGGCAGGTTGTTGTTTTCATTTTTGTTCATAAGGGGAGAAAATATTAAAAACAAGTGAAGCAAAAACCCCCTGGAGATCTCAAGCGCTGTGAATGTTTTACATTTACACACGTGGCAGCTATGAGGGATTTGAAAATACTAAGGGAAAGTGAAAGCATTCAGTTATTTTTTTTAACCTTCTGTAGCAGTTACTATATCATGTCCATGTTGCGACATAAGCCGTCCACCAACACTTTGACCTTGTCAGTGTCCCGTTGCAAATCTGCTGGTATGTTGGGATGACACAGTTACCTATAAAGCAGTTATAGGCAAAAAAATATTCCTATAACTATATGTTGCTGTTCTGTGTGATTATTTTTCACTCTTCCCATTAAATGATCCCTTCATCGTGTGATGGGGCACAAGTGTGTTTTGAGCTTAGTCTTTCTGTTTCTACAGACAGTGCTGGAGAGACAGTAACACAAAGAAGGAATTCTGTACCCACTTTACTTGGCTAAATCAGACAAAAACCTGCAAAAACCTGAAAAATGCAGCCTTGGTAAAAAAGAATCACTGAGCTCAAAAGACAACCAATGAAAACCCATTAGGAGACGTTAAGACACATATGTGGTCATATGTATCTTGTGCTACCTCTTCAAGTGTATTTCTATATCTGAGAATAAGATGAAGATGGGTGTCTTTTTGCTGAGTGCTGCACGCGGCGACGCACACAGAGGAAGGAGAGGGTTTGTGGGCTACAGCTGTGGCCTCTATCTCTAGATTCAGGGCAAATCAGAAATAATGCAAACAGACACGGGGACCCTAGAAGAGGAGGATCACATACATTAAGATGCCTGAATGCCATTTAAACACAGAGAGATCTAGCACAAACAGTAAGGATCCACTTCAAAGATTTTATCCATTACACTAATGTAAGTATAAACTTGATTGTTTATGATGTCTTTCTTAAAGCAATTCAAAATTCAGCTCGGTATTTAGCCAGTCTTTCATGTTTTTATTACAACTCAACTAAACTGACCAGAGTGCAGAGTAAAATGCAGAGGTGAATACGAGTTTGACGTTTTTATTATAAGTAGACTTAGTAAGATGTGAAAGCTTTAATGAAAGCTCCCAAATCTTACTTCTGAGCTTCAGCTCAGTGACATCGTTGCTGTCTGGGAGTTGCTACGTTGCATATATATGAGCTATGAGCATTCACCCACAACCTGTTAATAAAAAGGAGAGCACAGCTGTAAATCCCACCAGGATAAGCTTTAAAGACTTCCATCAGAATGTCCTTGACCTGAAAATAACCACTGTTCAGGGCACACAGCTTTGACCCCCAAAGATGAAGCAGTGGATGAAATGAAATTACCTTCTTTGAAAGGAAAGGGTGAAAAGTCACTTCCTGTCAAGGTGTAAGGGGTAACCATGACGGGGAGAGAGGACAGTGGTCCCCTCTGGATGCCAAATGGGTCAACCCTGCATTCATGCATCACAATAATACCCTGATGGCCGTCTGTCAACCTACCAACCCATCAACAGCCCGGAGATGAGCTACTGCCACGACAGTCATAAAGCCAGCAGCACAGACAGAGATAGTACTTATGTATATTATATATGGCTTTATGAAAAAGACATTTAGGGGATGTGAGCTTCAGCCCTCAGACAATATAGCTGTCCCATGCAATTAATATATAACATGCGACTTACAGCATGTTTTTTTTTTGTATTGAAAGTACTGTGCATGCTGGTGCTAAGTTCCTGACAAACAGTGGCAGCAAGAGCCACATGACACAATTTCCAGACAACAAGCTCAGAGTGGAAGTGGAACACTTGAACATCTGGCAAGCTAGTGATAATACTGGTAATAATTTTACCAGATGTGCAAGTAGGATGTTGTCTTCTAACAAGTGGAATATCGTTTTGAGATAAACGATAAAGACTAAAAAAAGACTAATTGAGAGTGAAACTTACTGAATCCATGGAAACATTAAACTTTCATTTACATCATACTAAACATGATTTAATTATGGCTAATTGTCATTGCAACTATCATCTTGTTTGAGGGTTTTTGATGATATTAGGGAACAATTGTAAGCTAATAATATAAATCTTTTTGTTTTGTTTAAAACTTAGCTGATGAAGATAGATGTGACCACTGCAGATTTTACTGTACACACAGAAGTTGGAATAAAAAACAACAACGTATTTTTATCTAAAACTTCTTTTGGGTGAAATTAATGGTTTTATTTGCGTTTTTAAGCCAGTGGAATGTGAATTTGAAAAACTTCCCTGAAGGTATGCTACCCACACATCAGCTGAAAAAGTAAAATAACCTTCTTTTTTAAATATTCCATCCTAATCTGTTTTGTTGAGTTAGATGCTGAAAATGTGCTGTGAAATGCCAATAAATGAGCAGAGAAATACCACTGCTAATGTGCAGGAGCAAAGGAACCATGATTTGACGTCACACTGATAAAAAGCAGAGGATGGTGAAATTAAGGCCTATTGTTTCACTGTATTGTGATTCATAAAGAAGAGGAAGCTTTACCATTTATCAGTCTGCTTAATCAACTCGCGAGGTTTCTTTCCCACTGTGGTTTGAATATCACCACTGAGACTCATTACCTTGTTAAAATGCACTGAAGCAGATAATGTGGAGCTTTGCTGATAGGATTTCTGAGTCGGATAGGATGTTGACTATGACATGTTAACACGCAGTGACAATTTTTTTTTCTTATACATTTTACAGAGTTTGCGGGCTGTGCGTGTGTCCAAGCTCATTTGTCCTGATTTATTAGAACATATCCATTTAACAAATGTTTTCTCTGGTATGACTCATCTAAAAATACACAGATTTCAGAGATAGCAGTACATTTCATCTCTGGGGTACACCGCAGTCCTTATTATGCTATCCTAGCTACATAAAGTGTTTCATGTTACATTTTATATCTCCACGTAAAAGGCAGCAGGAAATGGAATGAAATCATTCTTTAAATGACTTGTTTATATTATTTATGCACATTTGCACTGTCCGTCTCAGACCCGAATGTGTTTCCACCCTCGCTTCCTACTGTCTGCACACACAACAGGCTTTTTAAGAGCGTGAGATGACTAAATCATAACGCAAGTGTGTAGCACGACAAGAAAGAAGGGAAGAGAAGAAGGAAGTGCAACTCTATGACTCTGGAAAATTGCCACAGTCTCCTCCTCTGTGAATGCAGGCAGCTAGGAAGCGAGTAATGCATCAATCACAGCTGTCCCACTCTCCTCCCTATGTTCTCATTCACAGAGTGAGCTTAGCTTTGATCATAGTGTTTCACTATTGTGGTCGTGTCTCTTCTTCCTTTCCTCGGCAAAGCTATCATTGATCTGATTATGCCCTGGCAAATGCTTCGTGTCTCACTTTGACCTAAAAAGCATGAATTACTTTGCCACAGTGAAAGTTGTATGATTAATTTGTTATCAAGCTGCCAGTCACCTTTTATGCACAATTACTGTACAAAATCCAGGGTCAAATGCAACCTCCAGATCCAATTCTTTCACCTTTTACATGCCCTACTGTGAGTGTGATGTCAGCTACACCCTCTTATCCTCCACCCTGGGGAGACAACCATCTGAAGCCTTATGGGAAGGATAGAGCTTCTTGGAGCTTCCTATTATCTCCTAACCACAGTGACACGGCTGGCGAGGCACCAGTTTCTGCAGAACACTGGCAATAGTACAGTAAGTGTCGAGTGAGTTGCCTGTGTGTGAAAATATGAACAGATTCATATACGAGTGCTTGTGTGGACGTGTGATACATGTAGGAAATCCTGTGTACTGTACAGTAATCCTTAAACATTGTAGTGCAGTAGCATCTGTGTGGTGTTAAACCTCCTAATTTAAGAATAAAGAAAATGTGTCATTTCACATTTTACATATTTTGTGAAATACTTCCTAATATTTCACCTTCTGATCTGCAGTGATTCTGAAGAGAATGCAGTGTCTTTCTTTCCTGTGAGCACCTCTTGCAGACTCCAGTGGGGCTCAGCTTGAAAGCTCCAATTCCAGTTTCCATATGCCCAGCCCAATTTAAAACGCAAGCACTGAAGTATCTAGAAAACTTGCTGTAAAAGTCTCACATCCTTATCAATAATTGATAGTGCACCAAGCCTTAACTAAAAACCAGCAGACTAAGTAGCATAATATTGACAGGAAGGCTTTGTTTGAAATTTGTATTTCACTAGCCTGTCCTGCAGTGAGTCATCTTTTCATGCCGTATCAGTGTGTTTGCAGCATAATAGAATAGCAATTAGCTACTAACAAATGATGTCAGTGGTGAATTCGGTCCCCGGTGGTTAGCGGGGAGACATTAGTTAAAGGTTAGAGGATCAAGGCAACGACCGTGCGTGCGCGGCAGTTTGTGTACTAAATTATAACTTTCAGCCAGTTTAATTAATTTAAAAGCAGCTAAGTGCTGAGGTCAGGCAAAAGACTTACATTGGCAGTTCATTTCTCAGAAGCCTCAATCTCAGTAGGAGGAGGTATCCTGAAAGAGATACAAAGAAACCTGCGTCAGTGTTTATGTGTGTTATGAACTCATACAACTGTGTCATGCTTTACTTGTTAAGTGACAAGGAAACCTGGGCATATTTTTGCTACGGACACACACACACAGATATTCACAGAGCTGAGGATAAGGCTTTGCCATGCAGCATTGTGAATCGGGTTAAAATAATCTGATTGAGAACCAGCGCTTGAGGGAAACTTGTGTGAAGGCTCAGGCCAGCAAAGTATCAGCAAGCAGCTCCACCTTGTTGTCTACTTTACTCCTCTCTGCCCTACTTTCTCTCTCTCTTCCTTCTCTCCCACACCTTGGAGTGTAGTACAAAGGCACAGACTTGCTTTAACACATTTCAATCACAGCAGCCTCCCACTCAAACAAACTCCACTTGCTTTTATAACACCTGCAGCGTTACTGAAAGCTATGACACTGCAATCGCCCAGGACTTACGCAAAATGGTTGTACACTCACCGCATGTCTTGTCTGATACCAGTACACTAATGCCCACAGTGAAGGGTAATACTTCAACATAGGACTGTGTGTCTGTGTGTGCGTCAGTGCGCCTATGGATATTTATTTATATTCATACAAATTCATAGTAAAGTTGACTATATGTATTTAATGTTGTCAGTTTAACATGTACATTAAACACCCTCACTTTATTATCATCACACAGAGATGTGTCAGAACTACTGAGCAGCCCAGACTCCGACCAGGGCTTTTTAGAATCCAAGGGAAAATGACTATCCGCAGTCATGCATAAAACTGCGTGGCACTCTTATTTTGAATTATTCTTTTGCTCATACAATCTGTGAGGAGATGCCGTTTCGCATCGGTTCCACAAGCACTCAAATAACCAGCGCAGTCCATGAGACGGTATAACATTAATGCTAATATTCAAATGCTGTTGTATTAAATGTTTGATTCCAGTGTTTTATTTCCCTGCACACATCCAACACAGCGTGGAAACTGTTGGATATTCTCTTTGATATAGTATTTGATGGTAGCAAGCGTACAACGGGAGCGAATGTCACACGAGCAATACAAGTGCTGAATGCAAATATAGCAACCTGTTTGTGAATGTAGGTAATTTCTCCCGGAAGTCATTCATCGAGCTGCACACCACAGCTGTTCATATGAAAAGTGACAGAAATATTTTTTAGAGAATGGAAAAGGAGATAGAGAATTTATGGAATTTTCCAACATGACACTTTTCTCTTTTCCAGACAACAAGCAAATGTCCTTCTTTGTAGAGTTTTCCCTGTGTTTGTTCTCTTTGGTTACTCGGACTTTCTCCCACCATGCAAAGGCACATGTTAGGTTAATTGGTCACTCCTTAATTGCCCATAGGTGTGATTGTGAGTGTGAATGGTTTTCTGTCTCTATGTATCAGACCTGTGACTGTCCAGGCTGTACTCCGCCTTTTGCCCCATGACCCTTGAGAGGACAAGTGTTTATGATGGATGGATGGATGGATGGATGAAAGCACAATGTGTGTGAAGTAACTGTTACCGTGTTCTCCTGTACCCGGATCATAAACGTTCTTTAAATCAGTGCTCATGTGAGATATACCTAAACATCTTTCCAACTTTTTCTGAGGACCGTGTGAAATTAAAAACGAAAAATAAAATTCTGAGCAAACCAACGGTGAAACTGGTAAATATAAATGAAAGATAACCTGAAACTGAAACCAAGAGACGGCGATGACTTGAAAATGTCAAGCCGGTCCTCTGTTTGGGTTTAATAACACGATATTGCAGGATAAACCTGCTTCCCTTCAGCCAGCTTTAGAGGTGAAGGCAGTGCGAAATGTCATGTTCTTCACACGCACCATTCAGAATGGCCTATAGATTCTCCACTCTGCCTTTACATCCACGGCCACAGTAAAATTTGTAAAAACCGCTCATTGTGGTTAGTTTTGATTTTTGGGACAGAATCAACAAACACTAAACTCAAAAGTGCTGTGACCTTTCACAATAAAATGTCAAGAAAAATTGCACAGGAACACACACACACACACGAACACACACATACATTCTTCTTAACAGTGTTAAAGGTCAACTTGTATTGGCTTCAAAGTGTTAGAGGAATCTAAATGACAAGAACAAGAATAAAATCCAGCATCACCTTTTAGTAACCCTTATCATTATAGATCATATTAATTGGGCACAGAATTGAAGTGGTTTTAAAGTAAGTGCAAATAGTGGATGAAAGCAGGTACAGCTGATTCTCTCGCAGCTTTTTCCATGTACAGCTGAAGCTACACAAGGAAACCATTAGGATTCCTTACACTACAAAACTCCCAAATGTTTTAAACTCATTCATAAAGCACAGACGAACTTCAATAGAAGACAAATGAAGGGCACTTTATGGAGCTTTGGGGATTGAATTGGGAATGGGATTCGTGCCAAACCACTCTTCCCTCGCTTCATCACCCACTGCAGATTCAAAGGACTAATGTCAAGTTGCACTTCATGGCGCTGCGTTTGTTGGGGAAGAGTAAGATAAATTAGAAATGAGACTGGGAAACAGATTGAGGCCTGAGACTGGGGAATCTGCTGATTGGGTTCTTCATTTAGGAAATGCATTATAAATCTCTGTTCACTGGTTGTGGAAATCTCTCTGAATGTTTGAGTGCATGGACGTTGAGTCTCAAATAACCCAACCTCACCTGAGAACCACTACAATATATCAGATGTTTCAGATTTTGCAGTTAAATGAAGCATACCTATGACAATTACATTTCTTTTAAGACCACTGTAGATGCAAATATTTCTAGACATATATTGTAAAGAAAGAACTTGGCATACAACCTACATCACCTATTCTATATGCTATTTACTGCTATCGCTATGTTAAGTATCAGTATCCTACTAACATGCACAGGTATACATCGCTTTACAATGGAACAGTTAAAATAAACACTGAATAATTTGATGAGACACTCAGAAACACTTCAGGCATGCACCCAAACTTGAATATGCACATGTGAGAATATATTGTTTCTATGCATTGTTTAATTCATGGGTATAACCTCTGACTGTCTTTGTTGACAGTGTGTGTGTGAGGCCTGCAGGAATGTGACGGACTAACAAGCAGCACAAAGCAGAAATTCATGACACGGCTTCACCTACTGTGCACACATGAGGAAAACCTACGGGAAAAGATCAGGTTTCGGTTATTGAAATTTAAAGCTTAAGAACTTTAGATATTAGGTCTCCAGCAACAATTACTAGTGACTTGATCTTTTCAGTTTAACTAAGAGATAGAGAAATAAATCAGCATTTTTTTATTAGTGAATAAACAATGGGGAATGGACTGAAAACTTGATATGAGTTCAACCAGTTCCATTTCTTTCCTCTTTTCAGATACGTTTCATATTCTTAAAAGCCAAAAACAAAATAAAAGTAGATTGAACTCATTGTGCACACATTGTATGAAATGTAAATACTAAAACTGGACAGACTTCACACAGAACAGTCACATTTGGCTTTAGCTCACTCATTCCTCTACAGCAGACCCCTGTGTGCTGTTGTCCATAGCCCTAACTATGGTGTCAGAGATGAGATTGGGGCTTGTGAAATAGGGACACATAAGCCCTTTTTACACTGTCCATTCAAGGTGGCTTACTGCGAAGATATGCTGCTTCATCATTTGGTATAAAAGGTACCATACCGCCAAGATGCCTGGAGAGGTGGTCCAGCTGAGGCTGTTTCTCTTGGGGAACTCACTCATGTACACAGCATTTATGACAAGAGTCAAGTTCAGTACAGTACAGTTGTCAAACGGCGTATTCAGTATTTTAAATTAACAGTGTTTTGGCTACTTAATAGTACATGCAGTATAAAACAAATTAATGAAGTGATGCAGGAATGAGAGCTACAGTTGTGGGAATCAGTGTCGTGAAACCCAAATACTGAATAACCAAAATGTCTCGATGTCCAGATGCATTAACACACAAGCCCTGATTCTAAGACTCTGACTGCTGTATGTAAATAGCGCACATGTTATTTAAATGTTGAGCTGAAGACGAAGAGGCTGGTGAAAATGCCAATAGATATGAGAGTGCTTTAGCAATCTGTTGGGCCATTTCCTCAATAGGAGGATGAGAACTTCTTCTACTTACACAATTTGTACTATTCAAGGAGCAGACGGGAGGCAACTTGACTGTGACTGAAGATGAATCCTGCGAGTGAGGCAGCGTGACAACGCTTTTGGAAAGAATCACATGCTCATTTCATAAATCTCTGCATGTTATAATTATGCTAATGACTCAGTAGCTGGCAGCAGATCCGGCAACTGGATTATATGTGGTCAGTGAAATAATGGAGGTTATGAGAGAGAGAGACTGTGTGTGTGTGTGTGTGTGTGTGTGTGAGAAAAAGAGAGAGAGAGTGCAGATGAAAACAAAGCTTGTTCCAACATTATGCTCACTTATTAAGGTTACATTAGAATTGTTTTCAATTTTCTTTTGCATTTGCTGAAGAAGTCGGAGTTAGTATGTTCCTCTCTCGGATAGATGAAACTACATCGTTCACTGGGTTTTAAGTGGTATTATATTGTTTATTATTTCATCATTTGTCTCTCAGTGATGAAGACATTCTTTCGCCTTTGTCTCATCATCTCTATTAGGTATGTTCTATGTGCACACATTTTAGGTTCTTCACATTCAAAGCTGCACAATGGAAATATTTCATTGGACTGTAGCACTGACTAACTCTTTACTCCATTATAACAAAATTAGGTTTCCACTAGATACGTGTGCTAGGTGTCAGTAAAATCACAGAACCTTTTGTCCCCGCTGCAGAACGAGGACTACTGTGTGTTTTCATGTTCGTTCTTTGAACTTTTTCTGTGCTCCGAGTAAAAGCCTGATGTACAGAGAGAGAAAATGAAGAGGATACAGCGGTGGAAAAACAACCAGCTCAGGCCTTCTCCAGGGCTAAAAAGTCACAAGTGTAAGTTGAGAATAAAACTCTTTCCGCTCTCGCTTGTCCTTAGAACTTTAATGAGTTTGTACTGTGGCTCCAAAAGTTGCAAATGAACCATTAAGTCTTCTGGGGTGCAGTGTCAGTGCCAGACTAAGATCAATTGACCCTCCTCTTTATAGTTTACCCATGCAACACTCATACAATTACTGTACAAGATTTTACATTACCAGTATTTATTACTCTGTTACTCTACATGGCATAAGTCCTGAGGAAAAACGCATTCCAAACACTAACGCAGAGTAAAATCAATTTTTTATAAAGAAGCATACTTTAGTTGTAATATGATATTATTAATATGAATTAATATATATATGATTAGTTCGGAAACTAATTGTTTAAAAGTAACTTGTCTGACAGATGGCAGAGTGAGGTCAAAAAAAAAATACAAAAAAAAATAGACTGTTGAATATTTCTTACATTACCTCTCATTGACAAAATCAACATCTTACATAAAGAGATTACATTGTCTCTCAAATATGTCAGTATATACTCTTACAGAGCTCAAACAACCTTCCTGATACAGTACTAGTCTAGAGGGAACTAGTTGGCAACTGGGGAGATAGTTCCTTTTAATTTGCAGAATTAAAAATGTAGAAGTCAATTAAATGTCAAAAATCAATTAAAAAAATCAAACAAGAATAAATTAGTCTTGAAACGGCCCCTCGTCTTACTCTCACCTCAATCAATACACATACCTACTTCAACAGTTTTATTGTTTGAGCAGAGTTGTTGACAGGTAATGAATGAGCCTTTTGTATTGAAGTAAACCACAAACTACTTGCACCTCAGTTGTTTTTCATACATCTGCAAGTAGTAAAAACCGACCAGTCAGTGTCATGTTTGGCTGCGTGGAACAGTTTTTATAGTATATGCTTCCATTAGTTATATTGACTCTCACATTTTATTTTGTATTTTATTACGTGTAAACATTAGTTATTAGCCATCATATAAATCCTGCAGCATCCTGAGCTCAGCTGTACCTCTTATACTATCCATATATGTTTCCGTTGAGGACAGTCAAGTGGCTGTGACTGTGTAAAAAGAGAGGTAAAATGCAGGCCGACTGTGATCAAAGCATGCTACCTCTGCAGGACTTGGCTCAAGAGAGAGATGCACTGCCTTTAGCTAGGACACACACACACACACACTGAGCATACTGTACATGCATATTTATGCATGAATGGTGCATTAAACAACAACTTGCGCACACAGGCTCACAAATACACACAGAGGGAAAAAGAAGCAGGCAGACAACACCTGTCTCTCTTTGCCTGTCTATTGTATTCCTCGCGGCTGTAGCTATGGCACAGAATTAGAATATATAAAGTCAAATGAATCTTTATATAGTGTCATCACACAGCCACACACATTAAACACAGAATATATACATCCGTGTACACATTTAGACTAAGAGTCTTGTGTGTGTGTTTTCGTCACTGGATGGTTTTGTGTGTAGTTTTGTGTGCTTATTTGTTCCAGAAACGTTTAATTATGGATTTATATAAATTAATGCTAATGTTTAATGAGGATATCTCTGCTGGTCTTTTTTAAATTAAGTTAGTCTTATTAAATTAGACTCCTCTTGCCTGAGTGTTCTGGACAAATCTCTCACATACTGTATGTGAAAATAACAGGTTCACTTGCAGGAAAGGTATACCAATAATCTACAGCTGCCAGAAATGTTGCCAGAGTCTGCATATAACATTAACCATTCAAAATCTTGGAACAAATCCCAGCCTTCCTTCCAACTGCAGAGAGTCAGCAACATAGTCTGACAGTGTGCTAATCTTCAGATTTAGACAAAGAGATGTGATTAATGCACATCTGTATACAGCGGCTCTAGGCCTGTTCTGAGCTTGTGTAGAACTGTCACTGACTACAGTACAATACAGTGGCCAGCTGAGTTACAGTAAATAACCACAACGGATTCAAGGTACCAGGGAACAATGTGCTCATTCTGCCTCTCAGCGAGGTTGCTGAATGGTAAGTAAGCCTGAGGTTAACATGCGTCCAAATTGGGCCCACCACTGAGCATGAGCGGCTGGGTCTTACAGGTAACATGATTATTATTGGGACAATGCACTAAAACAATTACCAGAGTGTTATATAGCAGCTTAGTTTCATTTCCAGCTGTATTACAAGATGTGAATCCAATCACATCACTGAGCCGTGAAAACAAAGATGCAATATGACAACTCAAATTTTCAGCAGTTAGGCTACTATTGCTGTTATTTAACGTCATGCTGTCCTTATTACAAGATAAAACGCATGAGACTCTTTCAAAGCCTCAGTGGCAGACACAGACATACATGTGTAACTGAGTAAGTCAGATTCAAATACAGCCCATTTAGACCCGTAGCGTTGCCAATGATGCTATGACTGCTGTCTGGAATACAGCTGACGTTACTGGCAACAACCTGGCTAGGCAGTGATTCTCAGTTTAACATCCTGTTTATTGGTTTAGAGCAGCTGCTGACGGCAGAAAGTCGAACCTCATTCCCTGCCTGCCACAGGGATATTGTTATCCTTGAATATGGCGTCACCAGGCCCTTTGTGAGTTACAGACCAATTGAAAGAGTGAACATAGTACAGAAGAGTGTGGACTGGGGGGATAAAACCTTAACTGAAATAAATGATGTGCTTGCAGCACCTGACCAGACGGCCCCGATTCATGGGAAGTCAGAGATGGATGAATGTCGGAGAGGATGCTCGCACGAGAGGAAATGGATTTTACAGACGCAAACAAGATGGATGGATGCAGACTAAGCCTGGGCTGTCTCCGTTTGCTAGTGGTTCTGCTGTCTGATATCTCAGAGAGGTCAGTGAAAGTAGGGCCAGCACATCACATTTAACAGACAACAAGGAGGGAGGACAGGCATGCTGGAAAGTAGGACAAGAACAGCCTGCCCTACTGTAAAAGCCCATGGGACATTCATAGATAAAGAAAGCGCACTCAGACTGACAGCAGAGTGCTGCATTTACTGAGGCGCAACAATAGCCGGTTAAGACAGCAAGACAGCAGCATGCGTGATTAGAAGCTTTTATTAAAGTTGTTTGTGCTATTTATATTGGCTTGCAGCACCACATTAGTCACCAACTGTACAGGTTTGAGCTAAAACTAAGTACAGTATTATTTACCTGTTCCCCTTCACAATAGCCATGATTTAAAGTGGCCTGCAGGGCGTATATTCTAATGACTACTGAGGCCTCAGAGACCACGCAGGGAAGTCAGAATCTTAAAATATGTAAAATCTAGAAACTACATGTTCACAGCTATTGCACAAACCTGACATGTAGCACAGTGATATGCACTTAATTTAACAGCCGCAAGGTTATTGCAAGTTAAAATCCCACAAGACAAGAGATGTCATAATTGGATTTTGTGCAGGTCTGAGCTGAACAGGACAACAAAGTTGACAGGTTCTTCTAAAAGCGCCATAATTTAATAAACAGTGCAATCCAATTAAACGTACCCTCACATTGTAACAGAGATAATGCCAGAATTAGTAGCTCCAGTAAACCACTTTATGTGAAGAAAGGAGGCTAGAAAAACATGGAGTGGATTCTACGATAAGAACAGAAAGGTCTCTGTTTCTCAGAATAGTAGTTTCTAAATGTTCCATGGATGCCCTGCAGTCTGCATTGTGTTTTCCTCTCAGTAAAGACACGCATGAAGCATCTGGACAGACTTTAGGCTCTGGCACAAACATCTGCCACAACTCAGCAGCAACAAGATTGTGTGTGTATAACTGTGCAGGTGTTCCTCCGAGAATTTGCATGCAGATTTCTTCATGCTGGAAATTGACATAATCACTTCATTTGTGTCATTTGTTTTTGCTGGAAGGGACAAATGATCAGTACCTACTGTATCATTACCTAGGACAACGGAATTCATCAGTTGCCATCTGCACCAAAGCTACTGTTGAATGAAAAATAGATTCTAATTATAGGAATTAAATCAGAAATGTTGATATGTTAAGATTCTGTGACGCTGATTAGAAAATTGGAAATTTGGAGCCGAAATTGGAAAAAACGTTGGAATAAAGTCTGAATTTTGAACTGTATTTGTAGAGATGTTTGATTTGTATAATACAATGATTGTGCAGCACAGATATCTGTGCAGCAACTGTGTGTTTGTACATAATACAATGTTATGTGTGAGGTGTTATTTTGGCATAATGTTTAGTAGATACTCTCTTGACATTGAGGCATTAATGATTGTTTCACGTGACACAGTGGTACAGCTTGTGCCATATAATGATGCTGTATCTCTGATGACATTTGAACCTTTAAATGTCACAGGAACTTGGAAAGGCTTTGATCTGCAGTTTTGGTGTATACAACAAAATCGGCAATCCATTGAGGTTCTTTGATGTAACGAGAGGCTGAAGAAGAGGGAAAAAGGCAGGAATGTCTCTTGTGTGTCCACACGTGCACGAAGGAGGGAACCGCTCATAAGAAATGATCCAAAGCACTATATTTTCTTAAATATAGGTCTAGTTGATTGAGATTACTGTAGCTATATTTTGTGCAACAAACCAGATGTCAGTGTGATCTCCATTCTCAGTGCTGTATAGCTTCTCATCTTGCAAGACACAGAAAGAAAAAATTCAGTTCCAAAAAATTCACACAAGGATCAGAGGATTCACCAGCCGTGGAATATACAATGAGGTTACTGTAACATGGAAAAGAAATAGAGATCTACCACTGACATACTACCTGCTACTCTTTCTGGAATTATATAGAACTGAGGGTATGCTGTTTTTTGATCTCACTTAAAACAGTGCTTCCTTCGCTGACATGGGAACAATTCAACTGCAAAGGAATAGAGAGCGCTCTGCTGCAAATTATTCTCTGCTGGTGCACTGGAATCTTTCACCGGGGTTTCAAGAAGTGGCTGATATTGATACAGGTATTGTTCATTGCAAATTTCCTTTTGAGAGTAAATCAAAATCTCTTTCTTGCTCTCAAACACACCCATACGCAGACACACACACACACACACACATACTTGATTTTCTATCTTTAGGAGGAAACCCTTTGACATAATGCATTCCCTAGCCCAGGGGTAGGCAAGTTCGGTCCTAGGGAGCCGCAGCCCTGCTTGTTTTCCAACCATCCCTGCACTTACAGCGTCTGA
>JAUMTR010000022.1:7417647-7459177 GCA_032270685.1 Microctenopoma stevenorrisi
TTTCCAACCATCCCTGCACTTACAGCGTCTGACTGGCTGAACACACCTGATCCAGGTAATCAACAGTTCCTGCTCTTAGTGAACAGCTGGAGGGTTGGAAAACAAGCAGGGCTGCGGCTCTCTAGGACCGACCTTGCCTACCCCTGCCATAGCCCGTTACCCTAACCCTAAACATCACAACTAAATGCTTAACCCAAACCCTAACAAAAACCTAATTCAAACCCTAACCCTTAAACCTAGTCTTAACCCCCAAAATGGTCTTCAAAGCTGTGGGTTCAACTAAATGCCCCACAAAACAAAAATGTCATCACTCTGTAAGGAAAATGCATTTTGGGACCCCACTGTGCAGCAAATACAAGACACACATATACACAAAAATAAGTATGCTTCCACCAACCAGTTATGCAGTTTATATGTGTATCTATTCAGCTGTTCCATGAATGACCATCTTTCCAAATGTGATGTAATCATTTTCACCAGGTCTTCCTGAGATAGGAATACGTTGTAAGTGAGGTCACAGTGACCTTGACCTTTGACCACCAAAATGTCATCAGTGCAATGACTCCAGTGGACATTTTCTGAACAATTCTGATGACATTCCCTTAAGGCATTGCTGAAATGTCAAGATCATGTGAATGTGACGGATGGACAACTTGAAAACATAATGCCCGAAGGTTTGGTTCTGTCCTCTTTGTCCCCATAAATTTGATGTTAGAACATTGTATGTAACATGTTTACTTTGATGGTTCTCATGAAAAAAATAGCTAGAAAATTAGACTTTTTAGTATTCTTCCAGTAGAAGGCCTGAGGCACTGGCCACTTAACACAGATAATCTGAAAATAAGCAAGCATGGCCGTTTATTTGAAAAGCTTATGTTGTGTTAGTCTGAGGACAGTTTAATCATTGTCTCTTTAGTTGAATCAGTGCCCCAAATTTCTACTTCTACATCTGTGACTTGGTCCCAAGGGACTCTCAAACACTGATAATGTGTGACAGTGTCATTGGCTGCAACAGAAATCCTAGTCATCACAACTGACACACATTCTCCTGCTCTATACGCCAATGAGGAGGGAAGTCCCAAACTTAAACATGATGCAAGAAACAACTTTATGAAGTCTAATGTTAGAATAATTTACTGTTTTCATCTAAAGTTCTGTTTTCTGTTTTATTTTGTGTGTGATTGTCCACTGTCCATTTGACCAGTAACAGGTGTTCAGTCACAGGGTGCGAGAGCTAAAAGCGCTTAGAACCCAAATAGATTTTAAGATCGACACAGAGTTAGCAAATTGTCTAAGTAGTGTGGCTCTTGCTCTACAGCAATGGGTGTTTATTTTCAGGATAATGGGTTTAGCTTTGGCTGCGGTACATATAACCAGCCCTGCATCAAGCTAACTCTGACAGAACACTTTACCATCCGCATGATTTAGAATTGTGAAACAACGAAAACAAGTTAGCTCAGCAACTTAACATACAGTGTGGCTTGGAGGGAAACATTCCTACATACAGTATTGTTCCTTTAAAGCTTCTCATGTTCCTTCTTCCCAAAGAAGATGTTCTACATCTATCATTCTGACCTCCCACTGTTTGTCCACCAGTGCCATGTCTGGTTGGTTAGCCATTAACACAAGTGTAAATATCTTGACACAGACATATTGTGTAAAATATGGAGCCATTTACGGAGCGTCAACCATAATTGATCAAATTTGGGGATTTAAACAGCACATTAGCCTATTCTACTCAAAATGAACTTTATGACAACTCCAGTCACTACTATTGTTCATACACATTTCCTTCTGCAGGAAAAAAGCAAAAAATACACTCCCTGTGATTTAAATAAATAGGACGCCTACCGCTTGAGGCTTTTCTTTAAATTTTCCACTTCACATCCCGAGTCAGCTCATGTATATGAGAAACAACTATGCCAGCCTGCCACAGAATAATCCAGTCTCACCTGCAGAGAGGAAGGATGAGGACAACTGGTGCTTTCACCTGCATCTTGTCATTCATGGGAACATGAACTTGCACCTAATGATGAATACTGAAGCAATATAGAGAGTCAGAAAGTCATCTTCCGGATTTAAATGGGTGATTTATTGACAGACACGTATCACTGCATGTGTTCTCGAGCTGAAGTTATGGATGATTTAGCTGATTCACTGAGAAAACAAGGTGGGGATGAGCTGATGTATTTCTTTGACCTCACTAGCTGATTAACAACCAGCTATGCAAACCTCCTAGGTCTTTGGCTGAGGCAATAGATTCTACTCACAGGTGAGTAGAAGCCAATTAGCATGGACGGAAGGCGAATTCAGCACAGTAGGAGTAAACACAACTTTCCCTGTTCTACTTTTACATGTGCTACTACACTATTTTCGCAGGAAGACAAAACTGGGATGTAGACCATTTTCAAGTGAGTTGTGCTAAAGTAAGATGTGTGCCTGCCCACTAGCACTTACTTTGGCCCAGGCTTTGTGTCATAATGAGGGAAATATACTCCTCCACTAAATAGGCAGTGCTTCAGACTCGATAGGACTACTCTCTTTCACACCACCCACTGAGACTTAATGCTTCACATTTAAAATGCTAAGTAGAATTGAATATGTCAACCATAACTACAGAGACTTTATTAGTCCTCCTTAATGTAAATCACAGCGGCACTGTGAGATTCCTTTGAAGAGTGGTCACATCACTGCCAAAGGCTTTAAAGGTGCTCAGGCATTGGTGAATCCATGGAAATACAGCTTAGTCATCTGCAAGCTGTGCGTTTGCTCGCGTGTGAGATCACCAACTTTCTCCTCTTTCTCTCAGTACTGCTAACATTATCTGTCTTTGTCCATCCTCATTGCTACTGTATTCCACTTTGGCCTAATGAGATGTCATTCCTCTACCCTTTTCATCTTTGTGTGCTGAAGGTCTCTCCACTTCACGTCATTTGCTGGTTCTACTCTATCTTTCCATCCTCCTTTCTCTGCCCTGTCTTTTTCACTGCTGAAAGCTCTTTAAAGATGTCCAGGGGCTTAACCACTTTGACATTATTACATGAGCCAGTCCCACTCAAACCAATCCCAAGCCAATTGAGAAGCTTACGTCTTTGCCACAGCAGCTTAACCAGGAAGAGGGAAGCTCCTAGTGCACTCACATGACCAAACACTGACAGTGCACTTCAGTGCTCTTTCCTCTTTCATGCATTTAGTGGCGCTGCAAGGGTCTCTTGGGGCCCCAGGCAAAAAATTCCAAGGGGGCCCTCAAACTAGGTTTCATCGTACATAACCTATAGCACCAAAACACTGACACTGACAACACTGTGATCATATTTTAAAATATAATGTGAAGGCTGATAAAGAACAGCAAGGAACAAATAGTTTTACTTTGAAGTCTTTATTTCTAACAAAAATCTAATAATAATGCAAATTTCAACATAGAATATTAAACAAAAATAATAAGAAAATTAAATAGAACCCATAAGGACATCTAAAGAACTACAGGTCTCACTTGTCTCCGCCAACATCAGTGTTCATGATTGATTGGTATCCATTGGAGAGTTCCAAGGGAAAGCCATTGCTGACCAAAAATAACATGAAGGGTCATCTCATATTTTCCAAAAAACATCTTTATTACCTGGACAACTCTGACCATAGTTAATGTAAACGCATGGTTATTACTTATTTTAATTGCACTTTTGAATAAGTTCTTTCTAATGGTTTTGATCAGCACCAACACAGCGGACAGAGAATTAATTATTTATTTAAACAGTGTTTAATGTGTTTTTATAAGTTTCTTAAGTTCAGTCATTTTATGCATATCCCCTGCCTGCAAACAATCAATGCTTTAATTTAAAGGCACGAGGAGGCAGTCAATCATCATCAGCACATTAATGAATCACATAATATAGAGCTAGGTCTAAATGAATAATTTAAAGGGCAACAGCTTTTATGTTTTAACATATTCTCGACTGTTTGTGACATACAGATGGCTGAAAATGTAAAAGAAAATCACAGAGCAATGAAATGAATACAGATGGAACCAAACAGGAGAAGGGTCAATAAATGATTCAGCGATAAGTGTGCAGTTACCAGATTTATTAAATCCTCAGTCAAACTGACCTCGGAAATGTTACCATACCACATCAGTCTGGCTCACACTTGTAATGTAAGATAAAAAAACCATCTCAATAATATTAAAGAATCGACTGGTACTGCATGGCAGCTCATCTCTGCCTCACCGAACCGCTCCCAAATGTATCCTATTCATTACTCCTGTGGTTTGGCCACATACATGGATTTCGATATTAAGCAGATCAACTAAGCAATCATTCAAAAGCTGCCCTCACTCATTAGAAGAGTTTCAGTACTTTCACTTTCTTGGACGTGTCTACATTTGTTAACAGTACCCTGGGTTCAGCTGACCTGGCTTTGGCTTTTGTTCATGGGTCTCGTGAACTGGAACAAAATGCTTTTTGGAGATAGACACAGCAGGAAATGAATCGAAATATTGGGAACATAAACATTTTTATGAATAGATATTTGTTAACCGTGTTGCGCACAGTACAGAATTTAGATTATGACATAATAAGAAAGATACATCTTAAATGTTAAGGTGTTTTTGTGTAAGCGACGTAAACCCACTAAGAACAATGCGGTAGCCTCGGCAGTCTTTTCTCTCTTTCTTTTTTTATCTTCAGGACAGAATAAGAAAAGCTGTCTCTAAAGCTCCTGCTCAACCTTGACGTGATGACTTTTGTTGAGACTTTAAAATCCAAGTCTGACTCATATTTCCCAGACTGCTGGTCCTCCTCTCACATTGAATACAACTGCATGGCTGTGACACAGAATGTGATAGCACCACTTCCTGTGCCAAGTACACAGTGTGTCTCTGGGGGGAAATGACTGTAGGATGCAGGAAACTGTCTCATCCAGCCACCCACGCTGATAAGGTCCATGTTTGTCATTAATGGGTGTTACTGAACAAAATCCAACGATTAAGAGCAATTCTAAACAATGTCTGACTGAGCTGTTGTCCCTAAATAACTTTGACAGTGGACTCAAAATAGCACTGTGTCTACTGGAATGTGTCAACTCGTCTCTTTGTTAATGTGGATATATTTGGACTTCAGTGTAGTTGATGATCAGTAAAAACATAGTTTTCTCTACAAATCTGGTAGCTCAGGGGGTTGAGGCATGAGGCTGGGATGCAGACGGTCGCATTCGATTCCCAGCTGCGTATTGCATCCCTCTTGGGGGGATGCAGGAGGACACATTTCACTGTCTAACGTGTAACTATGTATGTGACAAATAAAATTGGAATTTATGTATTTATAAATTCATGCATTGTAAGGCCTCGTTTCTTCTTCAGCCTAGTAGCAGTCAGTAGAAATGAATTGAGGGGCTTCATATAAAAAGACATATATCTCTTATGTGAAGAAGGTAACCACACTTCTCCTATCATGTAATAGTATCGAGGCATATTCAGAAATATTGCTGGAATAATTGTCACGTGTGTCTTTTATTTCTTGAAATCGCATACAGCATGTGATGTTGTACTGTACTCCATGTGACAGAGAGTGTCACTGATCCTTCTGTTGCAGAAAGACCTGAACACCTATTAGCTTCAGCATGAACAAAATACCAAATTAACCAAATAGCTTTCTCCCGTTAAACATCACAGACACAGAAGGAAAACATCCAAGATGCTTTTAAATACTGTAACTGAAACGTGAAATGAACGGTTGGTTTTATACTCTAAGCAATATTTTCACCCTAGTTTACCTAGTTTAGCAGTTTGACCATTTATTTGTGTGATGCTATTTTGATTGTGCTCCTCATGGTTGGACGCCTGCCTGAAGCTTATACGGTTCAATCAACAGCATGGATATTAAATGTAAGTCATGGGTTGCTCAAAATTAGCCTAATTATTTTATAGTAATAATTTCCTAAATTCTTCTGTTTGCATTTGTGGAGAAATGTGTGTGTGTGTGTGTCTTTGCAGAAGTGCGCGCCAGTCGTCTCTCACTGCAGGCTCCAGGCTTCAGTCCTACTTTTTTTTTTTACTCAGCCAGATGGGATGCCCAATTTACACACAATCCACAAACACACACAGAAGCAGATGCACAAATACCAGATGCGTTCCTCCACTCCTTTGGAACAGACCACTGGAGGTCATGGTTAACTGTGGCTGAGAGAGAAATAAATAAATAAATAAACAAACAAACAAAATGCCACACTCACATTAACATAACCTCTAGCACTACGCTGTCATTCGCCACGTCATTATCACTTCCATCTTTCCAGCCATCTATCCCAGATTTTGTACTGACAGCAGGTGGTTTAAAATCCTAAGCCAGACACAGTAACACGTCACAGTTCCAAAAAAGCCCCATGATGTCCGCAACATCCGCCGTACATTCGAACAGAGACAACAGAAGACGAAACTAAAATGAGAGGTTGAGGAATCAAATCAGAAGAGACATATAACGACAAACTTGGAGTACTGAGACTATTGGAAGAATGGAAAGTTACTTAAAGGAGCTTTGCACATGAGCTGACATGTTGACATCCCGTGGTGACTTGTTGATGATGCCAAGGCTCTAGTTGCTGCCAGCTGACGTGGCCTTAATCTCATCCGTGTCCCTCTCTGGTTGATTAACCATTTCAGCGGGTTTGCCCAAAGGCTCTGTACATAAACAGAAATACGGCTTTTTGGCAAATGTGTTTGATTCTATTTTCAGTGGAGTTCCCCTGAGTATTCAGTGTTCATGAGGTTCAGTACGGTACAAACCAATGCATCAGTACATTGTTCGATATGTCATCGATTGCTGAAATGATATGTCTATAACGCTAAAGTTAGCATTGCGTGGCAGCTGTGATGGCTTTAACTAAATCCTTTATTCGTTCTTGGGGATTAATTGTGCATGCTGTCTTAAAAAAGATTGCTTTGTGCAGTTAGTTATATTCTCAGTGCAGGAGATTCGTTCCTACAGTGAGGAAATTATTGTCACATCCTTGCATTGTCTGGCACAGCTAGGATTTCAAAAGACAGGGTGAAGATGTTGTTAAATTAAAATACATTTTTTACTACGCACTACACATTACTACACACATCAAGAAGGGATTTTAAAGCAGCTTTTTCAAACTTTCTGAAGTTTTTCTTTGGCATAAAGACACGCACAGTTAGTTTGACCTTGCACATTGGCTACTGTGTGTTAGGTTTTTCTGTGAATTTGTTGGATCTACTCACGTTTTTGTGGTCATCTCTTTTATGTGTGGTCAAAGCAGCCCCCCACAAATTGACTAAAACAGCAGCAGCAAAAATACCACCAGGATGTGACACATATACTAACGTAATGCTAGGAAACAACCTTGTTCTGTTGGTCACTGAGCAGCTCTACAGCCATCTGCTAGTTCATCTATTCGCACATTCAGACCGCAGCTATTTATGGTGAATACAAATTGGCAACCTTCCAGCTCCAGTACGAGCCTACCTTCATAACCTTCTCTAACCTTCCAGCTACTGCCTCTCCATCTGACTTTCTTCTGCCATATTTTAATCTCACTGTTTTCTTAGAGTGCTAATGAGCACTACAAGTGCTGACATCTGGAGCATGCCACTTCACAGTGCTAACCACTGCTAAGCTCCTATATTTTTTCTCTTTGAGACAAGAGCCTCGATATAGTGTACTGTGTTCCCCACCTCTCCATTACCCGCACAGAACAAAGCCCATTACCTTCACTGTCCCCGTCTCCTTGTTAAAAAGAAAAAAAGCCTGTGAAAAGTGACCTCCTTGAAGCACTGTGGAGATGAGCTGCCACAGTTTTTCAGGCAAATATTCTCCTGCAGAGCTCTAAAGCCTTGTCATTGTAGAGACCATGCTGTGGATCCGGTCACAGATTCATAGATTTGGATCTATTGTTGAATAACCTATTCTGGATTGATTTCTGTCGTTTCATCCATTTCTCTAAAGTAATTTTATTTTCGCAATTTGAACCTGTAGTAACACAGTCCTGAGTCGTATGAATGTCAACTAGTAAAGAAATAGAAAACCAGGAAAGGCCTTCATGGCCATAATAGTCATTTTAAATTTTTCTTTAATAAACTGGCTATAGCTATACGTTGTTTGCTTGGCAGATGCTTTCATCCAAAGCAACTTACAGGGAACTAGCACTAGGTGTCTGGCTCAGGGACTGGTGGGTGAAGGACTAGGAGTCAGACAGGGTTTCAAACCAGCAACCTCTGCATCCCAGTCTAGCGCTTAAACCATTGTGCTACCAGGCCACCCTCAGCGAATAGCTAGCAGTGGCCCATGTTAACAGCTAGCTAGTCAACAAAGCAACCTTAAGCCTAATCTAACCTTAAAGTGATAAGACCAAAAGAAATACACTTTTGCGCTAGACCTCATTCTCTGGACATTGCCCAGGGTTGATGTGTTATTTTTTCAGATTTGTTCTCATTTGGTATGGACCAGAGCATATGAGCCGAGTGGAATAGTAAGGAGATCCACTCACATTAGTATTTGCTCGCTCCACTCCCCGGTCACTAGGACACTAACGCTAATTATCGCTCAGTGATCAACTCAGACTGCAAGTCACCCGCTTACTACAAAAATTTAAATAAATCTGCATGTATTACACTTTTAGCTTGAATTGTGGCCTAACTTCCTAAAGAACGTAAGAAGCTGACTCCTTTGTTGGGAAAGTCACTCGATCGTCTCTGCCCACTTCACTCGCATGCTCTGGTTTTGTGGAGGGGTCTTCTTGGGTAAAGCATGCAGGAGGCAGGATACATTATCAAACATATGTTATGGAAAGTGCTGTATTTTCACATGGTCATCATAATCATGCTAGACGATGAATAACGCAAGTCTTTCTCTGGTCTTATTGAGCCTGTTAAAAAAAAGCTTTGTATTATATTGCTCTATTTCTGGCATTGACTATAAGTATGTCTGTGAATTCATGTGATGGTAATCACCATTCAGTTTTGCTGTAGCCAATTAGGGACATTTTTTGTCCAAAATGTGTTTTAGATCGACTTATCTTGGTAGTACACTGAAGTAGCAAGAACTACAGCAACTGTTCAATAAATAGGATAATTTTTTCTATTGCCAAACAAATCTTACAATAAAAAAACCCCTGTGTAAACCAAAGTCAAACCAAAGCTTCTCCCCGTAACAAAAATAGGTCCTCACAGGAGGATAATAAAGTAACTCTTTGCACGATGTGTCTCAGTTTGTTTTCTCATATGGTCCAATTACTACTTTAATTGAGGCCGGCCTTGTTAAGTACGCAAGATAAATTGGTTTCCTTAATAAAGAAAACACAAGTAGAGCGGTTTAGAGAAGCATGTGAGGAAATTAAATACGAGCATGTGGCTAATTAACAGAATAAAACTTAACGGGGGGGGGGGGGTTGACACTATAAGAGGAAAAGTAAACATAGAAAAACAGCTAAATGTTAACATTGCACATGAATCATCACATTGCTGTTGCGTGTAGTTTTTCTTGCCAGGCACAGCCAAAGGGTGTGTGTTATGTAATTAATGAGAAGTGTTTGCTTTGGGTTTGAATGTCAAATTTTCATATCCCCAAATGAAAGCATGTGTTGTCATTGTGATGTAATAAAAAGAAGTTAAGAGAAGTTTAGCCGTGACCATAAAACTTGAGAAATTACACACAGGGGCAATTGCTTGGAGCAATATTTTCACACTGTGAAGCCGTTTGTTTGCTCAAATGAAAGCAATTTAAATCAGTCTCATGTCTCATTCAAATAATGCAGATGCAGGTCATTAACACGACTGACTCTCAGTGGCCCAATCAGTGTGTTTATTATAACTACATATTCAGAGTGACAGGAAATAAAAAAAGACCCATTTCGAAGGCAGCCAAGTAAGAGTTTGGTCATAATGAGTGTTGCTTACTCAGTATTGTCTTACATAAATCTTTGTAAATGGTAACATGTGATAGAAACTGTTGCTGCCATGTTTTTCAGTTGAAACTAAATTAAACAAAAACCAGTTTAAAAGAACAAGTTTTAAATGTTTTGTATAAACCAAACCTGCTAATGTACTGATGACAGTCTGCAGTCAGACAGCAACGCTTTAAGTGTTCGTTCCTTCGTCAGTAGGGGCCGTGGCCAACACCAGAGGTGAGTTGTGCGTTACTGTGAAGCTGCAACTGCCAACAAATTATTATCTACATTAACATTATACATAGTTTACACTGAAATAAACCTTTTTTCCCCAAATACATCTGGTTAGATTGATTTGCTTTTCTGAGGCCTGTAGTTTTTGGATAATATTGCACTAGTGTTTCCCTGAAGTTTTCATTGCGTTATATTCGTTTTACTCATTTTACTGACACACAGTGCATCCATAGCTTATTGGTCGTGTAGATTAAAAGAGATGATGTTCTTATCTTGCAGGGACATTTCACATCAAAACGGTTTTCTTTGCCTTCTAACCCTCTGATTACCCAGGTAAAAAAGTTAAAGGACTGCTCATCTGCTCACAACCAGCACTCAACTTATTTCCTTCCAGCGATCTCTATCAAAATGAGCAGCTTATATCTGTTTGAGGTCCACTCTATTAATCTTGTCAAATGGATTCAGAGAGCAAAGTTACTGCAGACAGACACAAGGATGCGGATAGAAGACCAGATGGCCTCGCAGATTGGAGGGAAAAATACCGAGCAGCCACTAGATGTAAAGAGAAGACGGAGAGGGGTGCAAATGACAGGATATGGCTCCTGCTGTCACCTGCTCTCAGATGTTAAGTCATAGTGCGGTTCTATACAACTAGCTATCATTACATGCAGCTCGGTTCCTTTGTTGAATGATCCATGGTGGTGACATCAAGTGTGGCTTTAAGACAACAGCAGAAGGTCAGCTGGAAAAGTAGTCATCTGTGAAGTACAGGGTCAGATGATTGATTGATTGATTGTCTTATATTCCATGACTGCACAAAGTGGTAGTGCTAAAAATAACAGGCAGTACAGCCATAATGCGGCAATATCTATATAAACCACCAAATGTGGAATATAGGACAGAACATATAAATAAATTACTAGAGTAGAAAAATGACCTTCACACAAATCAGGGCCCTTGAAATTATTTCCACGTGAATTAGGTCAGGAAAATGGCAGTGGCAGTTCTAGTAATGTCGAGTAATGTAGCAGGAATTCATGATGCACCTTAATGCACACAGGCATGGAAACTATGCTGATGAGAAAATTAAATGACATTACAGTGTACACTCACATTTTTCTATGTATGTAAAGAACAAATTAAACTGATAAGATACATTATACTATTGTAATTGTCTTTCAGCTACAGTAAATGGTCAAATATACTTTCTCTCTTCAAATATTATCTGGAATGAGATCATACACGAGAACTGGAAGCATCCATCTCTGTCACATTAATTAGGTTACATCACATGATCCTGATACTGAAGACCTCCAGTAATTGGGATTGAGGTTATTAAAATAGAATCCACATGTTAATAATAGGCACATTAACCCTGATATTCATTTTGTATGAGAAACACTTTCAACCAAGTCAGATATTTTTATTAACAAGAAAGAATGAGGGAGAGAGAAGAATTTAATTTTCTCTGTTCACTGTCCAACGTTGTAGATGAGCCAAAAACAGTCATTTCCACTGTTAAATATGTAACTATTTTAGTCTCTTCTTATGATAAGCTATGCATGAATCTACGTGTTAGAACTCTGGTGGTTTATGATAGTAAATACTTACATATGCAACTGTACCTGGGGAGAAATGGGCTAATCTGGGATATGCACCAAACAGCGAGTTTTGCAGTTGTCCTCAAACTAGAGACTTGTTTTTTTGTTAGTTTTAAATGTTGTTTGAATCTAACAACACCAAACTCAAAATGCATTATTTATATGATTAGAGCACAGTACACCAGGTACAAGTGAAGCCTAACGGCAGTTTGAGAGGCACTCACGGTTGCTTTGTACTCATGAAGGTGTATAAGACTGACACAGCACATTCATATTCCTGATACTAAAATATAGTAATGTGTTTAAAAATATCATCTCCAAATGGATTGCACATATTGTATTGTAGACAATTAATGCTACAATATGATCTTTAAGCTTTTAGCATAAGACTTCAATCTATCAAACCACTCTGCTCAGCTGCTAGTCAGTTTGGTCACAGTTAGTTTAGTTTATTAAATCTCTCACGTTACATCTATTACAGAGAGCTTGGTTCTGCCCGGTTGATGTTTTCACAAATCAGAACAAATTGCAGAAAGATAATTTAGAGGATGTCAGTGGCACTTATTGAAATCAGAGAAATCTGCACAGATGGATGCAGCTTTCAGGTCAAGATGATGTGAAATCAAGAGCTCGTTAGGAAAAGGTAGCGCCGTGCCATCACTGCCTGATGGAACGATAGGTAGCTACAGAAAGAGAGAGAGACAGGAATAAAAAGGCAGGAGCTTTAAAAGCTTTGGGAGGGATTTGTATCCAATAAGCCAAGCAAAGGATTAAACCATGTTAATGCAATGCCTACACAAACTGGACACAGTGTACACACACACACACACACACTGAGAAAAGAGAAAGAGAGGAATAAAAAGTATGCCTATGGAGTACTGTATGTTGATATGCTACCACTGTTGCTCCGATGCACGGTGCATACAATAATAATTTATTAGTGTGCTCTTAGATACCGTTAAAGTCAAGAAACATAGTTTCCACAAATCCACACTCGTCATGGTCAGTGATCACTGATCACCAACAATACCAGCGTTAGAGAACACTGCAGCTATGACTCAGTGTTCTACGGTAAGGCTTCATAATTAGGCGTCACATTTTACATCTAATATACATTTCTCGCAGTAGTGTCAGCACTTTTGTTCTTTTAGCCTCAGTAGATTCAACATTTTAAAACAAGTTTGATGTGAGCTCCTTGCATGAGCGGTTGTGCGGCAACATCATTAAAGTCAATCCGATATCTCTATGCAAATTAATAGAACAAAGTGTTCTCATGAGAGAAATAAATCCCCTGCAGAACTGCTGTGTTGACCCTGACCTGCTGCACACAGCTGTGAAGCTGTGAGACGCACGACTTCACCATCATTAGCTTCAGTGTCATCAGCTGGTGTAAATATGTCTTCCGAAATGTGTTTTCAGTGTGTGCAGTGACTTATTTTTAAACGAGTGTACGACACAGTACAAGTACCAACATGTATTATTTGTCCTCATACTACTAGCAGTTCCTAGAAAAGAAGATGTTTTACAGAAAGCATTACTGAATCACAGCGGCATATACGTATACTTTGTCAATAATGCAATAAACAGTTCATCTGGATTATTGAACGATGACAGTGATGAACAACCTAAATGAGCTGTGTGCTGCAGATGAATGAGAATAGAGTCCCTTGACATATAAAAGCAAAACATCAACAATTCAATACATTGAAAATGCAACACTGTGGCTCTCAGGAGAGAGAAGACTAAATTGATTGTGAGCTGAGTGAAAGCAATGGGATCATAGCTTTGAGAATAGTCTGCCTCTCTGGCATTTAGGGATGAATATCTTTCAAGCTGTGAAGAAATTAACTAAGCTTACAATACTGCCATATTGTCACAAAGGTAGATGTTCCCTGCAGTCCCCACTACGTGAAGGTATTTCTCTGAAGAAGAAAGGAAAAAAAGATAACCTCTGCATGTTGGCAGGAAATTCATCTGGGTGTAAAAGCACTAATATCTGATGTGCTTATGTAGAAAAGCCTCTCCTGCTTAATTACAACGCTCAGATATTAAAATGCTTTACATAAACAGCACTGGATAAATACATATGCTTTATCTGCAACCAACAGAAACTACACAGTTAGCAAGTATGTTTTTTGACAATGAGCGTTAGAATTTTACATGAAATGGTTTATGCATACACGCTGCAGACAATTAATATTCAACAGTGATGTTAATGAGGCCACTGCAGCTCAAGCGTAGTTTTCACTATCTAATTACCACTAACATAGAATATGATGTGTGATGTTGCGTTCGTAAAAAAATGTCTACAGGCGTAAATTATTGACAGCAGCAACAGTATTGCTTGCGTCGTGCATCAACATTTAAATAAAAGATGCAAAAGGCTGTGTCGTGTAAACGTCTGTGACAAATGTTATGTGTAAATTCACTATACATGGTGAAAACGGGACTTTCTAGTTTTCCAGCCTCTTGCTCTTTGGGGGCTCTCTGAGCATCCACAGAGCTTAGCATGCTTCCGAATACAAAAACCATGGAGCTACTCTGTGTCAGTAGTGAGGTAACAAGGTACACAGTACACGTTGGTCCTCCCGACAATCTTTCTTGCCTTGTGCACTAAGAAATTTTACAAATGTTTAAACTGACTGTTGCCTCACACATTGAATCTTCCTGAAACATCCCGTTCAGCTCAAAGACATAGATGACAAAAGTGGGCGTGCTCTACGTAAAGAAGGCCTTCCCCAGTAGAACAGGCAGAGTGCTCTTATGGACAGTCTCACAGAAGAGATTTGTGCTGAAATGAAATTAATCCAGTGTGAAATCTAGAGTCCAGAGTTGCACCCTGGGCAAGCCCAGGGAGGACACGCATGATGGTGAGCATCACGGCTATGTTCCATCAGTTCTCGCTGCTCTGCAGGCAATATTGTGCACGCGTCCGCATGACAAAACATGCCCCTTCATCCATGAAATGACACAACACTGGTACTCTTACTGTACTCATGTTACATTCTAACTATTTAACATCACATCCACTGACATGTCGGTTCTGATCACTTTTTGGCCTGAGCAAACAGGAGCCCTCAGAGATTTATGAGCCTCCACAAATCACGACACGTTCTGTCTCCCACAGCATCATACTTTTTTTTGTCTGTTTGACAGCCACTGTTAGAATAAATGCCTTGAACATCCGTCACTTTGCTTTTCGATTTTATTATATCCACTGTCTCATGAGCACCACCTCTCTGATCCCATCCACAGCTGTCCAGGAGATGCTAACAAAGGCATTAAATCAAGAGAGAATATCAAAGTTGAGAGGCTGGAATATAAACAGCAGTCCAAATGAGTCTTACCTTTTTGGAGAGACTGTGTGAGTGAGTGTGCTGTTGTTGTGGTCAGAGGCAAGCAGGCTCAGAGAGGATGAAATCCTGCAACACAAAGATGACTTATCAGGTTCAGTAATCACAACAAACCATTCCCAGTGTTTATCGCAATGTACATCTAACACAGACACTTGGCTTAAACTTAAGCCAGCACAGTTTTCATTTCTCAGCATGTCCATAACTATTGTGCTGTGTTAACGTGTTTCATAGTCTCCAAAACGGCTTATTTTCTGTTGCATTTATTTGAAAAATCAATTAGCTTTTTGAGAGGCCAACTGGTACATCTTGAGAGATAAAACATTTCAATTAAAGCCATAGATTAGATTAGGAAAAAGCTTCCTGATGCAGTAAGACTCCAGGAGACCATATTATTAATCAGCAGAAACATTCTTCACTTACATAATATGACTTTTGAATGGTGTTTATTCATGTTTAATGTCGAGACATGACCTTCGCACAGTGGAGCGCAGACAGAGCGTCACTATAAGAGAAGCTGAGGTGTCCAACAACAAATGCTGAAACGTTTGTGTTTTACCAGCCTTACTGCAGCGATCTGCAGGAGCTGGTTCGGAGCAAACATCCCACAGACAGCACAAAACAGACCCTAATTTTAGGCTGCGATTGCACTCTGTCATTAAATATTACAGGCTACATCCAGCGCAGTCGGGTGTGACGCACAACACTAAACTATTTCTAGTGACAAATGTCTGTGTGACACGAGCGGAAATATCAAACCAACTCTTTTCTTAGGCAGAGTTCTGTGGTAAAAGGCAGATTCCGTGATTTGAGAACTACTCTGAGGGTATTCAGGAGCATTTGTCTCAATCTGACCGCACATGGATACGACGAGAGACTGGTTTCATGTCAAAGGATTTTTTTAGTGTGAGCCATGCAACGCTCTAGATATGAATAGAAACACACAGTCTTCAGCTACATAAAACACAACATCAGTCCAGTGACGTCTAACTCTAACTAAAGATTACATTTCATTTAAATGGATGAAAACATTGAACATTGAACTACTTGAACCACTTGTATTTAAGATGAGTACATAAGTACATAAATAAAAAAATACAAGCAGCCAGGCAACATATTTTTTTTGTTTGTTTTGCATTATGTTGTTTCTAGTGATAAAAAAAACATAAAGAAAATGTTCAGTACATTAAATGCTTGTAGATGTGAGTTAGAAAAATGTGTTAATAAGATGTTTGTCCCCACCGGTTTTTCTTATCTTCCACCCCACAGTGAGAACCATCAATGACATCTGAACGGTTATCGGATATGTGCCACGGAGCTGGAACTGATCAGTGACCTCAGCTGGCCTTCATTTGACCTCTGCTTGATTACCAAGCAGGAACTCCGTGGGGGATTGAAGGCTCGGGTGCAGACTGAATGCCTGAGCTCACATACTCAGAGCATCTTTTTGGGCCTTGCCACTGGGTTCGTCTTATATCAGCCTGCACATAATTCTGTATTTTTGTGAGTTTGAGAGATTCAGCACCACTTTGTCTACACCACTATAACAACTCCCTCTTCTAAATGAGATGGGGCCTCCAGAAACTAAATGTAATGACCTGTCCTCCAGGATGCAGAGTAATGCCTAAAGCATAATTGGAAGTCTGCAACTATAATCGAATCTGTCTGTGATATTCATGAGACTCCTACAGTAATGAAGCCTATTTTCGTGAAAGATATTACCAACAGCATAAACATGACCAAGATTAATATCTTTAGTGGCAAAGAGAATCTATTTTGAGAACACGTACAGTAAAAATAAAGGCTAAATTTGAAAATTAACCAGCGCTTATTCTAATTTTTTAAATAAATATATGTCTCGGCTAACAGAAACTTTTATATTGGAATGTTGTAGGTTGATAGAAACATCTGTAACACCATCTAAATGTAATTTTTCTGCCGATCTAGTGATATGTGGAATTTAACAGTCATCTAAGGTGAAAAAAAAAAACATTTATATTGACTCAGCAGCAATTAGTGACTCAACATACATCCTCACAGACCTTCACTGCAGGCTCGGTTTGCCTATGTACGAACTAAACCCTTCGTGGCGGCACATGCTGTTCTAGGTTTTAGGGCACGGCAGTAACGGTAAGGAGGGCCGAATGCTGCAGGGTCGTACCGAAGCAATGGTTGTCTGGTTCATACACCTGGCTGTGCTGTGACGCATGCTCTGTTGTCTGGGGCAGATCTAACAATTTCTCTACCGAACACGCAGCCTCTCTGTTGTTCATCTGTCATCTCCCATTCATCTCTCCTTTCTCTTTGTTAAACCGCCGACATCTCTGTTGTGCCACTCTGTCTAATTGCTTTCTCTTGAACCTTGTACACGTATCTCTTTTATACCTGGGACTGTCTTTGTGTTTCTGTATTCTTGCTAACATTTCTCACTGTTCTCACTCACTATCCTGCTTTGATATGACTGTACAGCCTGCTTTGTGAATCAACAAAAACACTGTCTCCTCCTTAATATCTTCTTTTCACACACATATAGCAAACAACGACTACTCCGCTGAGATACTGATGCAAAAAGGCTATTTTCAGATGCAACGAACATGACATCCTATTCCTCTCTGAACACGGCTCTGTATCAAATATCTGCGTGCTGTCATCCTTTTCCATTTCCCAGCAGGGCCCTGCATAAGCACAGTCAGACACTTGCAGTGCAGAAAGGAAGTACTGCCCCCATAATTCACTTTAGATGTGCAGGATTTACCCACTGTCCAGGTCTACATCTGCTAACACAACTATAACGTAACCAGTCACGGGGGCTGGAGTGGTGCAGGTAGAAGATCTGACAGATCACAGGGATTAAAATGTGCGGGAATGTATATATTTGCATTGGTTGAATACCTTCAAACTTCAAAGAGTTTCAAGTCAGCAAGACAATTATATTATTTTAATAGGTATGCATTTCTTTTTCACAGCAAAAACACAAACATGATTCAGGTAATACTGATATTTATTAACCTATATTCATAATGTACTGGTGAAAAAAACATAGTGGAATCTTGTTTTAAAGCGTCCTGGTTTACATATACATTAAAAATAATTAGGAAATGAGCATTAAACCCAGGATACTGTTATGTCTAAAGCCATATGTTGCAGTATGAATCACTGTCAATAACCCTGCCAGTGCTGTATTGATCGTTGCTCATAGGTTTGGTGTTTGTATTCCAAATGTAATTTCTCTGCCAATCTGGAGTTTAACAGTCATCTAAGGTGGAAGAAAAAACATTTATATTGACTCAGCAGCAATTAGTGACTCAACATACATCCTCACTGAACTTCACTTCAGGCTCGGTTTGCCTGTGTACGAACTAAACCCTTCGTCGTGGCTCATGCGGTTCTGGTTTTTCAAAAACACAAACTCACTTTGCGGTAGACATGAAGCTACTACAGCTCAGAGTTTTGCTCATTCTTTGTGTAGTAATTAGTGATTGTTATTGTGGACAAATATCCTACTGCTGAAGTTACAGAGAGAGATTCACTTCAGTTTCGCTTTTCTCTGTAAGTGCTACTTTCGTGCTCCACTTACTGCTCTACTTCTTGTGGCCTATAAGTTGTCTTGCTCTGACATACTTAAATTCTTTAACTAGTCCATCATTGCTGACAAAATATCAAGCAGCATTACTGGGTAACAAGACAAACAGATTATTATGCGTTCAGAAGATTCATTCAAGTGAGGTCGTACACAGAGTCGTTGTAGTTTAATTTCACCTAAATTGCTTCCTGCTTCCTCTGTGCTAGTTTTGTTTCTCACATGTCATACGTGACATACTGCTGTGCCCTCTTTGGGCAGAAAGCCTGACGCTTGTGAGAGAATATGAAAGGACAGCAAGAAAGGCTGTAGCCTACGGAAACCACCTGTACTTCAAGCTCAGATGCAGACAAGCAGACCTAAGAAGATAGAGGGTTTGAGAGATGAGTAGAAGATGATATCTATGTTCAAGCGGAAACATCAGACACAACCTGATTCCATGTCCAATGCTGCATTTTTATTTGTCCTCAGGAAGTTTAAGACCTATGTTTTCAGATCTTGGGAAAGAAACAAGCAACCTGTGAATGTGGCTCTTAAAAGAACCCCCCCCAAAATAAGCCAACTAAGGCAGCCTTATACCTCACAAGCAGTGTTTTTCCCACATAAGGACAAATTAAATATAAAATATTAACATTGCATATAACTCACACCTGAGGTCAAAGCTTTTTTTCTCCCATTTTCCACAGCGAACTAATCACTGATATACGAGAGCTCCCATGTGGAAGCAGCTAAAGCAGAGCTGACTGGATCACTGAATTGATCCAATCATTGATGGACCATCAATCAATTGTGCAATGTGTTTTTAACGAGGAAGGGAAGAAGAGGGAGAACGGTGTTGTGACCCTGCAACAGGAAGAAATAGACAGGAGGTAAGGAGCACGCTCAAATGATCAACTACACTTTTGGTAAGAAATCACAATCCTCGATGCATTGCTTCCCTGTGTAATAAAGTTTCAGTAGACATTTTCGGATGGAAATATTTTCACCTAAGTCCTTTTTCTGCCATGGTAGCTCGACAGTTTCTCATGCAATGCCACGCAAGGGCTTGAAAGACCCTCATGCCTTCATTGACCGACACACGTAGATATTCCCGCGCTCTTTGCAAAGACTGGGCCTTTGGTTACTGCTCCTTTTTATAGTTTCGCCTGTCACTAATTTACAGAGCTGCAGAGCAGAATAACGATTAGATCTATGTTGAATGGTGTGTATGAAATATGTATTACGCTGACTAGATAAGACTCAGCAGAGTTTATGTCTATGTACAGTCAACATAAAATGCAGCCTATCATTATTATAGCCACATATTTTACACAAGCTAGACACAAGCTTAAATGATTAAATAAGAACATATTATTGGCTGGTGAACTATGCTTTATTACAATTATTACTTTGACATTAGATCCATAAACAACCTAAATGTATTGACCATTGCCGGGGGTGTAGGGTCTCTCCTCTGATTGTCCCCTGGGAAGCCTTTTGCTATGGTAACAACCCCTAATGACCACCATTGTGGCAACAGCTGTAGTCGTAGCAACAGTGGGTTAGCGAAGCTCTTCACACTGAGACAAAAGGATGAGAGAGAGTGAAGATGAAGAAAGGCCAGAAGGCTCTGTCATCAGGGATATGCTGTCTCTGTGTCTGGCGCATCGCCTCTAAACGCATCCAGCCATACATTCAGCTCACCACGCTACATATTTTCCAACGTGTCGTCTATTTTTACTGCTCATTTATAGGCTCATTTGTCTTCTCCTACTTTCTTATCTGCAACCTGTATGTTACTGCCTTGTTTTCAATACACAATTAACTGCTCAATGTGCTCCTCGAGCAAATGGATTCTCCGAGTCGGAAATCACACAGATCGTGTCCATCATCACTTCTTCTGCTTCTGTGTTCTCTCGGGTTTATCATGCAGTGCCCTTATGGCTAGATGAACAACCCTGACACACCCAGCGGCTTTCCATATAAAAACAAAGCAAAACAATAACTTTTTCACCCTTTCTACTCCCTTCCATACACCCACTTTTAAGTCATCCACCATCGAGATTCTTTCATTCTTTTCTGTGTATTCACTCATTTCTAATGCACACTATCATTGTCTCTTCGTATCCTTTCACCTCTATAAAATCCTCTTCCTCTCCATTCCTGCCACTATCATTTACTCTCCCATATTATATCTGATCTGTTTCACCTATCATACTCCAGCTCTAACCTTCTCCTTCCCGTTCCTCCATCAGCACCTCCCCACTGGGCTCTGAGCAGCTTGTGTCCTACCATGAGCAAGAATGCTGAGAGGCCCTGAAATATTGATGTCCCCAGGCGAAGGCCACCTCCAGTACACTCAGTGGGAAGCATAGGCTGGCACTGCAGCCAGGTAGCGTCAAGAGTGCGTGAGCTTCAGCAAGGAGGAATGTTTTAATAAAGTAGATGGGGGAAGATGATGTATGTGTGTGTGCTCAGGCGGTCTGTAAACCAAGCTATCAGAGCCGCCAGCTGGCCTCTGCACATGGATCCAGCGATGAGTCATTTCTAGGTGATCTGGAGCTTCATCCAGAATGGTGGACTCCTGCGCTGGACTTTTTCCTATACAAAGTTCACTTCTCCAACATTAGCCTCATCGCAGGACTAGGGCTGTGTGTTTGTTTATTCACGTCTTCCCCTTTCCTGCTCTAGATTATTGTTGTCTTCCACCACCTTCGCCTGCCTCTCTTTTGCACATCCTAACCCTTCATTTTCCTCCATTGTAATTTTCTGTTCGTGAGTCACGCTACCTCCCTAAAACCTGAACATTTTATAGAAGACGTTCTCCTCGCTCTTGTGTGCGTGGCATTCTTCCTCTGATGAAGGTGACCTTGCCAAAGAGACCCATAAGAATTGCCATGGATACAGCATCCAGCTGGGTAATGCTTATGGAAGAGGGGGAAGGGAGCCGCTAAGAAAGAGAGCAGGAATGAGAAAGCAACGAGGTGAAAGCAGCTTCACTACAGAGCTTTTTTTTTTGCGGTTTCTAATTCAGGGTTCTATCACTTTAGTTTAGGTGACTATAATCTTGCCTTGCTCCATGAAGCCAGGCCATGCTGGTGAGAAGCCCCTACGTTTGACCTTAAAAATGTGCCCTAGAGGAACCACAGTGTTTATTTTGCACAGGTGTCAAAGGCATGTTGCTTATAGTGCCGTGGCTGTGCTTAATGTGACGTCTGCAAAATTAACGTATGATTTGAATTCAAACACAGCTGATGCAAGTTCAGTACCACAAGAATAAAACCAAAAAGAAAAACTTAACTTAAATTGTTTGAGCCATGTGTTAAATACATAGTAATATACTACTTTATTTGAGTAGCTGCCTCTTTCATTTACTTCCTCGAGGGCAGAAAAACTAGTTTGCAAGCTGCTGAGTTTTGCATCAGAGAACAGTGTTTACCTTAGAATCAGGGTAAAATAGATATTTAAACAGGCCAATGTTATAAAACACAAAATGCTCCTGTTCTCACGGAGATGAAGGCCTGTGGAGTGGCCATGCAAAGCACTGCCCACTGGGAGCCACTTCAGTGTTCAGTGTCTTGCCCAAGGACACTTTGACGGGAGGTGTGACTCCTGTCTACTACTCCACAACTGCCCCCACAAGGATTTATGAACTGAACAAAAAGCTAAAGCAAATACCAGTCATTATCAATAAATATAATTACGACTAAATGAAAATGGAGACATGTTGTTGCCAAGGACCATAACTGCAATACTGTCTGTGTGATCGGCCACACATAATGATTCATATTGAGACCAGAGAACATAGAAAACAAACTCTGTTTTTAAAAGTAGCAAACCTGTTTTGAGCTGTTTTAAGCACATGGATAATTTACCGGGTTTGTTGTGGTGTTAAAAACTATACAAACACTTGTTTAAATAAATTAGCATGAAAAGCACAAGACTGAGTCTGAAGTACACAAGTTAATAATTACATGGTATTATCTGTGTAATATAATAAATGACAGTCCTCTTCAGTTCAGGCATGTAGAGCTACATACCCTCGCCCTCGCCTCACATTCTCATTCACACATAATCATAATCTCTTTTCGAGTCCCAGTGTGACCTCTCAGTGACCTCTGCGCGCAGACAAGGTTCTGGTCATTCTGATACCGTTTTGGCCAGTGAGGGCTACAGCTGGCATGCTGCATTAGCACACTTATGAGCAGACAAAGGAGAGTGAATGAGGTCAGGCTTATCAGGCAAATGGATTTTTTGGAATTTGTCGAGTACACTAAAAGCATCAGAATAAAGCCATCTATACTATTTTTAGTAAAAATTATATAAAGATATATTTGACATTTTGAATGTCCCAGTGCAAGCGATCATAGAAAATACTACAAAATAGTCTGACATCTATTCAGCAAATGGCAGAGCCTTTCAGAATAAAATAAGAGTACAACAATCGCACACTTTTATCTGCCTCAGACTCGATACAGCAGCAAAGCACTTTGCACATTCATGCTTACTAAGATGCTTTTGTCACTAAGTCAAACAGTAAACACTCAAATCTCACAGGCATTTCTGAAAGGCCAGAAGATCTACAGATGTGATATTCCAGTAATGACGCGCATGGATTGGAGTAGAACTACGATTAAACGTCTTGTTTTATCTGAAATATTACAAAAAAATCATGAAAATAACGACGTTAATGCTCTTTAGACTGAATGAAAGGTGAAATTAAACTTTAATTTAAGCAAAGCGTGGCGATCTTTATTATTAATAAGATAGTGAACGTCTCTGTCCATGTGCATGATATGCTATTGTGTCTCAGTAAAAAGCTTCCTACCTGCTCACTAACATATCACGAGAACAAATTTCTACTTTATGTCTGTAGTGTCAACTAAAGTGAGTTATTATCTCCCAGCATGCGCAACCCCTGGAGGATTACCCGCCAATCCTTCTTAAATTTGTCCCCATCATAAAACCACGGCACAAGCTTTTGCAGGGATACTGTTGGTGCAGCACAAACATTTAAAATAGTACCAACAGGCACTGTCAGGACCCCGTCACTATCAACAGCCTAACCTCACCAGCTAGCTCTACCCTTGGGTTCAAATGTCAGACTGTCACAGTGATTTGCTAATCCTGTTGCAGATGCCACGCTGAGAAGCTGAGAGCTTCCTCGCCCGTTGTTGTGTGGAGTTTGCTTTCGGCGCGTCTCCTTAAGAGGTTAATCTTTCTTTAATCATTCTTAAGTTTGAACAGACCGAACTGCTGCAGTAGATCGACTAGAAAAGACAAAAAATGGCGGAGAAGCTCCACTCGAGAATCTCAAAGTGACTACCCCCTCCGTGCATATTCAACATACATGTCCCAAGGTTTGGCAGCGTATGCCTATTGAGATTGTTCTGTGGTGTTTGTGCAAACTAGTGCATGAAATCCTGCAGAAGAAAAACAGATTTTGGTGGCATGAGTCACATCAGTGTTAACAGTTTATACATTCTCTGACGCAACTGTCACTGCTACAATAATCCTGCCATTGCCATTTTCAAATGCTAGAGCATTATCCTGAAATAACTCAAAGATGACAGGTGAATCATTTCCAAACCTTTTTTTTTTCTAAGACATTTTTGGAAAAGAAAATTGACATGAATCAAGTCTCTGTAGGATTCAGCAGTTTTACCCCCATGAAACACATCGATGTTTCAGCCTTCAATGACGAAATCCAGCCTCGTTAAACCATACATCTCGCAGATGTTTAACTCATTGCTGATGGCTGATTGGAACTAAAGCAGTGGCGTGGAGATGAAATCTGATGGCTCCTCGTGTTGTTGGGTTAAAAAACAAGAACAGCAGCAGCTGCAGGAGGGTGGGGAAAGCGGCCAGAGAAAGAGAGAGAGAGCGGGGAGACGAGCAGAACAAAGGAGGAATAAAGCAACAGCATTGAAGGAGATAGATGCTGACCTCAAAGTACCACGGCATTAGCTTGCTCAGAACAGAGCATGGATTTGTACAAATCAGCTTCCCACTTCAAAATAATCCATATTATATAGCTTCCTATCAAACTGGGACACACCAGTCAAAAGGTCATTAGAACGACACTTATACAACACACATCAAGGCAGGGACGTGAAAAAAGTTCAGCATCATGCCCTCACATCTACCAACTGTTCCCTGTTTGCTCAGCAAAACACAACAATAACACTGTCAGATGAACTCAAGAGCAGTTTGGTCCTGAACTTAATTTTACAGATGCAGTATCTAAAAAGTGTGTGTGTGTGTGAATGCAGTGACCATGTGTGGCAATTTGAAAATTTGCTCTGCTCTCCTCTCCTCCCTTCACCTCACCTCCCCTCACCTCTGCTTTCCTCTCCTCAGCTCTGCTCTCCTCTTCTCTCATCTGCTTTCCTACCCTCACCTCACCTCCACTCTTCTGCTCAGCTCTCCTCTCTTTTCCTCTCCGCTCTTTTCCTCTCCTCTGCTCTCCTCTCCTCTCCACTCCTCTCTTCTCTTCTCTTCTCTTCTCTTCTCTTCTCTTCTCTTCTCTCCTCTGCTCTCCTCCCCTCTCCACTCCTCTCTTCTCTTCTCTTCTCTTCTCTTCTCTTCTCTTCTCTTCTCTTCTCTTCTCTTCTCTTCTCTTCTCTTCTCTTCTCCTCTCCTCTCCTCTCCTCCCCACTCCTCTCTTCTCTTCTCTTCTCTTCTCTTCTCTTCTCTTCTCTTCTCTTCTCCTCTGCTCTCCTCTGCTTTCCTACCCTAACCTCACCTCACCTCCGCTCTTCTCTGCTTTCCTCTCCTCTGCTCTGCTCTCCCCAGCATCAGTCTCTTTTCCACTGCCAAAGTGCTGGCAATTACAACAGTAGTTGTATCATGACAAGCTCTGGGCCTAGATATACTCTGCCACTTAAGAACATCAGAGACAACAATAACCCACACATAGTGACGATGTACAAGTTTCAGACACAAAAACATTCGCATATGCCTAATCTGAGGAGACGCGTCACAAGATACGCTTCCTATTCTAGTTTTGAAGAGGTCACGTGAGGTTTTGCATCAAATATGCACGAGCTCATGTGGCCAGCTAACGGCTGAGGACAACTGCAAAGTGAGCCGCTGTTATGAAAGTCATCCTGCTCACAGTGGGTGTCGAGACAGTCTCATGTACAGTGTTTACTTGCATGGTCACAGAGTATGACCTCAGTAAACAACAAGACCTGTGAGATGTTAAATAAGGTAAGAGAAAGACTGTGCATCATATGCAGAGGAGGGAACATTTTCTCTGCTAAACATTCCCACTTCCACAAACAGCTACTCCGTGTAATGTATCACATTCACGCCTTATTTTATGTGCTCTCAGTTGTTCAGCATTATACAAACACTAAAGGATGTACGACATTATTATACTGTACAGCTATAAATAACGTTTGAGGAAACGTCTTAATGTAAAATATTAATCAACAAATGTCCTCTATTAGTCAATTAAGACAACTTAATATTAATAATTTAATAAGCCAGCATTTAACGTTGCTTAATATTTCACTGCGCCACAGCTTAAGTAAGCAACACTTAATTCAGGGACTTGGTGGTCATTACACTGCTGCGGGACACATAAGTACTATGCCCATAGTATTCTATTTATAGCAGCCAGGCCACAAAGTTATATTGTATTTGTAAAATGTCGAGGTAAATGGATTAAAATGCTGTTCCACTACCTTAGTGTAGCTTCTGTCCAAAGACTACAGGTCAAGATTACAAGAGAATAACTGCAGGGGATTCACTTTAGGACTGCCATCACTGGAGGAGAGATGTATGTCTGCCTGGATAAAACAGCCTTAAGGCTACAATGACCATCTTGTTATAGGCAATACTATCTTGTAATAGTGATCCACTGTGCAAGGACAGATGCTTCAAGTGTTATCTTGAGAAAAGGTCTTTGCTACTTTATCTGTTGACAAATTATTCAACATTTCCTTTTATTATTTATTAAACCAACAAAGACAACTTGCATATTGATCTATCTGTTATTATTTTTTGGCTCAGTTCTTACTGTGTACAGTAACAGTTCTCCATGGAGCATCTTGATCTGTACAAAAGCAGTGACTGTGGTCTCTGTTGCTGTCTCTGAAGCTCTGTAGCTCTCCTAGAGCCCTACACACCAGTGCAACACAGTGCTCTGTCACTGTGGGTAACTGATACACAAACATGACCAGTCTGTGCTGGAAGTGGTTTCATGTAGTTACTGTAATAGCAGGTAAAAAAGTTCATCATGATGATGATGATGATGATGAGGTGAGGGGAGAACAACAACTTTAGGAATTGATGTTATCATGTTCTGTTTTGTTTGCGTTCTTATATATTTGTTGTTTTGTATTTATATTTCGTTGGAAATTATGGGTGTGGGTCTTTTAATCTTTTCTGAAATGAGAGTGGCTGTAAGTAGGCAAAACAATTTCCCCCTGGGATTAATAAAGTGTTTTGAATCTTAAATCATCATCATTTTAGGCAATAAATAATGTTTTCCCTTCATTTCACCACCAGGTTAACGTTCATAGTTTTGGTTGCACTGTCTCAGAAGCTATTAAATTTTCCCTATTTTTATATCAAGTGACATCATCATTTTAATTTTTTTTAAACTGCAATATTTTTGTTCATAACCAGGCAGCTGAGAAAAACAAGAAAATAAACACGTTAGCATGCTAAACTTACATGTTGAACATGTAAACATAACACATGCAGCATTAGCATTTACAGTAGCTAAACACTGGTTGTTAAGAGGAAGAGAAAACAGAAGCTCAGTCAATCCAGTCTCTTATTCACACTAAGTGCTGTGGTGCATTCAATGTAGTGCCTTGTGAAATCAATTGATCGGCCACACTAGTGATTTAGCTTTATTCCCTCAACCAATCTCTCACTCTTCCTTTGTTAGGTTGTCAAAGTCAGTCAGTCACAGTCGGTGGCAGCCATGCCCAGTGTCAGTGAGACACTGGGCATGGCTGGTGGATACACAGACACAGACTGGAAAAAGTCGCACAGCCATTCTCTCACCAGCATATGCACCACTGTATGCATCACACTGCATTATTCCTTTCCCATTTTAATTGTTTCCACACCATGTCTGTTTTATATCATTCAGGAAAAGCACGCAGGCGTTTATAAAGATTACAGCGCTTTGACCTAAAAGTTATTTGTCTGGTTTTATTTCATTGCTCGTCTTCAAACACGATTTCATTTTAATGTGATCTGTAAAAATTCATTCATTTTTATTCAAACTGCTTGTATGCAGCTGTAACGTCTACACGTGCAGTTAGTAAAAATGAACAGGCCTCGGGAACTTGACATGCTTTCGTAAGAAGAAATAATACACTGCTATGACATTAATATGACTTGAAATGTCTCACAGCCATATGTAGAAGTATAATTATGATATCAGGATTATTCATTCATTCTATATGACACTGTAAAACAATAAAATGCATCCTGCTGTATTGTCAAAAGTAAATTGGCCCCACGGAGGCAAGTGTTAAAAATTAAGACATGTAGAGTCATACACATTTCTCTACTTATACCATATAAGTTGGTTTCATTTTGATCAACATAAAGGTCAACATGATAAGTGTCAAAAAAGTACATGCACACGTATCCAGTGACACATTTCTGCACTCATTTTATTTTATGTCATGTACTGCTGATAGCAGGCAAACTAGGTCATCCTCACTTGCAGATGTGGGGAGTACGATATATTTTACCCCTGCTATAAAATGCATTATTCAGAAAGCAGCTTCAGTTCTGGCAATGTGTGTGATGTGTGTGTGATGTGTGTGAGACAACATGTGTATTAAAATGGTTTAGCATTTGTTTAATAAAAGACATTCAGGGATCATATGCCACTGGCACAGTGTTGCAGTTCTATTTGTTACTAGCATGTCTAGCTGTAAATTACAACAATAGGCGCATCAACTTGAATAAAGTCATTTCGGCACCAAACAGAGCACAAAATGAGTTTTGACATGCTACAGACAGAAGAAAAAATACTTGAAAAGAGGGTGAATTTCTACATCTTTGAGTTACTGTAGAGTTTTGTTCATGTGCTCATTATTGTAAAGAATGCTATTAGATTATCTTCCACTGTGCAGAATGCATTGGACAGGAGTGAGCGTTTATCCTCCAAACTGTGCTCACTCACATATACAATCATACAATCTAGTGTCACCTTATTAACTCAGGGTTGTAAACGATATGCTTTATGTTGTGTGTAGTGTAAAGATGATTTTTAAGACTTTTACAGTTTAAAACACTGGTTTCTACAGTCTGCACTATCACTGCAAAAATCCTCCCTATGAAAGAAATATTTAATCGCTTCCTGATACAAACTGAAAAAATAAATAAATAAATAAAAGAGATATTTTATGTTTATTGCACACATCTGTCACTGGTGCAGAAAAAAGCTGGCGATAAGTGATCTACCACCAAAAGGGTTTATTCCTCTCTTCACAACTTCTCAAATGTACCGACGAGTTGTCAGTGACTCAGCCTGACTGGTATTGAAGGTTGGCTTGAATTGCTGCGGCTTCCCAGTGCTATCTGCTACTCTGACATTGCAAGAAGTTGGTTGACATAATCAGCTCCCTTTCCCCCAAATAGGCTAAGGCTTAGATAACTTTATTAATCTGCAGTCGCTGGATAGGTGCTCAGTGGTTGAGCTTTCTGGCACATTTCATTTATCTGTGCGATTTCTGACAATGAGGTTTTCCTCATACAGCACGACAGAGCTTCTCTACAGCCACATTTGAGTCTGTAGTCCAGTGCACTGTGCCGCACGACACTACACTAACACAACATACCACCATCCTTATGTTGACAATGCTAAGTCTACTATGTTAGTTTTGCTAGACAGAACTACCACCTACAACCATGCACACCTTGTGCTAAATATATGCATGCTAAGTGGATAAATGTATGTGATAAACATTGTTTTGCTGATTGTCAGGCACCTGTAAAATAAACCAATTTAGAAGAAATGGGTCAGCACCTGCTAAAAAAGCCTGACAGAGACTGACAGAACAACAACCTGATGACATTGGATTTGGTGGAAAACAAGTTCTCTGTAGTTACAGCTCCAATTTAGGCAGATACAGATTTATTAATAGACCAGAGTAGGTATATGTTCGTGTCTCCTGAGCTTTACACACTCCACCACAGGGTCGTTGTTTGTTCTGAAGCTGCCATCTGAACCTGGCATTTCCTCTGTATCTCTATTAATCACCACAATACTCCCTCCCTCCCTCCCTCTCCTGGTGATATCCTTTATGAGTAACATACAGGTCTGTGCTGCAGAGAACTAGAGTAATTGTTCCAAAACAATTGATGTCACAAGGCATCGCGGATGTATTTACATGTCAAATGATATTAAAATGCAGATATGGAAATAGAAAAGAGAGCATTGGAATGCTCTTTTAGTTCAACACTATACGCTGAACCAGTGTGTATGAAGTGGCGCGCAACTGTGAAAGTCAAATTTCATTAGGTAAACAATCACTTTGGTGTAAATCAATTGATACATCACTCACAATAAAATCAAAAGGTAAACAAAGGTGCATCTCTGATGTGTCTTGGTGTCAGTGCAGTCAGCATCAGTTAGTGCAAAAAACCAGAACACTGTCTTCTTCAGCTTCCTGCAGCTGAAATGTTTGCAGTTCCATTAATTTATGACTATGGCTGTGTTATTTCTCCTTTGGTAAATGTTGCAGTTAATATACAATTAGTGACAAACCAAGTCACTGTTATAGTGCAATTATGCACCACGTTTAACCCAAGCACACGCTGTGTAAATTAAAAAAAATCAGTGATATGTTCAGGCAGAAACACTAGTTGCGGATGCTGACGGTTGTAAACAGTATGTCTTAAAAACAGATAGGCATGTTTCTCTCACACGATGTCAATGACCAAAAACATCTGCCCACAACTCAAACTTTCGTCAGCAGAGAACACGGTGGTCAGTAGTAAAAAAGAATGGACTTGAACACGATTAAGTATATGGGGAGGATACATGTGCGGTCTGGGACTACAGCTCAAAGATTCTACCACTTCCCAAATACAGCAGAAGGGCTGTAAAATATAAGCAGTAACACTAACTCAGGAGCTTTCTCAGGCCCATTACATAGATTTTATTACAGTGTGCATGGAGCATCACTATTTCTGTTGGTCAGTAAACCACACACAAAGTCGAAGAGAGAGAGTGGTAATTTCAATAGGCAAGGGAAAGCAATAATAGAACAATAAGTAGTAGAACTCTTATTAAAAGCATTTTACTGCTCACAGGGGACACTGAGGTCAGGCTCTAATTGATTTAAGCACAGAGTGGATATGTGCAGATACATGAATGCCAGGGCAGGAGCATATGTGTCTTTAAAAGTGAACGAAAGTGTTTCTCCTGATGTTGTTCATGTGCAGCACGTGAGTGTAACTATACTTAGGTATAGGCAGGTAAGCCGGGGAGGATTTCGCTAATTGTAGATAAGAACAGAGCAGTGAAATAAAAAAAAAATCAGTATGTCGGTCTTACCTCATTGTGTAACTCGCTGAAAATAGTGTTACACACAAATAGTAATGACCTCAACACCCTGTGCTACTTTTATCTGGTGCTGGTGACGCCGTAATGTCATTTCTCTCTGATGTTTTGGCTAACTCTCACAAAATAGACGCTGTCAGTGTGCAATCTATCAGTCAGACCAGTCCTCCGCCTGCGTTGTACAGGCCACGCAGACGACATTATTATGTCATATTCACAGACAGTGTCTAAGGGAATCTATTCACGTCAGCACTGTGTGTGTGCGCGTGTGTGTGTGTGCGCGAGAGAGAAAGAGAGACTGAGAGATGATTACCATGGCATTGTGAGCAGATTTAACAAGTAAATTGAACACAGAGGTGGGCCTCCTCTGTGCTTGTTCCTCTAATTTCATTTTTTCTCCTGGTTCTCTGGAGGAGGCCTTGCATCTCAATGAAGCTCAGTCCAGCTGGGAAGTGGACTGCTAATAAAGAACAATTCTCTCACGCTATTAGTGGCTGGAGCAGAGGGGGCTGCAGTGGCAAATGTTATCAGCAAAGTGCTCTTTAAAGGAAAAAGAGGCTATTTCCTGACACATCAAAGGGACACAAAAGGGCCATGATGCAAACTATCCTTTATACAGAGATTCCTCTATACTATATGCAAAGTCCAAAAATGATAAGACCACGATCCTCAGTCAGATCTGAAGAGAGCAGAGCTAAAATAAAGGTTTCAATTTCATTTTGAAGCTGTTCCCAGGAGGGAACAGCTCTCACCTTCTTGTTTATACTATTCATATAAAGAAGATATAGTTTAAAATGTTGTGAGGTGAAGAGGTGCTGGTGCACAAACATCCCTAGTAACTTACTTAATGTAAAGATGTGAGAGACTGAATCATGCAGATAATTATCCTGTGTTTCACAATTTTTTCCAATAATTCATTTATACGTTTTAATATTTTAAAGTGTATTCGTAGCGCATATATGCATTGATGAATAAAGTTAATTTCCCCATCAAGCTAAATGTATCAGCTGAGCAGCAGACAGAAAGACTTTTCCTCACCAAGTCACATCGCCCTTTTCTCCCCATTATGTTTAGCTATGGGCCTGTGCCTGCCAGAGACAGGGGGCTGAGGCTATCATTCATAGCAGAGAGGAAGAAAGGATTAAGGCCATTGAGAAAGAGCACAGGAGGGAGAGGGGCCTGCATCTTAATGCAGGCCTGAGTGTGGAACAGCCTTGTTATTAGGTAGCTCAGAGGGGAGGGAGGAAGATGCAGTGGCTGGGTGTGTTGGAGGGTGCCTTCTGGTCAGAGCTGGAAGGAAAGGATTAGGGCGAGAGGGAAAAGGCACAAGCAGAAAAATTTAAATAAAAACACAACTGCAAGAAGGGTGAATGAAAGAAATAAACCCTGGACTGTGTAGTGGAAAGAACAATCGTGTTATTTAAATCAACCGTTGCTGGTTGCTGGTGCGGGATGGATTAGGAGTCATACGAGGTTTGAACCCACAACTTTCTGCATCCCAGTCTGACGCTTCACCCATTGAGCTACCAGGCCACATATCCTACCTTACTGAACAAAGGAGAGGGGGAGAGAGGTGGGCAATGGCACACCACAAAGCTGAATGCTGAAATCAAACTGCAGATGCTGTAGTTCATCTGGAAGCCATGAGGAATTTGTTTTCGGTTTTTGATCTCTGATAACATTCAAAGTCGAGCCTGGAAATCTGAAAATAAATCCTCCAGTACAGGAAATCTACGGCAGCCCAAAACAAGAAATGTTTCACTAGTGACAGAAAAGATGAGCTTTCAGGAGAAATCCCACCACAAATGTTGTCCGAAGGGACAGCGGAAAACATTTGACTCGGAGGAAAAACAATTCTTACAACGCTTCAAAGGGCTTCTGCAATCAGTCACAACCCACTGCTTAGCAGACACTCACAGTTTGGCATTTGTCACTGGCATTTTACTGTTTCCTAACCTTGTTCAGTAAACCACCTAAACAAAAAACATATGCTCTTTAAATCAAAGCAAGTGATGATCACGTCACCGATAAAGCACAAATAATTGCTTGTTTCACACAGGAATTGAATCCATGTGTCTGTGTGTTAAAGTCTTTTTGCTCTGCTGGGTGCTTTAAGCTGTGGGAGGGATTTAACTTATAAACACACACACGCACACACACACACACACACCGTCTACTGTAGTTGGCATTGAAATGAGACGCAGAGGATTTTTTAATTCTCCCAGGCATACCTTTGTTGACCTTAGGTGGGTGTTGTGCATAACTTTATATGGGTATTAAAAAAACTTTGAAGAATGCATAATTATCCTTGGGGTTCCAAAGACTGGCGAGCCACAGCGTGAAGTGGAAGCTCATTAGACATAACAGGAATCTGAACTGAGCAACAGATCAACATTTGACCAATCATTATGCAAACGTTGTCCGTAGTCTGTTGTTTCTGATTTCTGACCAGTACACGCACACAGGACGACCCTGCGTCCAGGGACATTTTTTGCGAGCTGATTAAAAAAAAAAGTAGGAGTAGAAAGGATGTGGTTAGCTTTGATGCCACAGGGTCAGGTAAGCATTCAGTCTCATCTTTATAAACCTTCTGTTATTTTATGTGCCACATCCAATCATTAATTGTCTTTCTGTTTGTCAGATAGGCTGTATTTACTCCCTAAATACTCAACGTGCTAATTCACAGAACAGATTTTTGCTGTACTATTAATGAGTGTTTTCTAGAGTGACACCAAGCATAACAGTGCATCGTGTTGTGTGCAGAATTACAACAGTCTCAGCGGTGAAGCTCCCCCTTGCCAGGCTGAACCTCTGCCAACCCTAGTATCCCGGCACAGCACGGCAAGCATGGCTATTAGCTGCAGGGCAGGTGAAAAGAGGGTTTGGCACCCAGTCCTGAGCTTAGATTCTCTGGGGAAGTGAGGCGTAAGCTTTAATTGGAGTGGGTAGTCTTACACTTTGGAAAAATAAAGAAAGTCTTAATTGATGTCAAAAGTGTCTTAGTTGGTGCCAGCTGTACACACACCACCCTGCTTAGATTTCAAAGGGAAGAATGTGGGAGGCGGAGATTGGGAGAGCTGCACAACTTCTTTCCAAGAGTTAGATTTTAGCAAAAGACAGAGTCAGCAGGTCTTGTGACAAATGTGAATACTTAACAGAGTGAGAGAGAAAAACGTAAGCATAACAACAAGGGGGAAAGAACCGCTGCAGTGACACTAACATAATCATTTTGTATTGTACACACGGTTTTGTTTTTTTCTGCTGTATCCAGTGATCGGCACTGAGGTGCCCCGTGTGCCACAATGTCTTTCTATGCAAAAAATCATTGCTTTCATTTAATTCCACTATTATTTTTTCAATATTAAAAACAACTATGTGGCAAAGGTGGTGACTGTCTTTCACTTTTCGTTTTACAAGGATGTATATGAATCAGTTTAGAACAATCGGCCATAAAAGCTAAACAGATGCTATATCTCTATTTTAGCTGTCGTCAAAAAAGGTGCACATTCCTCATCCAAAGCAAACAATTACAGCATTTAAAAAAGATGTGAAGCTGTGATCTATTTCTAAACAGCTTTATTAGGAACAAATAGACGAAGGACAGATATATGAAAGATTTGGTTTCTTCCAAAGACGCAGTTTCCAACTGGGGGGAATGACGACATCTTATCTCTCTAGTGAGGCCGTTTAAATATAGACTTCTGCTACTTTATCTGTAGCTGCAGCTTCAGACTGCTGCTGATAAGTGATCATAGACTTCCTCTCATGTTTTCCTCCTTGAACTTCAGAATCAGCGAAATCAACTTTCCGTCCACAACCTTTTCTTTAAGATGTAAACATCTAAACTCATTTTTTCTGCCGGAACATTAAAGCGTTCGCTCTAATAACTATCAGCGAAGCCCACACACTCACAGCACACTGGTGACTCTCTGAAGAAACACAAGAACACAAAACATTTCCTCATACTGCCTTCATCCCTCCATTGATGCAATATGGTGTAATCTAGCCTCCCTGACTGAGCAGTGGAACACACACCTCCGACTCTGCAGATATTTAATACAGGACTGCTCTATACATTATAAATGGCCCTCTGCATTATACGATTGGAAATGAAGCCACTGCGCCAACGGATAAAATAGAAATGACCTGGCCATGAAATACCACCAGGGTTCAGAGGTTCTATTGTGTTAGGACACTTTTTCTGTCTGTCCATCCAATGTGTGACATGACACACGGTGATTGGTGGAACATTTATATACACCATTAACTTTGTTGTGAAGTCAATCAAAGGCCAGCGCGTAGAGCTGGAAACTCCACGAGACTGAACAACAGTCCAATTACAACACAGGACGATGCGTACGAGAGGTGTAAAGATCCCAGATCCGATCTGATCTTATTCCACATGGCTGTGGGCATGGAACGCTTTTTTCTTCTGTATATATTTATATGTGTGTGTGTGTGCATATGTGACAGAGACAAGCAGAGACGGCAGAGTGCTGCTGGGAGTGATGAGATGTGATGAGACACAGTTTGAGTGAGTGCATACTAGCAGGACGGAGAGAGAGAGAGAGAGCGAGAGGCCGAGTGTGTGAAAGTAGATGAGAGTGAGAGAACAAGCGAGGGAAGATGGACATAAATGGCTACGAGTTAGCATAGTCCACAAGTTTTTTTGTGGTTTTTTTTTGCAGCTGAAGCAAATTGAGGCCACTAACGCAGCAGTTAGGCTGTTTTTCAGGTCACTCAGAAAGCTGTGCTAAAAGGGTATCTAGACCTAAATCCATTGTTAGTTTGATGGAAGGAAAGCAACCTACCTAAGGAGCCAAGCATGTTGGTGCAAGTGACTACATCTAATCTCAATACAGCAGCGCATTCAAAACAACTACGGATTTATCTTGCTGAGTATACGGCGGCTGGGCACAGCTGGATGGAGTTACTGTTAAAGTTCATTCATAAAGCAGATTCTTCTGAGTTTGCATTATGCTACAGATGTTGGTGAACATTTCGAACCCTCTCTATCATCAATATTCTGAGCTGGTGCCGCTCAGCCGTGTAGTGGGAAACTGACTGCAAAGCGCACAGAGCTGGATGGTTGGTCCATTTAAGTTTGTGGAATAATTGCTCTCGTAAACAAGGGTCTGGGAGTTTGAGCTAAATCATCATCTCGGGAGGGAGGCGAAATGTAAGGATGCTCCAGTGGGCCCTCAAGTTGATCATTTATTTACAGAAAACTCATCTTACTTGCAGTTGTGGTGGTCTCCCTTCTCAGAGCAAGAAACGGTGAGTGAAGGGAAGCCTCCTTGTTAAAGAGAGTCTGAGCCTAATGTAAGAAAATGAACTCCACAGGCTGAGATTCATTCACGTCTCTCGCAGAGAAGTGCTTGTACAGCCCGTGATTAACATGCCATCAGCCCAACATGGCAGGACGGAAATGTCAGCTGGCTCCAGACTCCAAACCTCCATTACGCATTTCTTTACCTGTCAGAACCTGATGCTGCTCACAAACCGCGGAGGAGGAGCCGCATCCTCGCAACATCACACCTCGCCCACTGATGCTTAGAAGCTCCCAGACGTGCTCTGAGCTTCTCTGACTCTGGGATTGGGTGTTTGCAGAAGCAGCCTACAGCCTGTGCGTCTTTTGAAACCCGCATAGACGCAGCGTAAACCCTGAATCAGCATGAGTCACCTTCCCTCCCACTTTGTGCGCTCCTGTCTGACAGATTGGACTTAATATGTGAAACACACACACATCCAGTGGGCGATACGCGGGCTGCTACACACACCCACACACACACACACACACACACACCGATTCAACAGTTTCGCTCACTGTGGAGCTTTTCTTTACCTTCGCATGAAAGCGCCTCTTGGAAACTGGAGAAGACGATTTATCCGTGTTTTGTTCGTAACTTCCCGAGCTGAGCATTTGGTGTTGGAGACGTGTTGATGGAGAAGAAGAGGGAAAAAGAGGAGCGAGCGTCACTGTGACAAACAGGAGCGGTTTGGTCCTTATTCATCGGGTGAGTGTGTGTGTTCCCGGCGTGAGGGAAAGCAGAAGCCCCGATCCGCGATGCTCTCCATCCCCCAGCTCTGTATTCGCTCTCTGTGCGTAGAGACGACACACAGATGGAGAAGAGGACAACCTCTGTCCGTCCGTCCGTCGGGCTGTCAGGCGAGTCGGGATAGAATCTGAGACGCTGCTGCAGCCAACCAACAAACTCCGGACAGAGAGAGAGAGAGAGAGGGGGAGAGAGAGAGAGAGAGAGAGAGAGCGAGTGAGAGGCGGTGGAGAGGGAGAGAGAGGGGATGGTGGGGAGAAATAGAGTTTATTTTATTAACCAATCATTCAGAGATATTTGACTGGCCAATCAGTGCTTTTGGCATCTCTGGCCACAGAGCTGCGTTTTTTTGGGTGACGTGGTTGGTTTCCATTCATTCCTATTTAATATTAACGTCAACCTGACTGAGCTGTGCACCAAATGTTTTGTACTCTGTGGCTGGCCGACTCCCATATAAAATAGACAACAGGCCAGAAGCTGCACCTTAGATGCCATAAAGGTGACAACACCTGTGTCCATTACAACAAATCTGACCTGACTTTAAGGCACCACGACTACTCACTGAAGGACACCGCAATCTCGGCAGCTGCAAGTGAACTGTAAGTGAACCCTTATGAGCGACAACCAAGGAGCCATTTCTCCCAAAATACAGCAAAACGAGCTCAAGAGTGTTTGAAGATGATAAAGTGCCCACCTGACTTGAATCTAATAGAACACTGTTGGAGGATGTTACAGCTGGAAGCAGAAGAATAAAACCCCTTCAGCAAAAAGCTGTTGAAAAGAATCATCTGTGAAGAACATCTGAACGTTTGTGTGAGACCTATTGGTTTCATTCTTTTTGGGATTTGGCTAAAAATAAAATATGAAAAACTGTATTGAATTGAATACTGCGAACTTTATATTATAAATGAACTGACCAAAACCTTAGACACGATGTTGATGCTCACCCTCATGGATAACAGAATATAAAATGCTGATAGAGTTTCATACCAAAACAGAAGTGAATGGAAAACAGGCCCAAACAGACAGAAAACAATATGAAAAAAAACAAAAAATTCAGCCATAATGTGTCTCACATTAAAGAAAACTGGCAACAGGCCAAATAAAATAACACCTGCCCATCGTTTATTGATATTTCGTTTCTGTGCAGGGAATGTAATTCATTTTGTCGCCTTCTGCTGTAGCACTGTGTGGTGTCTGCATGTCATGCCAATAAAACGCAGACTGACTAGGAGATAGAGAAATGAAACATGAGATTCATGCTTTCAGGACCACGGACAGCTCACTGTGCAGTCTAACTAGGCCACAAACGGGTGCTCTGGTTCTTGCTGTGACTTACTTCTAAATTCAGCTTGGAACAGACTAAAGATATACTGAGATTAGTGCCATTGTACTTCAACACAGTTATTAAATACACAGGGTAGAACACACACTGTTGTCTATAAAGATGTCACAATTCATTGTAGTCAGTCCAATGCAGGAGGGGAACCACAAGGTCATTTCTTTATTACAGGCCTGCTTCCACGTGTCACATTTGATCACTCTCATCGACAGGTAGTGACGGATAGAAAGAAAGAAACACAAAGTTTCTCCTGCATGCACGTTGGACCCCATTCATAATTCTCATTAGCACTGTTGTGGGGACGCCCTTTCTGTGACCACATCTTCTGGTGATTGGTCATTTAGCTCGTTCTCAATCCATTTCTGAGTTACTTCTCATTGAGACACTGAGCGTCTCATTCATGTTTCCTCCTCATCTCCGTACTACACAATGCAGAGGAGTAGCCAGGCACTGGAGATACGGGAGCCAGACTTGGACCAACAATGCATGGCCGTCACCCTGGCACGTATTCTGATCATGCTTGCTGCAACATGAACCCTGCAGATAAGCTTCGCTCATGTGCATTTGAATCAAAATGCCTCTCTCCTGCTGCCCCACTCTCTAAGCAGGTCTTTCAGAAGCATCTGTGCTGTGCGAGGAGGGAACGTGAGAGCGGATTACCTGCTTAATTAAAAGAGGAGGTGAGTTTCTCTGTGTGTGTGTGTGTGGGCACATCGCACACGAGAGAGATTGTGTAATCACAAGTAATCAAACACCCTAATAGGCATCTGTTTAAGCTTTCCCACAGCATTTGCTCTACAAGATAGGGAGTAATTGAGGCGCCTCTTGCACCATATAAGCAGATATTAAAAACAGTAATACACAGTCAAGTCAGTGTTCATTTCTATACCAAAGCATCGCCACATGTAAATATGCATTTTCTGCATAAGAACAGAGACCTACTGTCAGAGCAATAGGTCATGTGATGGTCCAGCTGATTAACAGATGGTGTCTCTCTTTCTCTCTGTTTCTCTCTCACACACGAAGCACTTGAATGCATCTGTTAGCTCTCTGGAGAAGATGATAAGGTTTCACACTATCAGGAAAGAAAAATCAGGAGGTTGCCAGTTAAAGCAGCATGTCGGAATTAGTGGCAGCTTTTTAGAGGAGAGCAGTGACTTTTCACTCAGTCCCGTGAACGCTGGTACAACTGTGGCCTGCACTAATTAAGGAAATAGTACCATTTATGTATAATGTCTGCACCTGCTCATCAACATCCCTGACAACATTGATTAACTGCATGCAGCGTAGAACAGACTTGGCAGCTCATTAGCTGGAGAAACAAAAGTTCAGCGCAGATCACAGCTTTGTGTCCCTGTATGCTGAGACTTGACTTCTGTGGAAAAACAAAGAGGGCTCCGTAATTAACAGGCACGCCTTCTCCTAACAAGTTTAGTGTCCACTCAATTGTTGGATGAGGAAAAAGAGATACTGCAGACCCAAAACGGGTACTGGCAGCAATCTCATTGTATGTATACAACTCTGGAATAATTAGCATCAAAGCTGTGACTGCAAATCAGGGTTATTCCACCGATTATAAGTTTCTGAACACTTCCTAAGGTAAGACATGGGTTGTGTAAAAATGAACAGGAACTTGTTTTTTTGTTTTCTATTATTTATTTGAGGTCTGAAAACACTGGACCTGATAATTTTTCATTTTCTGCAAATAAATGCTTTAAATGATAATATTTGGAATTTGGGAGTTATGTTGTCATCAGTTTATGGAATTAGAATAGAATAGAAAACTATTTGAAAAATAACTTATTAACAATAATCGACAAAAAAAAAAGCATAAATATAGGTAAACAAAGTAGTTCAACATAAAACATTAAACACAGCTGTATTTCTTCTGGCTGTAGACAAACCCCACGTACCCTTTCAACATCTGATTTGAATTCAGCACATCAGCCATTCAGCATCACATTGTTTCCCCCTGAAATACAATCACTTTAATTACACAAAGTCTTGCATATTGAGTACCCCTCGATGGGAGTGTTGAAAACATAAACAACGGTTCATGCCTGAATGCTGATGATGTTATGACCAAACAGAAGCATCTATACCTGTCAAACCTCTGTCCTCCTGCCAGATCACTCAATTTAACACAGACACTGTTGAATGCGTAATGCAAGTCAATGGAAAGAGGGCACTGCCAATTTATGAGTCAGATGCACAAATAAGCGCACACACACACACACACACACACACCTGTCCGCCTCTGCTAAATGTTACCATGAATAGACTGTCAGCTAGTGTCAGTTGCGAGGCTTTTTGCTCGGTGGGTAATTGGACTTCAAATTTAGAGTTTCCTGCAGCGTGGAGAGGACACGGTCAAGTAATCAACACAGGCCAACTAAGTGGGAAGGAAACCACCTTTGATTTGTTTTTGTTGTGGGGGAAGATGGCAGAGGTGATTTTATAAAGGTTAGAGAATGCAACATAATTATTGCGAGTATACATATCCATTCATCGCAGTGCACTACAGTGTGTTAACGTACTGTAAGATCAGTTCAGCTGCACCACTTTGGAGTCGGCCTGCATTGCAAAGCACACATTCAAACTGTGTTTGAGAATTTCTAATAATATTCATGTTAGAGTGTAATAAGCACTTGCTACCTAGAAGGAGCACATGATACAGTTTCACAGTGTGTGGAAGGGACAAGTCACACTGTATACTGTGCTATCAGCCAAGTGGGATTTCAGAGCTATATATTGCTCTGTCAGCACTTCTCAAATGTGATATAAACGAGTTTTAGAAATTCTCTCTTCTCGTTGGATTTATCCTCTGTGTGCTGTTGACTAAATGTCTATATACAGGAGGCAACGACACCCGGCTACGTCAGTCGGAGGTCACTAAAGTTAACGTTGCATCGGTGTGTAACTTTGCAAAGACGATGTCGGA
>JAUMTR010000022.1:7463989-7503573 GCA_032270685.1 Microctenopoma stevenorrisi
AATGTAAAGTGCCCTGAAATGACTTTCGTTGTGATTTGGCGCTATACAAATAAAGATGAATTGAATTGAATTGAATACAGTACAATCTAGTTCCTTTTTAAATGGTGCGAGAATTTGACTTTATAATTTACATTCAACAAACCTGATGCTAACTTCAGATATTAGAAACAGAAGAGTGTGGTCACATGGTCTAATACAAACTTCACTATTATAGCAGACGATCTTTATTTTATCCTCTAGGAAAGATTACGTCATGCAGAAACCGCTAACTCCCACATAAAGGAGCTACGTGGGAGCAAAACAGCTTCAGACTTCACAGCATGTGAAAATAAAATAAAAATAGCTGTAACCAGTAAGTCAGCTGTCAGTGTTTTACACTTTTGTTAAACCAGATGTAGAGCATTCTGTGTCATGACAAAACAAATCTACAGTCATACTAAAAGCTACTGTTGTGTTAGTCAGCTTATTGAAAATTAATTCCTAGTTAGTATTTTACCTTGTGTAAACAAGTAATTCCACCGCGACCCGACTGCAGATAAGCGGAAGACAATGGATGGATGGATGCATGGAAGTATATTCCAGTTTCCCTGAGTTTCAAATAAGTGTGTGTTTGCTGCACCTTTGTATTTACCCTCCTGGCATTGAACCACAGAGCAGTCCAGACTGTGCTGTTCAAATCTAGCCATGTATTGAATCATTCCAGCAAACATATGGAATACAATAGGGCAGATGCATTCAGCAGCAATTATACACATAATTATATATTCAGATTTTCCAAAGCTCTCAGCTGATACAATGGCTGAGCTGTTCAAAACTCAGGGTTTGACATGAGGGCACAGCAGGACTGTGCAGCCCTTGATTCAGGCTTTAGCAAAGCCTCCTTGCATGACTCTAGTCCCCGGAGTGAATGCTGACAAATGAGACTTGAAGCCAGTGGCAGGAACACAGGGGAGTTTAGGGGCCATTAGGAGAAGCCGTTCGCTGATGAAGCCCAGTGGTGGTGACTGCATCAGACAATAGCAGGCCTCGGCTTTTGACACTGAAAACGGCATCATAGTGCAGAAATTTGTCAGCAAAACGTTTCTCATGTGCGACGATATGAAAATGCCCATGGAATCATTATATTACCCTGTTAAAAATAACTTGTATAGGATTGGCTCTAAAAATAATTCTGATACAGTACATCATTATGCTAAATTGTGGGTCTGTATTCTTTATCCCATACAGATTAGGAATTGAATGAATTCATCTTTAAGCCTCTATAGAGCAGCCACAGTCAGATGTTTCCATGTTGAATCAAAACAAAACATGATGCTGTTTTTCAGTATTTCACACACACAAAAACATTTCTACATAGATATGAAAATACCCAACCCTTTTTTACGGAGCCCGTTTTGTTTGTGCTGAGATGCGACTTCCAACTCCCTGTTCTGCTTTCCTCCACAAACATATTGCACAATTCCTCCTGCAGCAGAATCTGTACATCTGTAAATTGCTTTCCATGCCACCCCAACAACAACAAATTTCCTATTCCGTTTGAAATGAAACCAAAATGTGTTGTGGTTACAGAGTCTAATTCTGAGCACATCAGAATGTCTCATCTTGGAAAGCATTTTTATTTTCACCTACTGCTCAGTCACAAAACCAAGTCTCTGCCAACACAATCCGCTGCCTGTTGGGCCTTTTGCCTCTGTCAGCTTGTAACAAGACAACCCTCTTGACTAATAGCATGATGACAAAATAAAGGAAAAACTCGCATATAGCGTCTTAATAAGATGTTGGGTCACCACATGCTGCCAAAAAGGTGCCTTGGCATTGACTCTCCTATTCTCTAGATATACCCTGGAGGGCTGAGACAGCAGTTTGACGAAAGGTGCCCACTTATTTGATGTTTTGATGATGTTGGTGGAGAGCGCTGTCACCACTTTATGAGGGTTGCTCCAAAAGGTGTTCAACTGGGCTGATGTCTGACGACTTGAGGAACCGCAGCATACGAGCGAGGTCGTTCTCATTCTCATCAAACCATTCAGCGGAGCCGTTGTTCCCTCCCATCTGAGCAGAAGTGTTTCGACGTGAAGGTGATTACTCAGAACAACTTTATCTTGATTAGCCATGACTCCTCTCTCTAAGAGTACAAGTGCGTCCCACGAAATGCCCCCCACAGCGTTAAAAAGCCACTGCATCCCCTCGCTACAGGGGATAAATGTTCAACCAAGCTCTCAGCGTACACCATACATGCACTCGCAACCTTGTTTAGCACAGACTCAAAGATGACTCATCTAAACATATCACTTTTTCCAAACCAAACCAGCCATGTTTTCTGCACCACTGAGGTCTTAAATGAGAACTAATCTATGTAATTAGAGAAAGATGCAATTAAACTCCATAAATACCTGTCTATATGGGCTAGATCCAAAGGTGGTGGAACAGGAGGTGCTAACAAGCATTTGACCCCACCTGTGCCGGGGCAATGCCGCAACACTTCTGCTCTCTTATAATATAATATAATATAGTTAATGAAGAGCCAAATGTTAAAATTAATAGTATATTTCAGAAGCTTGTGGTGTTTTTCTGTGTAGCTGGAGAGCTGTAGTAACAGAGCAGCAGTCATCAATAGAAAAAGAGAAGGGAGGTTTCTGTATAACCTTATTTATCAGATTTACGCACAATCAGCGCAGTCATCTAATGTGAGCTCTTAACCACAATTAACTACTAACTGACATGTTACGGTTAGATTTATACGAAAATGTTGCTTTGGTCGTCATTCCTACTAATTAAAGGAAAAGTCTTTCTGATCAAAGCTTCTGTCACAACAATGAGCCCTCTCATTGGATTAGGGTTACTTGATCTTAAATAAGAATGATCTTCTTCCATATTTATATCCTGTGTGAAAGGAGAGAAGCAACACTGACATTGTTTTGTTTTTGTTCTTTCAGTCTGACTGGAAATGTCACCAAAGAAAGATTCTTCCTCTCACTCAGCCCAAACCCAACATGTTTATTTTTCTTTATGGTTCTCTCGCTTGTGCGTCTTTTTCTCCTCTCATCTTCAGAATAATGACGTCTGCTCAATCACACAACTCAGGCTTAAACTGACACTACAACCGGTCGAGGCAGATGGCCGCTGACCCTGAGCCTCCTTCTGCGAGAAATTTCTTCCTTTTTCTATTGTTTTACATTGTGCCTCGAGTGTGATTTAGTGCTATTTATTTAAGTTGAACTGAATTCAGTGGAAACACGTTTTCAAAGTGCACGTTACAATGTTTGAGAAAGAAAGAAGGTTCACATTAAATCCACATTTAAACAGATATATTTGAAGGACACATAATCTTATGTTTTCATTGACTTGGTTTTGTCTTCAAACTTTGACTCCCCCACATCATCCTCCGTAAGGAAGCGTGCACACACACAGAAAATCAGAAACATACCCCCAACAGTTCTCTGTTCATGTAAACAAATAAGATATGTAAGATGCTAACACCGTTGCCTCACAGTATGGAGTTGCATGTTTACTTCCATTGGTATGAACAGTCTTTTTTCTCCCAAAGTGCAGACTTGCAGGTTTGGTAAATTGGAGAGCACTGTTGCAGTAGAAAGGTATTAACAGATGTGTGTTTACACACCACACTATACGCAGCACCTTTTCTAGCGTAGTTAATTCAGTAATGACTCAGGCTAAATTGAGTAATGAAGGAGCATACTAAAACGTGAAATAGGAAAAAGATATCTGGATAGTGAGGATTTGTGAGGTGTGAGGTCTACAATTATAGAATTATGTGCCCTGAACGGAATTATTTGGCCTGAGTTGTTAGTTGGACTTTTTTCCAGTAGGAGAAATCTCTGAAAGGTTAATAGAGATAGAGATGTCCCCACTGCAGGTGGTCATGATATTCAGAACCCAGAGAGACAGGACATCACATCCTGTGTGTGTATGAGCCACAGTGCTCTTTGTAATTGAAACAATCTTCTTCTTCTTACAGTAAAACACACTCATGCTAACATTCATTCTTTCACACATACACAGACATTTCCAAAACCTGACCATGCTCTATTTGGAGTTAACGCTTCCATTGCTGCTATTTAAAAACCACAGCATTGAGCCAGTGAAACACAGCCACAGATGGTTTCTTAATGCTAGCATGGACATTTAGAGATGAGGGTAAAAAGAACAAATTCAGCCAAATGGGAGCAAGAACGGCTTTGTGATGAAGGTAGAGACATGGCTGCAAAGTTAACAAAGCCGGAAAGCTTTTCTAGCCACAATAAAGAAACTGACATTTTCTAATTTAACAATCATCATCATTGTTGGGAGATGGTAAGTAGGCAGGTGACTGATTAGCTGTGAATTAGGGGACAATTACTGAAAGTATTTTTGCCCAGATGAGAATAATGCTTTCCAGCATGGTGGCCATTGTTTACACACCTCATTTCCAGAAATCTTCAGACTTTTTATAGAATACAAAATCAAATAAAATGAATTTAGTTAGTTAATTTGTTAACTAGCGTCCATGATACCTTCACACATAAAGAAAAGCCCCATACCTTCACAGTTAATGGCTAACACTAACCCTTCCCTAGTCTGTGTCCCTAGTGTGACCACAAAACGAGTTTCCACTGTCCTTCAGATCATCTGACATTATTATGCACCAGAGAACGTGGTAATAGTGGTGCTTAAATCTGACGTATAACTTCCTCCTTCCATCGGGAGTTTCAGATTTCTGGATGCAGCGGCAGACTGTAACTGTGCAACAACAGTTTTCCAAGCTGAGCCCATGTAGCTAAATTCATCACAGTAACTTGATGGTGTGGTGAGATTTTCCCTAGAGTTCCTACATCTTTTTGTATTATTATGTACTGAACCAAATTCTTTACCATCTTGCTTCCAAAAGATCTAACTACACTGAAACTGGCCTTCAGTGGCAGCTTGCAACCACAGAAATCACACACAACATCAAACCACTAAGGAAGTTGGACAGCTAATTAGAAATAAATCTCTCAAACACAGCAATAACAGGTGGCGTCAAAGTGAAAGAGAAACGTCACATGAACGTGGGATTGCCAATCGTAATTCTGCTGGGAAAACCATCAGCAGCACTGGATAATATGCATCTGTTCTGCTCTAGTGCATTAATACATTATTCAGACCTACAAGGCATTGGAAACACTTCATGCAAAGTATTTTTGTGGGTTTGTGAAAATACTACATGAAACGCTGCAACACTGTGATATACAGTGTGTAAACTAAAATGAGTAACTGTCCTAGCGTTTAATCATGACATGACATGGCATCACGTCTCTGACACAACGCACGACCATGTATGTGTTAGTGGGCTTCAATATGTCGTGTTGGGTAGCGCTTAATTATTTCTACACACAGTCTACTACTGCGCGTTTAAGCATGTTACCTTGACTCACAGTCAGTATCTGCAGCTTGTAGCTCAGATACTCAGCTCAGCTGTTAATGATGGGTTGGTGGTTTGTTTCCCGTTGACCATAAGTTAAAGTTGTCTTGATCATAACACTGAATGCAAAAAACAGAGTAGCAGTAAAAACATTTAACTTGTCACAAACCTCGAACCTTTTGCGAGCATAAAGCAGTTTAATTTATTTTAATGAAATGTGAAAGTCTTGTAAAGCTTGCAATCATAGGAATTCCCACTTTTTTGAAAGGAAGTCACACATTTACTGTAACTCACTAAAGAGCTGTGAAGTAATAGATATCCTATGATGTCCCTCATTACTGAGATCAAACCGCATAATCACCAGAACCCTCTAATAGTCCGGTAGCTGCAGATACATTCATACAGTTGACTGAGGAAGTGGTATTTATTAGTGACATTAACCTCGGTGCATGGATTTGCTTAAGAGATTTGTGTTTTTCATGTTTGTGCCAATTTGGTGTTCAAAGCGGATCGAGTGAGAAGGTAGTGGTCTGTGTGTGCATTTATGTTTGTGTAGCCCTCTGCTTCTTTATCTTTCCAGCTCTCCTCCATCATTGTTTTCTCTGTTTCTACAAGATGTTGAAAACTGCTGGGTCCCTAAGGGATTACTAATGCAAATGAGCCAAATCCAGTTAAAGTGAAAAAAACAGCATCAACAGTAGAAATGAACTCTTGAGACACAGTTCTGTTGTTTTATCTTCTCACATCTGTTACATTTTAAATTCTAAAACTCCTGGAATGCTAAATGATCACACTGCAGTGATTTTCTGTGGGTTTTATCTGGTATTACCGTCAAATAAAAAAGGAACACTGCTCTCTTTCTTGGTTATTACATAGAAATTGTCACATACATTTCCAGGTAAATATTGTAGCTCTAGTCTATGCATTTCACGTTTGACCTTCTATTATCCATCGTTCATTACAAACTATTACCTGGTTATTTCTAATTTAATTTTAATTGCCATGGAAGTATATTCCTAAAAGTATTTTATCAATGGAATAAAAAAATAATAAGTTACCTTCTTATTACGTAAAAATATTACCCTGTTATTGTTAAACCTCTGATACCTAGCTATTACCAAGCTAATAAAAAAAACAGGCAGCATGGTAGCTCAGTGGTTAAGGCAGAGGGCTGGGATGCAGGAATATCTAGATCGATTCCCAGCTGAGTCACCCACCCCAGGACACTGAGCGAGCGCTAGCCCCCCAAGTGCTGTCTGTGGCTGCTCACTGCTCGCCCCAAGGGGGGATGGGTCAAATGCAGAAGACAAATTTCATTGTCAAAATGTATCAATGACAATAAAGTGGATTCTTCTTCTTCTTCTTCTAATATGATGAATAACCTTGTTTTTACTCTACTGTTTTCTTGTTATTTCCAAGATATTACACCACTATTACCATATTATTAGAGCTAGTTTTACTTTTTTTCTCACATTCAACTTGTCACAAACAGAAATGTGCACTAAAATGAATCGGGTTTTTTTTATGTATTTTATTGTTATCAATCACAGACTGTGCTTGTCCTGAAATGATGTTTGCTGTAAAAAAAACAAAACAAAACATGGATGAGTTCCTATTTTGAGGGAAAACAGATCAAAAGAAGCACATAAATGATTGAGTCCCTGTGTAGCAAAGAAAACAGACACCAAATCATCAACATCTGGGCATCTGAAACAGACACTAACCAAGACGCTGTGTGGCCTGGTAGCTCAATGGGGTAAGAGTCAGACTGGGATGCACAAGGTGACAGGATAAAATCCCAGCATCCCCCATGGCAGGTGTGTCATTGAGCAAGACACTCAGTGCTAGCTTCTGTCTGCAAAGATGTTTACAAAGGTGTTCACAGTGTTGGAAATGATCTTCATAGACAACGATGCCACCCTACATACAGTACAACACACTGTACAACATACAGTACGTATGGGTGAAGAAAAAAGATCCACATCCTCATTGTCTCTTTATTGGTTTCTTGAAAACTATAACTGACCTTCGAGTCATCTTTTGGAAAAGCGGTTCCAAACTGTTTTAACCTGTCAGCTTCGGAGATGACGTGTGAGCATACACCTCCTCCCTTTTGCATCCATTCTTCCATCTGTCTGGGCAAAATATTAAATAAAAGATGAAAAATGAAGCAGACCTAATAGAAGATATATTCAAGGACACCGTTCATACTTCTACACAGCATCGTGTCTGGCAGCTTCTATAGATGAGACCATTCGATTCTCCGCTGTCTCTGCTGCAGAGCTGCTGTCTAATGAGCAAACACACACATGACATTCGCTAAATACACTTCATTAACTGCAGGATTAGCATGTTGAAGGTTGTCTTGTATTAACGTCTGATTGACCACATGTGTAAACACTGAGGCTCCTTTGGGATGCTGTGAAACTAGAGCAGGGCACCATGCAACCACCATGAAACAGCATCCTCTTTTGGATGACTACAAATGGACATTAGTTCGCTCACTGACACTTACATGTTAATAGCAATACAGTAAACACAGTCTTAGGCTTTGCTTCCATCAAGCAAAACATTGTGATCCACTAGAGGCCGCTGTTGCTCATCTATTATAAACCTTTGCAGTGTCTTAGATTTCTCATCCGTAGCAGCCTTTCTGCCTTTTCACGCTGAATCAAATGTTTTTTCTTTTAGCCCATGCAGGTTCAATGATCCCACTCCTACTGTTGGAATAGGCCCTGCAGTGCTTGAAAACGAAAACAGGCTCCCACATTTAAACTTTCATTTGCTGATTTCGGTGATGATTATAAAGTGACGCGTATTCGAACAGGCAGGGTCGTCCGGGGCAGCGTCAAAGCATATGTGGGGAGTATGTTGTGTGAGAGTGTAAATGTGTGTGTTGGTATTTTTTCATAAGAAGCTTAGGATCAACTGTTTCAGTCTGAATACTTATTTGAAGTACTGAAGTTTTCTCAGTTTATATAGCAAAAAGCTTAATCTGCTTTTCACTTTGCACATCTTACCCAAATGATGTACAGTAATTAAGACCTAACAGTTTCACTTTGGGATATAAAATAGTTGCTTCAATCCTCCATCTAAGATCCCTTAGAAGGGGGTGATTTTATTCTCATAATATTTAGGTGTCTTCTGTTCTGAATTGACTGGCGGTAGAAGCAGTTGTGCGTTTTAACTTCTATGAACCCTCTTTAGGGAAATCTGAGAATTGTGATTCTATTTATGAAAATAATAGTCAAAGATGTTTTGTCTTGCCATTTAGGAAACGGATGACGCCACCAGAAGATGAAAACTAAAATGAACATTGAAGCGGTTTGAGGAAGTACATTTTCTTCTGTTATATGTTTAATTGTTGAAGGTGTTAAATTAATTATTAGTGGACAGCTTGTTTTCAAATTGTTTTCACTTTAATTAATTGATTAAATTGTATGTGGCGTCAGGAAATCAGTGAACTGACTGCGTTGACTGATTACCCAGCTCTACATATGCACCAGACATTACACTGAGCAGTGGTACAAGGCGCAGCAGGGCTGTCTCTACTGATGGAGCCTGTGGTGAAGCTTTTAATAACATCTAAGCGTGAAGTCAAACGCCATGCAAACATGAAAGTCTCTCACGAGACACTGCTCAAAGGTTAAACTGAAGGTTTGCAGACAGATTCAAATTGTTGTTGTTTTTTTTTTTGCAATAATGCAAATGTAAATTGCTCTGTGATGTAGAGCAAAACATGGCACTACCAGTGTGGAATTACTACGTCAAAAACAATAATTGTTAATTGGTTTTTCCTCTATAGGTGAAATCCAGAATTCACGTTGCATTCATACAGCACATAAAAGTATTTCCGCCTCAAACAGCATGTCTATTTGAATGCATGTCTCCATGTTGACAGGAGGAAATGACTCATTTTTGCCAAAAATACACATCTTTGAAGTCAGAGTTTGCTTAAGGACTAGTAGTATTCATATGCAGGAGTGCAGTGGTGTGTGGCTAAGCGCACACTACATGTGTCATCAATAAGATGTGAAAGGTAACACAAACAAATGTTGAATTTTACTTTGGTCTGCAGCTCCTACAACCAGATCAAAACCTCTGCTCATTAGCGTTTCTGTTTGTGTTACATGCAGTTTGGAATCAGCGTGCTTACTTTCAGCCCCACACAGAAAGTGCTTTCATTAGTAGTTGTGCCGGAAATATCTGAATGCCGGGAGCAAGTTCTACCATATCTAGGAGCAAAAGGTAACAGGAGTAAATTTAGCTGTGAACACTGACTTGTCAGATTAACTTCGACAACGATCAGCTGCTCGCCCCTGATTTCACACTCTGAAATGTGTTGAGATGAAAATGGCACAAAAAAATGACCAGTTTAGTTTTTGATTTAGCAAGCTGTGTGTGTGTGTGTGACACTGCAGAGCTTTCAATTGTATTCTCTGCCCCATCACAACAAACAAAAACCTCATCTTGTCATATTCTCCCTTATATGTTGCAGTTTCACCATTACTGTTTCTGTTTACTGTTTATTTACTGCGTCTGCCCTGAAAGAGCGACCACTCATCTGTTGCTTTCCTTTAGGGGTTTGTTCATCCAAATCGAGGGTCTAAAGATAGAGGGTGTTGTGTGCTACGAAACCCCGTGGGATAATGTCATGACGTAAGACTGATGATGAGAAAACTGTGTCATAGCATATTTATTTCTTCCTGGGAAAAAAAAATCAAAAACGTTTCTGAAACCCATTTTCTTTGCAGGAGTTTCTCAGTTCAGTTCAGTTTTCTATTTAAATAATCACAAACATGGTTTCACTATGCAGACCATGCAGATGCAAAGGGCCCCTATGTCCACTAAGGGGCCCCCAAGCTACCACTATAGTCTCAGAATATTTTAGTAGAATTAAATGTATATCAAATATCTGTCTGATTATATTTGCTCTGTAAAGTTGAAAGAAACTTTGATAAAACATTGGAAAGTGTCTTTGATATCATATCATTGCAGAAACAGAGTTTTAACTCTGATTTGCTTTAAAGTAGACATGTTCAGCACCACACTGTCCTTTGACAGCTCGACTAATAAAGAAAAGCTCTGGCACATTGGAGTAATAGGTTTGCAACAAGGCTTGGGAATAGTATGTTTGAACTTTGTTTTTCATTTGGGTTCATTTGGGTCATGCTGGTATGTGCTTGGAAGTGAAAGGTGCTGGATGCAGTACACTGTATAATTTATAATAATAAATATAATGTATACCATGCAGTGTTCCACGTTTACTGAATGTTTGCCGTGTGTGGAAATTTCAGCCAATAACGATGAATTTAAAAAAAGATGAAACTCTCACTTTAAAGACTGATGGGTCTAAGTCAAACTTGTGAAACACTAGCTGTTGGCTAGCTGAGTCACGAGATATTTGAAACTATGAGATACCACGTCAAACATTTTGACTTATTAAAAATTATTATCAACGTTTCAACCAAACTGCTGACTTTTATAATATTATGATCACCACCTCCCATCCACTTCACCTGTTATTATTATTGTTAGTCATTTAATTATTCAGGCTGTGAATATTTTAGAATCTGTATGGTTATGCTAAATATTCGCCATGGGATCAATATTCTTTTTTACATTTACTTCAGTCATTAAAAGTTTTTTCAGTTAATTATTAAACCACCATAAATGATAATCTACAGGTCAAAAGCTATTAAAAATATTTCACTATCTGATGATTTTGAGTAGCATTATTTAGTTTGTACACTGAATAAAAAAAAACAAAAATGAAACTTACATGTAGGATACATGTAGGATGCTTGTAAAACGTTGCCTGTGTTCAGAGGAATGTTCTCTGGATATTACATTTTATTAGTCCATGTCAAGTGCAGGTTATGCTTGTGTGCCCTCTATTAACTGTTATATTCCTCATCTTCAATATAAAGTCTACACTCGTGTTTCGTTCAGTTCGGGTTTGACGGGTTCGGCAGGCTTGATTCACTACAGCTGTTGTCAAATCACACGTGTGTTTGAAGAGGTTAAGAAGAAAGCTTATGATTCTGACAATTCTTGCAAAATAATACTATAATGAATGCAAAGATGCTGCAGCCTGAGCAAGTCAGCCTCATAACTCCTGGGGCTGCTTGACCCAAATTCAGAGCTCCATTTTGTGTGACGGGTGGAAAGCAGGCACACTGGGCACAGCGGGAACAGGGTCGAGCTGTGCAGGAGATAGTACACAGCTATATTTATTCAAAGGAGGTTACATCCACCAACCTCTATCACCAGCTGATGAAGGCCAGTGTGCTCTCGGTGGAGTCTACAATGAGGGCAGAATTACTTTGTGTCTCAGTGTTGCACAGAAGTTTGTGTGAGACTGTTTCAGAATTTTACAATGTCAGAAAGATTTTGTTATATTTATCAAAGAGGAACCTTAAAATAAAATATAATACTATTAATAAAACATGTTTTACTATTAATTTACACATTAGTAAATTAAACTATGATCTTATTAAAGCGAAATCACTTATAGACCCAGCCTCACCACATAAACACCTCATGAATTAGGATATACATGTACATTAGTTTTGAGGACCATGTTTTTTACACTAACCCAGAGTTGTCTAGACACACAGAAAGGATGCAAAGAGAGAATGTAAGCCCCTTGAATAAATGGATCATGAAAACCATGCTTGCTGCAGCATGAAAACAGGTTCTCGCCAAAGCAGAATTGCCTCCACCCTAAACTAACTCCAGCCCACCTTCTTTCTTTTCATCCACCCTTCCTCCCACGCTACACCTGTTGCATGGGACACAGCATGTTGTTGCTGCTTGTACTCCAATGTTCTCCCGAAAATGGACGGATTTTGTGCAGCACAAAAATGATTCTCTTCAGCGGGTGGATGTATAGATGAGCAAAGGCATCAACAGGCGTAACAAGGTACGTTCAACATTGTTTTCTTATGTAATGAAGCTTAAATTAGAATAATTAAAATTGACAGAAGCCAGATTGTGTAAAGGAGAATTGAGAGAGATTTATTTTGGTATGTATGTTGTGTACGTACGCTTTCCTGAACTCTAATTTTAAAAGACGTTTCACACGCATCTCAGTTTCATGTCACTTTATTATTTTGCAATCAGGAAACAAATGAACAGTGTTCAAGATCATGATTGACCTCTATTAAGGGAAGTGTAAAACATGTGACATCTTCTGTGAATTTAGCTGAGTGCCCCTGCAGAGCTATGTTATGTCTTATTGCTTACCTGACTTAGTACTAAAGCTTCCCAAATGGCCCTTTTTATTGTTGCTATTGTTGCTTTGTAGGATTTTCTTCAGTGGTTCTAGTTGCTGGCTGCTGAAACTGACTGATACATTTTCAGGTAAAGTAATGACCACATCTGAATGTCACACTGTGAATTTTTACATTTACGAGGCCAATTACAGCATGTCTGACATATTCTGAGCGAGAAATGCTCTTGCAATGTTTTCCTTTGAAACCTGGCAGAGTTCATTGTCTATGTGCAGGTTTTCAAATATTTTCAGCATCCCGGGGAGAAATTACTGCAAGCAGATTTTTCCTTTTTACTCTGATCTTTTCTTTTTTTTTTCTTGTTTTAAAAATCCAAGTATATTCAAATCCATGTGTAAGTAATGTGCTAGAAATTTGATTCAAGCTTATTGTATCATTTTAGAGGCCTAGCAGCAAGTCAGGATAAAGAGTTGTTTCTGTTTGACTTTTAGACAAAAGGCAATTGGAGAAAGTAGGTCAGTATAATTGTAAAAGTGGAAACGTCTGTTCATTTGATCCTAGAGGTCACATTTCCTACCTGTAGGCCTGTCAACCTACAAAGTAGTTTCACTGACTTTACCGCTGAGGGGTCTGTCTGCCATTAAGACGTCCCACCTGTTGGACATAGAGTGAAGGAGAGGAGTGTGTGTGTATCTGTTGTTTTCTTTCTGGACTTGTGCGACCTGTTGAGACACAGAGACTAAAGGTCGTGACCTCTTAATAGCTTCCTGCAGCCAGTATGGGCTCAGCTGCCTGCATCTTTTATTTTTTATCACTTTTGTAATGAACTAAGATGTCATGAGATTTTTAAAGTTTTAGCAATATGAGCTAATATGAGGTTTTCATTTCTGTCAGGACGCTTTCACTCTGTTATGCTAAAATGAAGCTGTATGTGTGAATCCCATAAAGGTTGTTATTGTTACACAGAGCAGAAATTTTACAGTTTTGAAAGTAAACAGTATAGTAGTAAGTATCAATATGAAAAAAGACTTTACCGAACACAGCCTTTGTTCACTGTGGGTCTTATTTTTGATCCAGAGGATGACTAACTTAATCTTGGCTTTTCTTACTTTCGTGGTTCTTTCTTTATTCCCAGCAGATGCACAGCCGCATTTCCCACATGAAAGCTTTTAATGTCATCCAGAACGGAAAGCCTCACAATCCTGCGCACACACTCACACACACACACACACACACACACAGGCACACACAGACAGGTGTGTCAGCAAACCCGACTAAAACACAAACACATTCATAAGCACACAGACAGCTGTTTCAAGCAACAACATTCAGGTTGCAGTCATTTATAACCCGTAAGAATTCATTAAAATAACGTAATTACTGAACAAGTCAAACTTCCAGTCGTGATGAAAAGCACGTAATAAATAATAATAATGCCTTCTAATGACATTGTGTTGTAAAAGGTCAGATGTGTTTATGTGATATGTTCACGTGACTTTTCATGACCAAACCTTTGTAGGGTGTAGTCTTTAGGGTCCCATTAACAACACATTATTTTTGTTTTTTGCTGTGTGTGTGTGTGCGTGTGTGTGTGTGTGTGTGCGTGTGTGCGTAGGCTATTTGCCACTAATGTCTCTGTCAGGCTGATTGCTTACACAGCTGCAACCTTAAGGATCCACACACACACTCACTCACATCGTTCTCTCTCTGTCACACACACAGGTGGTGCTTACTTTTGTCCCTGATGCTTAGACAAACCCTGTGTTAGGCAACCTTTCCAGAACTTAATCTGTTTGATTTTTTCTTTGTTAGCAGGACATAAGCTCCACATCAAACGTGACCACAGTAGCATCTTTAAACAAATGTGACGCATTTAGTTCCACCTTTGTCCATTCCCAACAGAAAGGTTGGTTTAAAGCAGAACCCATTTAACTCTGTACATCTTTTCAGATGAGAACATTTAGGCTTGTGTGTCTGGATCCCGCATACAGATGTTTTCTGGTCTTGTTTAATTATACCTTACATGGAAGCAGGTGAACAGCAGGTCACAGCCCTGTTGATGCTGAGTTAAGATGCATCTGGATCACTTTATCCTGCCAGTGTGCCTGGCAGCCGGGAGGAAACACTCATCATTAGCTCCTGCTTGGTTTTGGCTCATTTCAGTGGACCATCTTGACCTTTTAAGGATAGACTTCAGGCTTTAAGTATGTAGCTTTGAAGTCAATATATGGTTTATACATGCTAAAGTGCACTAAGAGCATTTAAAGTTTGCTCTTTTTGTGGTCTTGGTGAGTGGGAGGCGGTTTTACAAACTGTGCTTCTCTAGTTGATGAAAGCTGACACCTAGTGGTCAAACATCTATACATCAGGTTTAGATAAGGAGGGAGGCTTACAGATATGCACTGATCTGTTTCACATGAGTGTGTACAAGCATATATTCTATGTAGAAAAACGTACTTATGTGAAATGACTTGCTTGACAGCAGCATTGTAGATTTTAGTTTTGTTCCACTCAATAAAAAACTATGAATAAGGCCCTCCAAGAGGGTTATTCGTGATTTATTTTGGACTTATCCTTAACATAGCCCAGGATGGAAAAATGTCAGCGCTGATATGATATAACTTATTTAATTGTGTAGCCCAGTTTAAACCTTTTATGTCTCCCAACTACAGTCTTTTACCACTGGCTTTTGTTTCTCTGATCTCTAAACCAGGATCAGTAAATCTTACTCCTGTTGTGCACAGCTGTGTGGTGTGGCTTCATGGTTAGCCAAAACATCTGCTGTAGCCACAGCCACAACCCAAAGAAAGCAAAGGAACCCGTCACAGCTGAGAAGAAACTGAACACAACTCCCGTAAACATTGTTTTATGTAATCAGACAAACACTTCAACAATGTCGGAATCACACACAACAAGAAGGAGAAATGGAAGATCATGATTTTCTAACACAGGGGAATAAATAATCTGAGATTTGGATGTTTGAGAGTTTAATGTAGCGATGAGAAAGAGAGAAAAAGGGGTGAAAACACTGAAGCACTGAAGAATTATCACCAAGTTCCATTTACCGAGTAATAAATTAGAAACATCAGCTCCCCCATGCTGTGGAGGTGGTCCTGCACTGAAGGACAGATGGTTGGAAGAGTAGAGACAACAAGAAGTGAGTTTGGCTGTGATAGGAAATAAGCAGAGGTTGAGTAAAGAGCAGCGGAGTGACAGAAGGAATTAATAAAGGAGGGTAATAGATGTTTAGGGGGAAAATAGAGGACGACAGGAAATAGCTGACAGGGAGAAGCGCCGAGGTAAAGCTGTAAGAGGTGGAATGATCCCAGGAGACATTTAACGATACAGATACTGGAAGGAGAAAAGAGCGGTGGAGAGAGCTGACTGATCAAATTTCCAGAGACTTGTGGTGACTCTGTGGTTCTTTAATAAAGCACATTTTATTATCTGGGGCTTTCCCAAGAAAATTAACACCCTTGTTTACTGACATGTCAGGGTCCACGAATCCCAGTAGAAGTCTGCTGCTGGTGTTGGGCACTTGTGGAATAAAACATTTAGCTGGTCATTTTCAGTGGTGTGAGATCAGATCTAGTGAGGACCAGACATTAAAACATCTCTGCTTCCACTACCGTGTGACTCGTGACTGGTCATGTGCTAGCAGAAGCTTAAAGTTATCGCATCCAATCTTCTCTTTTCACAGTCACACACGTACACACTTGTTGTCCTCCGCCTCACCTGAAACAACATCGTCTATGTTTGCAGCAGGGCTTCTCTGACTCAGCTGCATATTTGGGTCTCCCTGTTTCCCATGGTCCAGCAGCAGGCTTTGTTTTCATAAACCAACCTCCCAAAACACCACTGTGTCGACAGCTTTGCTTACACAAGCAAGTGGAGTTGAGAGTTAAGCATTAAGTACTGTCTTGGTGTCGTCTTTATGTGTGTCCTGATGACTACTTCAGTACAGCGATTTCCAAAATGGGCTTTAACATGTTTCAGAGTAGAAAGAGGCGCACACACATAGTACAGTTCATACAGGAGCCCCTCAATAATCTAAAGACTTATTTTATATATATAAAGTAAATGAGTTAAAGAACAAACCAACTGTTTTTATTAATGCTAATATTATTTGATAACATAGTAAAGCTGTACTCTAGCGATGTTCATTAAAAAGAAAAGACCACAGTGCTTTTGGGCAGCTGAAAAAATAAAAGAGCTAGTTTATGATCACTTGCGTCAGTCAAAGTACTTAAACATGAAGTGTGACAGTATTGACTGAAACAAACCGTTTGATCTGCCCATTTTTCCAACATTGCATGAACGCAGCAATAGACTGATGGATTGGAGTATGACAGTGTAGAGCCAGTGCCCCGCCATGGTATTCCAGACTCATCCTGTCACTATGATTTAGGTGGCAATGTTGTTTTCCTTTTAACATGACAGCCAGATGAAATTCAAAGCTCAATCACGTCTCTCTCCGCTTTTCTTTTGCACAGTATCAAGCGATTCAGTTGTGTGCAATGAGCATTTCATCCTCATGAGGTCGCTGGTGTCACTTGACGTCTAGTTCTGTTTTATTCTGAATTTCTTGTTAAGAAAATGAAGGAAAAAAACACATTTGAGTTTTAGGTTTCTCCACCTTCCCACATCTTTGTGCCTCGGTTTGCAATCTGTCTTTCTGGCTTGTCTGCTGTTGTGAAGTTAACGCCTGCTTCTCAACACCGGACCACAACCCAGCAGTGGCCAGTTGAGAATGGTTAAAGCCTCTCAGCAGCGTTGCCCTCTGTAAAACACATCACTACAGAAAGGGACCAACCAAAACATGTGGAATTGCTAAGTGGAACCACCATGAGAATTCCACATATGATAATAATAATCAATAATTCATTTGATTCCTTACTTCTTTCTGTCAAAACAAACACCGATCTTGTGAGGTCTTTTATTTGATTTTACAAAACTGTGTCTCGGGAGAGACAATCACTCTTTGTATATTATTGTATTGCTATGAAACATATGTGCTTTGTATTTATGGCTATGACAGGAAAGTTTCCAGTTTGGAAAGCCTTTAATGAATCAGTCCTCCAGTGCAGAGCTGACGTCTAAGTATTTTATCTACTGAGCTTTCACACGGATCATCTCAGGCTGTATCATTTTTTTGCAGCTGAGTCAGATTCGTTGGCAAAGAACATTGTTTTACAAAAGGGATATTATGGATTTGCAATAAACAGGAGTTTGAGATACAGTAACACAAGGACAATATTATCTATATTGTGAGAGCATGACCAGGAGGATAAGTGAGACGCTGCAGCGGAGGATTGAATTAATCTCACTATAACATAGATACAAATTCCTGCCTGGTGGCAGGACAGCAGCGTGTGTTTTAGAGATTTGCACCAGCTGTTACTTTGCACAGTAATAATAATAATGAGCTATTTAGACACGTTATGTGAAAGATGGTTTGTATGAGTCTATTGTCTTTGTAATAAGCAAGATACTGTACCTTTTAAAAAAAAAGATCTAATGATGCTGACGAAGGGGTGTGTTTGTGTCCCTGTGAGACCTTCCCACAGTATTAAAATGTCTCATTATAAAATCTCAGTGGGAACAAAGCTGTTAAAGTGGGACAGCTGGAGAGCAATTTAATGTACTGGAGGCATCTCTGTCCTGTCTTTTATTAGCCATAAAAATGGAGCATGATACGGAGAACTTGATGGCCTGTTGGATTTTTGGCTACACAGTAAACAAACATTTGGCACGATTTAGCGTCAAGATGTATCGCTCAACAGCACCTGAACGAGCGCACACACATGCATGTACATGCACACAGTTGCGCCGACTGCTGGAATGTCCATGAACGTACATCTCCTCTTCACAAGCCCCTTTCCTTTCCCACCACACAGAGGGACACGCTACTCAAAACATGCTGCTCTCTTGAAAGAGACCCAGAAACGCAAACACACACATCTGTGGTGTAGACAAATATCCACGGGGAAGACGCCTGGACAGTCGGTTTGTTGAAAGAACAACTGATCGTCTAACTCACAAGCCTGGGGCCACTAATCTTGAGAGGCTGAGCAGGAAATGATGTCACAGCAAGAGATCTCCAGACTCTGATAAGGATAAGGCTCTTTGGCAAAAGTGAAACAAGCGGGAGACAGATAACTCCTTTGTCTGCTCTGTCCCCATTTCATCTCATCCCATCGAGACGAGAGTGCTTACAGCCAAAAGCTGTCTACTCAGACATTCGTCACTGGAATGGTACACTTCATAATAACGCCACAGACACACGCTGAAAGTGTTTGGGTCTGGACCAAGAGCGGGACATGCTCGATGAATCACCAGTGCTGAGGCTGCTCTTCTCCCATTCTGTTAAATGAAAACAACCTGTGGCACGTAAAGTGAATGAAAATGGGCTTAGAGGGCAAATGGAGTTAGGTAATTGATCCAAGGAGTGATGCAGGGGGTAGATTGCTAAGAGCAGAGTTGGCGTTTTCCCAGTCTTTTAATGTCGCGAAAAAATTAGTGTGTACACTCACTGTGAGTCATGCTTAATAGACTGTCAGGACTGTGGGCTATTGTGTCTAGGTAAACATAGGAAGTTATATTGGCAAGTGTTGGTTTGAAGTAAATCACTGAAAGAAAATCCTGCTCACTTGCCTCAGGATTCTCCCACTCAGTAGGAAGGAATTAGACATGGGAGGTAGGGAAAATGGAGCGTTTGGGGTCTCGTCCTGCTGAGCTTGCGAGCACGAGCGTGTGAATGTATGCCTGAAGTGAAGAAACTGTTTAGACGCTGGCTTAATGAACCTATGCGGGTGTGTGCTCCTAACTTCCTGGCTGTGGCCGTATCTCCGGAACTCTCTCCCTTTCTGTGTGTACATTTCTCCGGCCAGCTTTGTCTGGTTCACTGTGAGTGAACCTACGTGTGTTTACAGTGTGTCTGCATTTTTTAAGAAGACCCTGCCAATTCTTAACATTTATTGACTCACACGCCACAGAGCAGCCCCCTCGGTCCTCTTTCTCCCGGTTTAGATACTCACTCCATCTGGTATTCATGAAGGCGGGATCAAAACTAAGTGTCACCCTGCTGTGGCTTGCTTTCATCCTGCCCACCCTCAGCTTTCCCGTCACCATCTCTCTAGTAGGCTGACAGCCTGACTGATCTAGACCTAGACAATGATTGAGGAACAAAAACAAAAGTGGATTTTGTTTTTTCCCATAAATGAGCTGGAGTCTGTCTGACATTTAATGAACAAAACAGATACGTCATAGTTGGCTGAGTCTAGTTTAGGTACCAATGTTTGACACAATTTAAAAACTTTGTCAATATCAATTTGACAGTAAACATTATATACCCCCTAACAAAAACATGTGTATGTTACCAGCCGATAGATCACTTCTTATCTTTCCTTCTTATATGATTTATACTTTACTTAATGATGAACCCACTGGTCCTTTGAGTGTGTGTGTGCTTTATGACATACAGTTTAATGAACGAACAAAAATCATCTAAAGCTTCTTTGTTGTTGCAAACTAGTGAAGGCTATGGAGCAGGGTGGATTCGTTCTCATCAAGCGAGTCCCAGCTTCAGTTACAAATTGAAGATTGAAGGTCAGTCCCAGTTCATGCCCACCAAACATTGTGGTGTACTCTCTTCCGTGAATTTTCAATTTTTGCGTGCAATATATAATCCCAAACCGAGGCACCACATAAAGATAATGTTGAGCATAGTGTCGCAGAAGCACATTAGAATGAAACAGACGAGACAGGATCAGGGGCCGGCGTCCCTCCCTGAAAGACACAAGCTCGAGACATTTTTTCAAAAATATGAGGGAAGAAGAAACAAAAGGAAGAAGAAGAAAGTTGGGAGAGACATGAATAATGTACCTACATATTTATGTGGTTGAAGTTGAAAGACAAATTAACGTGTTCTTTCCTTGAGTGAAAGAAAAACACGTGAGGAATGTTCAAGAGGCTGCAGTTTGTGCAGAGAGGGGAGACCACAGATACCAGGAGAGCGGAGAGAGGCTTGCAGTTCATATTTCCAGGTGAACCTCGCTAAATAACTTTTAATTAAAATAAATATACTCTGTCTTTGCTCCACATGCTGAAAACATTTATAAACCTTCCTGTAGTATCTGACATTGAGGCCGACTGTGAGCTGCTTGTCTGCACCACTTTGCTCCCATTCAATTCTGTGGCCGACACAAATAAACAGCCTGTCAGTCTTTTTCCTCAAGGAATGTCTCAACGATGAACCGTTCTTCTTGCAGCAGTATGTCTGGAATATATACATCTTCCAGCTTCAAATGTAGATCGGAGGGTGTAACCCTACATTCCTCTGGCCTAATGTGGAGGCAAAGAACTTCTCTGCACATGCCTGCTGCTTGGCTCGGGCCTCTGAAGGGAAGCCCCTCTGCTGTCTCTCCCTTTGATATGACTCAAAGGGAGCCTGCCGGAAGACAATTGCTGTAGAAAGGAAATGAGAAAACCCGAAGCCGACAGTAGAAGTCTATGAGGGATAGGAGAAAGGAGGAAGACTGACTTAGCCTCCTAAAAGCACCCAGAGATTAAAATAGAAAGAAAGGGGCCACAGAGGGGTTGCATTTCTGCAGTTCTCTGATGCTGGGCCAAAGACGTGTGGATGCATCCCGGTGCGTGTGTGTGTGTTTACATGCATGGCAAAGTAAAAGGCAGTGTTTAAAGTTCTTACATTACGTATAGTTACACACTTTCTGTGACTTCTTTTGTTCATTCATTTGGGACACATTGTGTCTGTGATAAAGTTAGTGTTTGGAAGAGAGCGAGAGAGAGTGAGAGAGAGAGAGAGAGAGGGTGAAGAAACTCTGAAAAGCCTCGAGGGGGATTTCCTCTGAAAGGGAAAGGTTTTCTCCTCCCCCTTGCAGGAACCCTCTCTCCTTCCTTCTCTCTCTCTCTCTCTCTCCCCCAAACACTCAGAGTAGCCAGAGAAAGGAAAGAAAAGTGAGAAAGAAGGATCATCGACAGCCTGACAAGTTGCTGCCTTCTGTGCTACGCACGCAGAAGAAGCAGAAGAAGCAGAAGAAGGAGAGAAAATGACTTGAGTTGCTTTTCGATCGAGACGATTCACTGACATGTGGATCTACTGTACTTCAACAGATTCCCTTGTTGATGCACTAACCATGGCGAGTTTCTCACAGCAGAATCCCTGGGTTCTGTTGCTGACTGCAGAGGATTACCAGGACAAAATATGATAAAAACATTTTGCTTGATAGAGGAGAAACTCCTGCAACGATGGTAAAGTAACATCGCCTCTTACTCGTTTTCTGCATTTCTTTCTTTCATTGCTCCAATGAACCTGGAAATGAGAAACTCACTTTCTGGTTTGTTCAACTAACTTATGTGAAGCCTGGGACTAAGTTGAATTTAAAAACAACAGGGTAGCTTTGTACTTTTAAAGTTGCTTTACTGTGCATTGATTCTCATTCGTCTCTTGCTATAAAACTTTATCTTTGTGACTTACAAAGGCAGCACAAAGCTGGTGTCACACAGTCGGTGGGACTGTTTCACGGCTCAGGAACAACAGCCCACAGCATCTTGAGCGTTTTAAGAGTGTGCATGCTGACAAAGAGAATCAGGGAGAGAGAGACATTGTCTTTCATTTCACTTCTTTATGTCCTTCTACTGAATCTTAAATGATGCGGGTGTGACTCACACTTCAGTGTTTTGTGCCCTGATTATTTGACTACTTTACATGTGCCTTAATGAGAATTCTCAGTTCTTCGGTTTAGTGTTCAAACCACGGGCTTTAATGACTGGAGAGGACTGGTCTAATCCTGGTCACAACAGGAACTAATGACAGTGAAAAAGCTCTTAGATGGGGAACATGTTAGACTGTGCAGATGGGTTTAGGGGGCGATGTGGCATCTTTAAACTTTGATCTACTGGATGTTGCATGACTGGAATGGCTACAGTGTTCTATTTATTCGCTGTACCTTTCCTCTTCATATGGGAAGCTAAGCAGACTCATAACATCTGTCCACGCATGCCAAATAAATTATAGCTTCACAGAAAGCAGGGGGTAGGAACATTTGAAGAAGTCCAGACTTGGCTGCCCATCTTGGCCACCACTGTACTTTGTCACAGCAACAACAGCAATTATTTGACTAGCTTTTACAGTTCCAGCTGTTTGTTTTTCTTATTGCATGACTGATGTTGTCCTCCGTGAACCTGCAGACTATACAACTCATTAGATTACAGCACAGTTTTATCTTGTTTAAGCACTGAGCAATAGTCCACACAGAGTGCTTTGTATTTGCATTTGGTTACTTTTTGGGTGACAAGGGCAAACAAGAGTCAGTCATTCACCAGCAAGGTCAAACATGCCGGTCCTCAGGCCTTAAAGCAGCAGGTGTGTTGCTGTGAAAACATGGTGATTTGCTGCAGTGGAGAGTCTACTTACAACATTTTATGTACAAGTCATCAAAGCCTTTATGTGTTTGTCTTGTTTTTTTGGTTTCAATGATTCCTCCAAAGTGGTACAACACATACAGTCATCACACAAATGTGTTTCATATTTTCTAAAATCCTAATTTGTACCAAAGCAATAAGCAATATCTAACAAATAATCTAATCAAGCTTTTACCACTTTGAAAAGCTTTTACAATGATTGCTAGCAGTGGTGTTTTTATACATCCATTTTGACCCCTACCACCTCCTCAGAAAATATGGTGCTCTGGCTGTTGAATTCTTAACACATACTATCTTATCTATCTATCATTATGTTGTTTCCAGCTTTTCTTCTTTTTTTTTTCTTTTGCAGCACACAGTGAGTTTATTTTAGCTGTTGTCTTCAAAAGTAAAAAGTACAAAAAGTAAAAGTACCTGCAAGCGGCATCTAGATTTATTTAAAAGAAAAGCATATACAATATATATACATATATGTATATGTGTATTACGCTTACTTTAGCATACGTATAAAACTGTATACGACCTGATTCATATTATCAGTTAGCTGTTTAAGTTCACTTGTGTGGTCGTCAATAATAGTGCATTTTAAACCATTGGTAAATATAAATGTGCAAAAATCACAGTAATCCCCTGAAACATTATGAACATGCACTGTGGAAGTACTGAAGTGATAGTCACAGATCACTGTGTGTGTTTTTCTGTCTTCATCAGCCATGGCGCCGTCGTCAGTAGCTTCCTCTACTGCCTGTAACAAGTCATCGCATCTCAAAACAATGTTTTTTTAGCAGCACCTGGACTTGTTTCCAAGCATCTTCATAGATAAAGCCATCGCATCTTAACAACACTATATTTGTCTGCAGATAAAAAATGCTTCCTGCCCATTGGTTCACTGTCTGGGATTTTGTCAGATTCTTACAGAAAGGAAACATCTAAACAGTATATTGTTGTGATTTATTCTAATATAACATATGAATAATTGAACACATCTGCTTTGTGAAACTGTGGGAGACAAATGATATGTATTTTTGCTTCGGTCAGCAATGGCACAGTGAACTGTGTTTTCTGCATGTTTATAGTTGCTGTATCACAAAAGTAGGTCAAACTCAGCACAGGCAGAGACAATGACAAGTGTTTGAGGAGGGGTGGGGGTGTCTGTGCAGCTATAGGCTGTCTGTGAATCAGTTTTCTGTGTGCATTGTCTCTGGAAACTCAGCTACTGCAACTTTCCCAGGTTGTGTTCTTCTCTGATGTTTTATATAACATCATAGCTGATTATGATGCATCATTCTGCAGTCATAAAATTAAGTTTCTGCCTGCTCAAATTTAAAACCGGCTCAACAACTTCAGTAAAATCTGTGCAGAACCGTGTGACGTGCCTGACAGAGCAACTTAGGCATATAATAATAATAATATTAATAACAACAATAATGATAATACATTTATTTGTAATGCACAATTTCAAACCAAAGTGCTGTACAGTAAAAGTAACAATAAAAAAATAGATAAATCAATGCGTGAAACATGACATTAAAAGTGGTCACAGTTAATCGCCGTTATTAATTAAAACTTAACACAAAGATTAAGTTTCATATTTTAAAGTCAGTTAATTAATGTTATGCACTAAAATCTCACCAAAATAAAATTCATATTTATATCACTCAGTTATACATGTTTTTAAACTTAAGAATGAAGTTCAGTTTTTAGTTTTAGATAAAACACACACACACACACACACACACACACAAGAGAAATTCTAAATGTTATTTTTTAATGGATTATAAGGCCTTTTTCAATATTCTGACCATTTTGACAGTCTCTGAAAACAAACCATCTGAAACGACATTTCTCACATTTTGGCCAGAATGCAGTTCTGTGTTCTTGTGACAGAAGCTGAGATCCAGGAAACTTTGTTTTGTCATCTTGAATGGAAACAGTTTGTTATGAAGCAGTTATGGAGATGCTCCAGCAAAAACATGTGAACTCCTTAGTTTTAATGTTCATAGGAGTTTTCTTATAAGCACGTTTTGGGCCTAATACAAATCCTGCTCCACTCTCATTTGCCAACCATATAATAAGGATTAAGCAACTTTGCACTCTGATCCTGTTGTACTGTTTAAAGAATGTGCCTTTTCGCAGCAGGAACGCAGATCATCTGCCTGTTTGTTGACTGGATCCAAAACAATCGTGTGCTTATGGGCCAGACGTGGATGCAGGCAGGCATTGTTTCAGAGAACAGCGTTTGAAATGTCACATTTCGCAACACACTGATGCCATGAAAGACAGCTGTGCGTCAGTGTTTTTGATTTCAACAGCAGATATTTATGTCAGCTTCACTTTAAAAGACAAACATTTCCTCAATGACTGGCCGCAGAGTCATGTTGTTGTGAGACCTTCAGGTGAGATGGTTGATTATTACAAACTACACATCTGTTGTTCATTATTCACAAGTCAGAGCCGTTTAATGAGTCACTTGAGAAAAGTCTCAGCTCACCCATGTCCTCTGCTGTGGTTATGTGGTATTTTATTGATTAGAGAGCAAACCAGGAACCTGAATCATTCAATCATATCGAATGAATGAATAGCGAGCACACACCGTGTTTGCTCTTGGCAGAAGTGCCTCTATAGAAATAATGTAGGGATCTTGTCTCATAGGGGTCACAAATAAATCACTGTCTCACAGACAAACAAGAGATAAGAAGCAAATAGTGCACTATGATTAAGCCTATGGCTATGATTATTGTTGCACAAAGACAAAACATCTTCCCATTTTTGGATGTTATGCGTAACTGGTAATAGCAAAGCCTACACTTCCATTAGATTTCTACATGCCCGTACATTAAATCCAGGCAGTATTCAGTGTTTAATGGCGAGCCTTAGCCCAAATGTCACGTCTGCTTATCTTTTGGTTGTGGGCCGGAGGTGCTTTACAGTCCATTTCTTGTGAGGATTTCAGGAAAATGTGATGACCAGTCAAGAAAGAGACATCAACAAATCCCTTTAGCATGTCCCATGAAGAACCCCGTCCATTTAGGTGACGTTAATCTTCTTTGCAATCACATTCTGGTCAGCTTACCGTCAGAAATCTTTGGACCCTTTGTGGCTGATGACAGATTCACACTGTGCATTACAAACATTGACAGCTTGTTTATACTGTGGCTAAAAACTGGGTTCTTTAGCCAAAGCCCCATAGATAGACATAGAGAGACCTGTAATTACCTGCTTAATACTCAACACTGCAAAACCTCCTAGGGGGCCCAAAGGAACAAAGAGAGAGTGAACCTTAACAGCAAATGCCTGTTGTCCACACCCACGAGCATATTCATGTTAAACAATGATCTTTGTTGGAGACTGAAGCTCTTTCTAGAGTTAAATCACAAGCTGCACTGGACCGTAGTGGGCAGAGAGGGAATCCCCTTGTCTTGGCTGTGTGTAAGAGGCGGTGGTGGAATGTCGTCAGCTGGATGCCGCTCAGTCTCCACAGACCAAGAACTGAGGATTTTAGCTTGATTGAGTATTTCTTTGCTGGCTGGCTGTGGGAGTATAACACCTTGGAAAACAAAGTAGCCCACCTGCGTTTCTGTCAACATGAGGAAATGAAATCGTGATGCTGTATGCTGATATAAAGATGATGCATTTATTGTGTCTGGGTGCTCCACATGAGACTTGTTAAATCACAAGGTTTTGTGGTGGGAGAATCTGACACACTGCCCTTCAGGCACAACAACACTAATTCTTGGTGCTGCAAAAATGTGACGTGGTTAATTTAGAGGTTGATTGATACCAAGCCAGCAGAGGACTAAAACGTTCCTGCAGAAACAGTTAATTTGATTTAGCTGGTTGTAGCTGGGTCCAGCTGAGTTACGCTTAGTAAAATCTGGAGATGACCTCACTCATATGAATATCATTAGCCAAACCACCCACAGAGAAGACTTCCAGTAAGTGTCTCATGCTATTAACCTTTTTTTTGTTGTGAGAAGAACAGATATGAGCCTTTGTCATTTTATCCAGACAGTAAGGAGAAGAAGCTTCATTCTCAAATGCTTTGTGGTTATGATAATAAGCTTCTAATCGTTTAGGTTCCAGAGGCCTTTGTAGACAAAAAGACAAAAGAAATTAAAAAGCTGCTTTGACTTAAAAATCACAGGGAAATTGATATTACTGACATCTTAGTACAATGACCCCAGAGATATGTTTTTATTAGTCTTTTTATTTTCCTTCTGTGAGGTTTATCGTCAGCTTTGAAAAATACAGCAGAATCAATAGTTGAATGGCTGCAATGAGTCCAAAACAGCTGTAAAGCATTACCATTCAGCCAGCAACAGCCAGCCTTGAAGGTATTCCTTTCTCCGTTTTCTAATCGACTGTGACAGATGTGCACAATCAGAGAAAGGAAGCATTCTTTTCTCCTAGAGACATGCATGTCTACAACAGATACAGAGACTCTGATTACTGTAAGCAGATAAATGTTGACATATATCCAAATGTTAGCTTCTTTCACAAATATTTCAGATGTTGGACAAAACCACATTGTATTCAAATGCAAATACCAAAGTTTTAGCTAACTGTGAGGTGCTGAGTGATTTACTAAAATGTTCAGCGAAATAAATACCAATGGTTGCTATTTGATGCCCTTAGTTTAAAAGTCATTTTCCAGTTGTAGCAATAAATAAAATATGTGCTGATGAAAAGTCAGCGCTATGCCACTCTGTCTCCTGAAAATGACATTCCTATGCATCTAAACTCAACCACAAAACTGGATGTTGGGGTCCTAGATTGGATATTTTAGTGGAAAAGTAAATAGGACGTTGCAGATAGTTTGTCGGACATTTATACGTTTGCGTATGTGATTGCAATGCAATTATTTATTTGTGATTGTTCATTAGTTGTATAGATTTTTTTAGGTAGATTGTTGTTTTCAGATGAGCTGATTCACCAAAAATACAGTTTTCTATCTACATTGTTTCTATATTTACCTAGATTTCACTAATTTCACAACCTTTGTCAGTAGCTTATTCTCTTTAGGCATTAAGAGAGTTACTAGAGGCAGATTTGTGCATGCAGAGAACATATGTGTTGGTAAACGGTGTAATTTTACATCGTTAGATCTGGATGTGCATTTGTGAAACCCTGTTTCTCTGTCATCTTTATTCTTCATGTAAGATCAAACACTGACCCCGTTCTGCTACATATACTATATTCAATGAAGTGTATCCTGGCAAAGCACGAAACAAATTTCACATATTTGTTCAAGATGGACTTAATTGTGTCCAGATAATTCAAAGGGTTTTGATTAAGTTCAAACAAATCCCTCCTGATCCCATAAATATGTTGTTAATATACTGCAAAGTCCCACATTGAGAGGATAAATAGTAAACCACTGTGTATTTCCCTTTTTTTGGTATAAGACGTATTTGCATTTAGACAAAACAATTTTTCCATACAGTGGAAGGGTAGATATTGTATGATATTGGTAGAGCAACTTTTCATAAAATGACTTGATCATGTAGAATTATTAAATCACTGTTTTAACAAAGGTTTTATTGTTGCGGAGCTTCAACACATTCAGATGTGTGCTAGAGGCAAATATAAAAACACAATGTAGCTGCCAAAAAGTCATTTTTATTTAATTACTGAGGCAATTTAATAAAAAGTGAGACACCAGGGCTTCAGAATGAGGGCATCAGATTTGATCTTATAAGACAAGATGGTCTCAGACATTACTTTAGATTTACATAGTAATATTTAGGTGTTAATTTTGGCCTGTTAAATTTGAATTTTAGAAGAAAAATAATAATAAATAGAATTGTGTAATTTCTTGACCTCTATCTCTGCTTGTCCTATAGAACCCAGAATCTCTGGATTCGTCCATCCAGGGTGCCCTCTCGGCTCTCTTTCCACCATTTGAAGCCACAGCACCTATAGTCCTGAGCCAGCTGTTTCGTACCATTGAGGAACGTTATGAAGGCGATGCATTGCAGTGTCTGCTGGACTTCCTTATCCCCTCCAAACACCTGCTGGAGAGTGTACAACAGGCAGCATGCGTGAGTATCACAATACTTGCTTTCACACTCTGTACAGATATCCATATCTATATCTATACTCTGACAAATATCAGTTCAGCTCACAGATGTTGAATGCATGTTAAGAGATTTGCACAGGATGTGACTACAGCACATACAGTATTACTGACTGCATTGCAAAATCATGCCTTTCACTCAGGCTCCCAAATTGTGTTGTCTGTAGTTAGGTCTGCTCTAAAGACTTAGAGCATGGTTAGGATAGAAAAAAGATAATACCCGGAATGACAATGTAAATTTATATGATCTTCCGCCATTTCTAGTGTTGACACATTTAAATTGGCATCGTCTGATATATCATTGAAAATATGTGACACTGTAAATTGTTAATAATAAAGTCAATTACTAGAATGATAACATAGGAAGTAAGATAATTGCATTTAATAAGTAAAAAAAATTCAACACAATTCAAACAATGCTTCCTTGTCTTGTTTTTTCCAGGCTGGATACTCTGATGTGGTTTTCCGCTGCGAAGGCTGGCCTCTGTGTCTCCATGATAAAACTGTCATTCAGATAGCGTCTGTGAACCCTTTGCTGCTGCGTCCGGGAGACTTCTATTTGCAGGTGGAACCCTTTGGTGACCAAGCAGCACGCATTGTCCTCAAAAGTCTTCTAGAAGAGGACTGTCGAGAAGTGGATGAGACTCCCGTGCCTGAGACTTCTTACCCCTGCATCTTCACCGAAGAGTGGCTGCAGGACATCAATGAAGGACGCCATGGAACTCCGCTGTCTCGTTGTTTGCTTTGTACAGATCAAGGAGTAATCAAGTTGCCTTGGGCCAAAATAGCCAACCCAGAGTTTTTGGACAAGCCAAAGACCATGCCCACTTATCACGAAGCTCCCTCTGAGCCAAAGCAGATCTTAGTTCCCGCCCATTTCAACTCTTCCACCCTCCCTATGGAAACTATGGTTCTTCCAGCAAAAGAGAGAATATCAGCATCTTTGAGACCTGTGGCCTCTTCCTCTAAACTTGTCAAAATGGAACAAGAAAAACGAACCCCCAAATCATGCTCCAAACCTTTAATCAAACCTGTGGGTTGGGTTTCTCCTAATACCCAGGACAGCCGTAACTATCGAGAGATTGAGGGTGATTATGTAGACCTGGTGGACATCTACAAAGGGAAAGGTGAGTTTGTGCATAAACAGAAAGGCAGTCATCCAAATCCAGCCAATGCAGCTTTGTTTAAACCTGTCAGACCACCTCCACCTGTACCACTTGGAAATAATGTTCCCTGTGGACGCACGCTTCAGTTTGCAGAGGAGCCTTGTACGCCATGCAGCCAAAGAAAGATGGGGCAGGACCTCGCTGATCATGACTTAAAGTGTAGGTACAGAGACTCTTACCTGGCAGCGCTGAGAAACCCAGTCGCCTTTGAGAGGGGGAGTGTCGACCACCTCACTGCACTAAAAGAGGTTGGCCTTTCTGAAGAGGGAGAATTAAGATCCAGGGGCACATTTGATGCACAAAGAAATGAACTTAGAAACATTTGTGACCACTCTAAAGAAGCTGTGATACGCCATGAGCTCTGCCAATACAAACACTGCTACAAACCAACACAAGATAACTTTACATCTCACCCGAAAGACCTTCCAGCAAATTCGGAATCTGAAAACGTCCTAAAGAAGTCACCCATGATTTTGAAATCAACCCCCGGTTTGAGCCACAGTCAGAGAGTTCAGACAAAACTTATTTGCCACCATTTAGGACATACTTCTAGTGTGCAACCAGGATCGGACGTGTTCTTGGAAAACCGTGATGAGGTGAAATCACATCAGAAGGTGGAGGCCATGAAACCGTCAGGAAAACACAAGGTTAAGGTGAGGTCTCTGTCCACTGTGTCGGAAACATCTAAAGGCAGTCCACTTCTCTATACTGTCCACAACAGGAGCCACAGTGATGTTTGCCCTGAAACAGTCACTAGCATAATCCAGAGTAAGAAAGATGAACTGTTGGACCAGGTGATTCCGAAGCTGGAAAGACTGACCGGAAAGTCCCAGAAAAAAGGTGAGCAGAGGCAGCAACTTAACTTAAGACTCACTGTTCAAATTTCTTTTTTTTATTTACACCAGCTTTTATTCTTTCCCAGTTTCCTTTTAACCTCCACCCACACACAGGGACCGTAGATTGTTATGATTGCAGACAAAGCCATCTATTCTGATTTGTTGCTCAATTCTCAAAGAGACCACTGAACATTCACACCAAGCTAACTGATTGAAACTTGACCATGCCCTCGCGTGCTTGAGGGAACATTCTCCACTGAGGGTCACGCTTCATTAAAGCTCTTTAGAAAGAGGGTTCAAAGTTCATAGGTTAGGCTTGAGTGTGATCTTCCTCTTGGGATTCTCCCACTGCTGACAGGGGTCTTTGGCAGGATGGCTACATTCATGTCATTCCAATTACACAGGGAGGGAACGGAAATAGCAAACTGCACCCCAATGACAGAGAAGTCCTGAAAGCACTGAACAAGAAGGAAAAGAGCAAAGCCTTCTTCTAAAGAATAACATGCCAGAAGGCAGTTTCAGTGTCCCCTACACCGGTTGACAAGCACCCTCATGCCCTCAGAGAGACATGTTGAAATCTTAAATGGAGACGTGCTTGTCAAAAACTGTTGAACTAGCAAGGAGCGAGAGCACAGGCGAAGCTTTGTTGGCTTTAAGGAGAGACCAATTAGGACGTCTGAAATCAAAGCCAGGCTTAGTAGCCAGGCCACCACAGGGTTGTGTTATAGTTACCATTCCCAGTGTGTGAAGCCTGTCGGAATGCCTCTGTGCAGCGTCACTCTACCATTAATGTCTGAAAAAAAAGGACAAATGTCACTATGATGGATTAAATTACAAACCATGAGTATTAAATGTGCTCACAATTTCTTATCTAACTCTACTTTGTTTCTTGCTTCCATTATTTTTTGATTCATAACGTTCTTGCTTTTTTTTTTGTCTGAAAAGCACTTACGTTCTATGTTTACTGACAGATTCCCAGTCAAGCAGAAGTCAAACTCCCTCCATCACAGAAGTATCAGATTCTGAGATCAACAAGTCACTTTCTCCATATGTTCATCTTCCTTCTGCAAGTTGCGACACTCCTCAGTCTTCACAAAGAGAAGAATCCAATTTTAAAAGCATCAGTCGTCTGCTTGAACTGGAAATTATTTGTTTGCCAGGTACTTTGCATTGTGCGATAGCATACTGTATTTAAGTATGGTTGTTATGGTGGTTGTTATATGGTTGTGTGCTCATCCCCAGGCAGCAGAGACCGGACAGGCAGAGCAGTGGTAGAGGTCTATGGTGACAGGAGGCAATGGATGTCGCCTCTCGTGTCAACCCAGAATGTCTGTGAATTACTGCTCTACCTTCACTCCATACCAAGGTACTGGGACTGTATCTGCTTATAAAGATCAAACGCAGAGGCCTTTATCAGTGTCAATTATATTTGGTAGTAAAATCTGATGTTGGTGTTGTTGCTGCTGTTTAATGTGCGGCAATTCCCAAAGGAAGCAGAATGTTATTACTGCTGCTGGCTTACCGTTTGGCTCCGAGTCTGGTTGCATGTACAGTAGTAAGATATTTGACCACAAGAGGTCAGCAGAGCATAATTAAAAATATATTTTATGTTATCATGGCAGATTTTCAGTATGATCCAAAACTTAAAAAGTATGTGGTTCCCAGTGTCTTATGTCTTTAATAGTTACTATTTTACAATGGCTAAAATAATAAATTATGTTGTGAATTGTAATTCTTTCTTGCCTTTTAGTACTTTATGGTCAACTGTCAGTAATGTTGACCTGTTTCTGTCTAGGAGTAGCAGTCTAGGAAAGAATTCAACAAATTTTTGTGTAATGGCATCTTTGAAGTGCAAAAGGTCATTCCAGCAGATAGCTTGGCCTTCCTCTGTTCCTAGTAAAGAGCCCCGCTACAACAGTCTGCAGCCAGGCAGGCTGCCAACTGTCTGGTATGCAGCGCCTTGCTCGACTGCAGCCATGTCTAATGTAGGCTCACACAACAGCAACCCAAGAAGGGGTCGTTAGCGTGTGAACTCGTGAAAGATTTGGAATAGGATATGCGAAGAAGTGCGTGTCTTTGTGAGGGTGTCAGAGACAGATTAGACAATAAAAAGATAAGCGAAATAAGTAAAACCTAAAAGCCTCTGAGCGATGCACTTATTAATTCAGTGCCACTGCGATGAAATAAACATGTTCCAATATGCCCTAACATTACTCGATGATTTCACAGGAAAGACGTTCAAGAGCTAGGAATGACTTTGATTATCAATGCCAGGAAGAAGCCTCCACCGCTTCACCTCTACAAAGCGCTGCTGATGGCCCAGGTTAAAGCAACACACCTGCATTCATACATCGTAGCACAAAACACACATAACATGTCATCAGAAAGCAGATGCAGTTATTAGATACCGTTAAGGATGACGTGTTTTATTGTTGTTCAAATTGTGGTCTGCTTCACTGTAAGTCTACCGTATTTAAAGCTTCTTAATCGTTCAATTAAAACATGGAGCTAATAGTTTCCCTGTAATTTATGTCCCATTATTACAGGAACAAGCTCTTCACACTGTCCACAGTATTGTGATGCTGATGGACAAAGACACGTGTCCACGACCTGAAAAACAGCCGGGACTGCAGGTCAGAAGTAAAATCTGTTACTTGTCTGACTCCTTGTCATTTTCATTTGAGCCAAAATTGAAGATGAAAGCATGTTTTTCTTCGTCTTTGTCTTTTAGATGGACATGGTGACTTCTATGAAAGCCCTAAACAAGACAGTAGAAGCTTCACAGCTGACACCTGAACTGGGTGGTACCTTTAGTTACAGTCATACAGACTGGCTGCAGTTCCATCAGGTCAGATTCTTCCCTTTGTGTGTAACTGATCCAGCTGTGCCGTCACAATCCCACAATCACTGTGACAAACGGTTTCCTGTAGAATGACAACATACTACTTTAACCACAGTCCACCCACTGGGTGGGGACTCGTGGGTGGACTTCTGCATCACTTCTGTTGAAATTGCATTTCAGAATATTAGGCATCTTAATAAGACGACTAGGTCCAAGTATAATGAAAGTTTTGACAAGCAAAGATAAGAGAATGTCTTCATATTATACGACGTAAATGTAGGTCATGTATCTCAAACATCCTTTCCTGCCAAAGCAGCATTCAGACTATACTGTACTGTACATTTTTGGTGCCTGTGAGGATCTCTGCAGGCAGCAGTGGGTCCACTATAATCATGTTGCTCTCCTTTTAGGGCATCATATCTTTACTAACCTCTTCTTAATTCATTTCAGAGACTGGTCTCTTTCATGACTGATCTGCGAGGGGCAGACAGTTTGTTGCAGAAGGCCATTAAAAATGTTGATAGCAGCAAAAAGACAGACACCGCAGAGGTAAAATGTTTCTACTGTGTTACGCCCTATTTGATCATTTTTGGAATTTATGAGTGCATGTTTATTTTGCATGTATTGCAGGATGTGCAGCTATGCATTCAGGAGCAGAGGGCTTCGATGAAAGAGGTACTAGAAGATACTCGACTGGTCACGCTGCAAAGAGAGGGAGGAGCTCTGCTGGCCAAGATGAGGAAGGAGGAGTTCAGATTCCCACAGTCTGAGGACTACAGGTATCAAATAATAAAAGTTTGGACACATCTAGAAATGAGAGTGATTTTGAAAATAAAAATTTTATAACATCTAATTGATTAATAAAAATAAAGTGCAGACATGGATAAGATTGTAAATGCTTATTGTAGCTGCAACAATAATAGTTACATAAACATACAGAGGCTTATAATATTCAGGAAGCGCCATTTTCTAATTCTAATCTAAGTTTGTTATTGATCATTAGAAAACCATTTTTCACTGACACAGCTGAAGACACATTCTATTTCATTCCATATATGTGTGCCGATACCTTTGACTGTTGTTCAGACATGTATTGATGGCTGGGCAAACATTCAGTGCTTGTACTTGGAAATGAAATGAAATGGAAATGCACGCCCCCACACAGCACTCAATAGTTAGATAGGAAATCAGGACGACCTACCCACCTTTTCATATAACTCAGAGCACTCGATGAGGATGACAGTTGTCAGCACTGATAAATCAAATTACGCTGTTGTAAATCCAGTGGTTTATGAGTAAAAGAAGCAGCAGGAGCGTAACTTCTCTCTCTGACAGTAGGGTTGATTGTGTACGATTTGGTTAGACATTAGAGTCATTATCCTACAACTTTAGCTGACATCATCCCTTAAATATCTCCAAAAATGTATGTTTATTTTATTCTGGGGTTAATTCTAATAAAGCAATGGTTCCCCTATAATATGTGTGAGACCTCACAGTGCAGCTTAAGTTTGTTGTTTGTCTCTTCTTCCCTGCAGAGATGCTCTGGAGTCAGTAACATGTCTGTATAATCAGGTGGAGGAGAAGCTCCACATGCTAGTGATGAGATCAAATGAATCACTGCAGCAGCTGGAGTTCATCTTCAGGCTCAGAGAGATGGAGGCCAAAATAATCATGGTACTACCAGCCCTTTCACACTATTCACACTGGTGATTTGTCAAGCAATAAACCACCACTGAACAACTGTTCATTACATCTTGCAGGTTGGGGCATGGTTTAGTACAGAAGGTGAGCAGAGGCTGACAGAGTCTTACACAACAGATGATACCCTGGTGTGTGCTGAACAGACCTTACAACTCTTTAAGCTGTTTCTCACTCAGTCTAAGGTATGACTCTAATGAAAGGTCCCTTGTTTGGTTGTCCATGTCTGTTCTTGCCTAAATCAGCAAATTCAAAATTCTCTAAATGGCTGCTGTGATAAAGAGCTGAGTTTCACATGTCATCATCCATTACAGGAGAACCAACAGCATGCTGTGGACCTAGTGACACAGGCAGAGCAGCTTGTTGGCACCAGTGACTCCAGTCCTGCAACAGATGTTTTTCAGACACTGGTTAGCACTTGTAAATCCAATGTGCAAAATTTTATGTTGCGGGCAGAACAGAGGCATAAAGAACTGGACACACTGGTGCATGTGTACAGCTTCTGTGATAAGGTCTGTGTTTCCTTATTTGTCCTTGTGTTCATTCATTTGATATTTCCAGTGTATGAGATTTGGTGGTTTTTCATTTCTTGCCTTTGGCTTTAGTGAATTTACTTGTTTTTCTCCCTGTGTCCAGGCGTCTGCCTTTTGCAAAGAATGCAGCCCTTTTTTGGGGAAGGTAACGAAGGAGTGTTGCTCAGCTCAGACCCGAAGCACACTGCAGATGTATGCAGCGAGATTAGATGGTGAATTCTCCACCCTGCACTTCCAGGCTCTGAAGGCCGAGGCATGTGCAGCAGGAGCAGGGGCCTCAGGGGTGATGAGGATGTGGAATGCAGCCTGGGTCCAGTGCCAACAAGTCAGGCAGTGTCTTGAGGAGATGCACGCGAAGAAGAAAGGTGTAGATAAGAACCAGATCCAGCACACCACAACTGCAAACCATCAAGGGGCAGATGGGGGAATGGAGAAGGAGAAAAATGAGGTGGGGGAGAATGAATATTTGCTAACACAGCCACCCTCTCCTAAAGAGAGCGCCAACGCCTCGGAAAGTGTCAGAGAAAGTAACACTGCTGCCTGCTTCAACCACCATTTAACACCTGACATGAAAGAAGAATCTGTGCAGAAATCCCCAGAAAGACTGGTTGACAACGAGGAAGTGACTTCACTGTGTAATCCAGACACGAAGTGGAGGCCAAGGGAGCATCACAGCGAGACAGATCTGAGGAGCACAGTATCTGCTGGAGTGGGCGATGATTTCCCACTGCACAGAATCTTAGGTCGGTCACTAAGTGAGGGATCATGTGTGAGTTCTCATCTGATAAGCATCTCTGGCGATTCACCTTTGAGTATAAGAAACAAGCACTGTCAAATCAGGACACAACCACTGGAACTAAATCCACAACCCATCCAAAATCTGCCCATTTGCCATGACGGCAGTTTGCATTCAGGAAACCTGAGCTGCGTGTCGAAGGGGGACAGTAACGAAGAGAAGGCTGAAGGATGTACAGTCTCCACCCCGAGCTCTGAAACTATAAGGACCCCAGAGACATTATTCATACCAACAGAAAACAATGGGAGCAATGTCCTGTGAGTAACGCCTCCCTGAAGCTTTTATCTTAAACTCAGTGAGATTTCCTAACGTAGAATTATCATGAGCTCAGTTAGATTCATCATAGATTAATAGATTCAATCACTGACTTTCCCTTTTTCATTTCCTATGTGGAGCAGGAAATTGAGGAGGAGCATGGATGAGCTGCTGTTCACAGAGCGGGACTACGTGAAGGCTCTGGGCTATGTCCGAGAGCATTACTTTCCTGAGCTGGAGAGGCCTGACGTCCCTCAGGACCTCAGGGGCCAGAGGGGCAGTGTCTTCGGGAACTTAGAGAAACTCCATGACTTCCACCGACATCATTTCCTGAATGAGTTAGAGAGCAGCATGAACGAGCCGTTCAGAGTGGGGCGCTGCTTTTTGCGACATGTGGGTGCCACTCGCGTCACTGTGAAAGTAGTTCATGTGAATTCTAATTTGTTCTGAGAGTGTCCTGGACTCTGTTGAGGAAAAAAATAAGTTGTGTTATTGTTATGACAGGTTTTACTGTAATGTTAGGTAATGGTCTGCTGTTGCATGGTATTTGATATTTGTTCATTTATTGAACATCTTTGATTGAAGCATTTCCAGACATGTCCTGAGTTTAAGCTCATGGCTTCAGCTTCTAAAGAAGTATTGCTCACAATAACAGATCACAGTTTCCAGTGTAACGCATAAGCCGAGCATTTCCTGGTGGTGATATTGAGCAATGATGTCTTTTTTATTTTATTTCAGAGGGAGAGCTTTGCTTTGTATGCCCTTTACAGCAAGAACAAACCACAGTCGGATAGTCTTCTAATCAGTCACGGACAAGCATTCTTCAAGGTGAAAATCTCTGCCTGTCATTCAGTTTATAATCCAACGCCTCTACATTAACTTTGACATTAGCTTTATTCGGATACTGCTGCTTCACAATAACATCTCTGGTACTGCTTCCACTTCATGTCTCTTCTGTATCCTCTTCTCGTACCCCAGCAAAAGCAGTTGATGCTTGGTGATAAAATGGACCTGTGGTCTTACTTGCTGAAGCCTGTGCAGCGAATCAGTAAGTACAGTCTGCTGCTGCAGGACATGATGAGGGAGTGTAGTCCAGCACAAACCAGAGAGATGGCTGAGATCAAGGCAGCCCTGGAAGTAATCCACTTCCAGCTCCGCCATGGCAACAACCTGCTGGCCATGGATGCCATTCACCACTGTGATGTGAGTTTCATAGGTCTTTCTTTACATGAAATGTCACGAGAGGAGGATTTTATGTCATATAACAATGCAGGTAAGTCGTGTGTCTGTATATATATACAGTACATATACATATGTTATATGAATGACGGATCATTGTTGGATCCATCACTGAGCAACATCCCTGAAATCTTTTCTGCGTTGGGAAAAGCAGGTACAGACAGCACCAGATGTCTAGTGAAGGGAGTTTTTTTAGAAACAGATATTCCTCATATTTGGCTTTGTTCAATAGAAAAACAATTCATGGGGATAGATTTAGGATTGGATTAGATGGATGAAAGACTTCAGGGGAAGCAGTTTTATCATTTTTCCTATGAAATATAGGGGGAGGCGCTATGTGTGAGGGGACGCTGACCTAGTCCAATCTTCATACCAGATGCAGAGCCAAGTGGAATTAGTGTTAGTGAACTGGTTCATCTTGCAGTTCAAAGAATAATGAAGTTCAGTTAGAGTTGGACTGAGCTGTCTGGGATAATCTGTACATTAACCCATTCATTTTTCCTGTGTGGCATGCCTCTAATGGATTTATTTTGTTTTTGAAGATATGTAGCACATCATTGTGGACTACAGGACATGACCTTGACTCCGCTGCCCTCCCTTTGTGTGTTTCAGGTGAACCTGAAGGAGCAGGGGCAGCTGATACGCCAAGATGAGTTCCTCGTAACATTCAGGAAGAAGAAATGTTTTCGACACCTTTTCCTCTTTCAAGAGCTCATACTGTTTAGTAAGACAAAGAAGACGGATGTGGGAAATGACACATATATCTACAAACAGTCTTTCAAGGTATACATACTGTAGTCACACGTAGAAAAATTTATGTAAACTGCAGAAAAAAAAGGTCCTGCTACCACTTCCTCTTCATAAGAGTTACTACAAAGTTACTTCCTTCCTAATGACACAATACAAAAGAAAATAACTTATTTAGAGAAAATATGTTCTTTCCATCAGTTTCATAACTTACAAGTCGTAAATCGCTAAGAAAAAAAATGAATAAATAAAGAACATATAAAATAAAATAAAAAACAAAAATATATATATATATATGTATATATATGTATATA
>JAUMTR010000022.1:7503673-7585868 GCA_032270685.1 Microctenopoma stevenorrisi
TGCGGTAGATATTAAAGTAAGATAGGATTCAAATAATAGAATTTTATATCACAAGTGTTTTCAATTTCATCAGTTATAGCGAAGCAATATGATTGCAAAAACCAACTATAGAGATATACGAAACTCACTTAATCTGAAGCCCAATAACGATTGAAGTCTGCAGTCGACTTGCTCGAGTGTCACAGGATATGACAACTCTGCTTTGATCATCGATCAGGATTACGCAATGGCAAACCATTGCAATGTTGCCACGATTATTAGTTTTGCTAATTAACTGTTTAACCGATAGTTGACAGAGGGGATTTCGTAACCATATCAAATAAATACACAGAAGAAATCATAGAAATTTGATAGAGATCATGTAGACTTTTTTCATTCTGACGTAAGTTGCAGTTTGATTGCACTTTATCATTTTTATTATCATTGTTACAGTAACAAACAAACAAATCATCTTACATTATCAGTTTCTATTTGTTTGTATTTAGACATCGGACATAGGCATGACCCAAAATACGGGTGACAGTGGCCTGTGTTTTGAGATCTGGTTCAGGAAGAGGAAAACCGAAGACACGTACACACTCCAAGCAGCAAGCCAAGAGGTGAAGGAGGCCTGGACAAAGGACCTAGAGCAGATTCTCTGGGAGCAGGCAGTACACAACAGAGGTACCAACAAATAAACAGAAGCACACACTCTGGTTCAACCCTGATTATAGACACAACATGTTAATATAAATCAGTTTCATGTCCATTTGACATTTACATGTGGGTGCAGATATAAATACAGTATATTGCTGATTTTTGTGAAATTATGTTTGGATCCGTGTGTTAAATAGTAAATAGTACATATATTATAATGTATAGTATGTATTGATATAATTTGTAAGGTCTTAAACCTTACACTGTAAAGTGCCTTGAGATAACTTTTGTTGTAAAATGGCGCTATATAAATAAAATTGAATTGAATTGAATTAAATAGATAATAAACAGCACAGACTAACAAATCAAAGCAACAGTCTGCAATGCAAAAACATTTTCACATTTCACAGTACAGAGTTGGGAGACTGCGTCATTTTATACATTTGAATGTGTGTGTTTAGAGGTTCGTATGCAGGAGAGAGTGTTCATGGGTATTGGAAATAAGCCTTTCATGGACATTCAACCCAGTGATGCAGCTATCAGTGACAGAGCTGTAAACTGCGTACTGATGGGAAGAGGTAAGCAAATACGGCCAGCAATAGTTTAGTTACTTGTTACATTCATTTAAGTCAGAAGCTCTAAATATGTGTTGCTCTATTTTTCTGGGTTTTCCTATCTCATCTCATGAAACCTTTTTTACCTGGTTGCCTACAGAAAACAAGGCGCTGTCCTCTGTGCAGCCCCATGGGGTTCAGGACAGGCTTGCAGGCAGGCGGCCTAAATCAGTTGGTTCAAGAAGCAGTTCCTCTTCCTCCTCTTCTTCTGGAAGGGGTTCCATGTCCCCTGTGGGATACCTGTGTGGACCTGAGCAGAGGGCGGTTGCAAGGGACTTTGAAGGACACATTTCATCCCACGGGGCTCTGGAAGAGGACGACCTGGATCATGAGAGTGGAAGTCAGAATTTACTGTGTAAGTGTTCATTTAACTAATACACAATGTAAAGTGATTGCATGGCTGTATATCCATTTGACTGATTAAATGTTTGATGGTTGGTTGTTTGCTTTACTTCACTTGGCAGAACTGACTGAATTTTATAATTTAATAATTTATCTCTTCATTCATCTATTTTCCCCTTTGACTCCAGTGGACAGCTCCGAGTCCTCAGAAGAAAGTGTAAGTGGCTTCAGCAGTTCCAGTCACGGCTACCACTCTGCTATTGGACCACAGGTCGAAGACACATCATCAGTCTCTGCCTCCACAATCACAGCTAAAGAGGCAGCGGTTGCTCAGCGAGCCGAAACGTCTGCTGCTTTCCACAAACCAAATGTTCGGGCGGGATCCCCAGAGAAAACTAAACCACTAGTTGCACCCAAACCCAAGCTCAAAGCACGATACCAGACCAAGGATCTGCCCTGTGGCAAGGTGCAATACAAACCTCCTAACCAGTAATTAAGTAATTAAAATATGTAATCTAAAATCTAATTACTCACAGAGTAATTCATCACTCAATCACTCAAAAAATTTTCGCCTAAATTTTACCGGATTTTTGTTGTTCTTTTAAAGCTTGTCATGCTTTGTCGTGTCAGTTGTCACACTCTCTTTTGTTTATTATACTGAATTAATAACATTTTATGGATCTCTCAGGTTCAGAACAATAATACTGGAAAATCCACTGAGGTGTGACCTGTGACTTGATATAATGCCAGGTGAGTATAGTGCAAATCTACATCACTCTGTACAGCTGTACAATTCTGAGTCTGATAACTCTGTAATTACAGTACAGTCCACCAATAATAACAACATGAAAATGTCTGTTAAAATTATACAAAATCTTTCAACAGATTCAAAGGAAAACGAAGAAAAGCAGACAGCAGTCTGCACAGAAGAAGAAATTATTTTGGCAGAATTCTGTTTTGTTTTTATATAGAAATTGTTTTTTTAATCCGTAACTACTCTGTAAATAAGTTTTTAATCAAAACAATAGCTTAGAAAATGTCTATAAGTATATGATATATGGTATAGTTTCATTGGCCTTACAACTAATTATAGAGTTGCAAAGTATTTGTATCTGTGCTTAAATAATGTAAAACTATTCTGCAGGGTACAATAAAAAGGCAGTACTGTACACAATGAGATCTCTTAAATCCTAAGTGCAGATTTATATGGACTTAGTTCCTCTGATAATAAAATGCATTCATTCTGTCTTTTCTTATAATTTATGTTTTGCAGCTATGTGACTGTGTCGTTTTCTATTTGATATACAGAAAGTGTGTATTTTGATGTGTGCTTGCTTTTTATCTTTCATGTTTTATATTTGCACCTTATTTGCAGCCTTTTTTCAATAAACATATCCAACATTACTTTAACATGCACAATCTCTAAACGCAATTATTTTGTATTAGCCCAATAATTACTAGCACACATTTAGCAATTATACAATGTGTCTAAGAGGCACGTTTATAGCTGAGAAACTAATTGTCTTCTTGTAGAATTGGAAAGACTGGATTTGCCACTAAACCTTCATTTCTTTAAATTACATAAGGAATAGATATCAGAGAGCTAAAGTTAAAGTGTTGCTGTGCTTTGAGTGTTGGAATTTTTCCAATATGACCAATCGTTCTTATTTTATCAGGGCTTTGTAGAGGTATTCCTCCCTCTCTTTTCCCTGTTTATTAATGAGGTGCAGCTGCAATTTCATCAACGTCTACATTTTTACAGTTTTTTATTGGAATATCACTCTTATAAAAACTCATTAATCAAGTGCAGGTGTGTGTGTGTTGTAATCCATTACATTATTATTGAGCAGAGGTTGTTTCTACCACCACATCTTCTCTACTGGCTTTAACACTACTTTTGTCAATAGCAGGGACATTTCTGGGTCTGTGGGGGCCCTATGCAAGATAATTTTGGGGGTCCCTGTTTTGAATCGATATAACAAATTTAAACCTTTCAATTATATGTTGCAATGCATTATAGTGGGATCTGAAATCTGAAATTAAAAACATGATTCAAGATTCAAACAAGATCCACCTTTCTGAGTGAATTTCTACTTTTTTGTTTTATGAGATTTAACAATTTGGTTTATTAAATAATGAACATAATTATGTAAAGCGCAGAAGTGCCCAAACTTTTTATTAAAACTGATAAATTTGATGATGTGAAGATACCTGTAGGAAAGATTGGCAGCAAAGGCAACTTAGAAATGCAGTTGTAAAACGAAGTTAATATAATTGGGACAATTTGAGTTTTAAAATGTGAATGAAGTCACCCAGAAATAATTGAATTAAAAAAGAGTAAACTTAATTTTACCAGCCTGGTTGCAAACCCGGGTCTACTGCATGTTAAGGCGACAACTTACCAACTGAGCAAGACATACATGGGTTAAGACCAAACCAAAGTTAATACTCATAAAACATTTTCCAACAGTTTACAAACGTTTCTGTCAACATTAAAGAGCAAACATAATCTGAGAGATATTTGAATTACATGTAATTCTAATAATATAGGCGGTAGCTTGGGGGCCCCCTAGTGGTCACGGGGCCCTATGCCTCTGCATAGTCCGCATAGCGCAAGAAAAGGTACTGGTCAATAGTCCTTGAGTCAGACACACTAGCCTACACAAACACAACTGTCAACTTCAACTTCTGTTTTTGTAAAAAAAAGTCAGTCTTTCTTATTTGTCACCTTTGTGTCAGCTTTTTATTTTGTCATCTTATCTTTTGTATGACCTTTTTGTCTTTGTCAACTTCTTGTCAAATTTTTTGTCAACTTTGAATCTTTTTTCACTTATTCTCCATTTTTCCTTTGTAAACGTAATCGGTTTTGTAAGCTCCCCCACTCAATTTCTCCAGAAATTGCTAAGTCTAGTATTCAGATGTGATGCACACTAGCTCTCGAAACCTCTTAACTTAACTGTGCCTGTGAGGCAATAAAACCAATACAAGGTTAGGGTCATAAACTGGAAGTTCTCAGTTTGAGACATTAATATAATAGCTTATGTGTAAGTAAATACACAATGGTTTTATTAATTGACAAAACAACAGTGCTGCTATTTTTTCAAATACTATTTTAAGAAATATTTTAAGAGGGCTTTACACAAATTAAATGTTCTCTTTTATCACCAACTTTTTGCAGTCACAGTATCTCATTGTGACTCACAGTAAACTTAGTTCGCTCCTATTTTTTTTTTTTATGCATTCATTATTTAACTTGTCACAGTTACCTCACAAGCAAGCAAACCTGTCTTGGCAAAAGACCTCAGTTTTTCCACAGTGTGGACAGAGCTCTGACATTAAATAGGTAGGCACACAGTGCAGCACCTAAACATGAACAAAAACAAGACATACCGTACAACATAATCATAAAAACACCTATGTGTTTTTATACGTGATGTAATGTTAGTCAGTTTGGAGGAGGGGAGAAGCTGCAATGCTAAAACAAAGGGGGGCAGACAGGACTCTGACGGGGTGACCAATCCTTTTAGAACTGATTTTGTTAACACTGTTAAGGCGTGTCCGGTGAAAGGTGAGAACACTCTCAATGAAAGAGTGGTGGAAGATGGTGAGAAAGTCTTTATTAACTCCAAATGAGCTGAGAAGGTACTGGTGCTGGTTGTAAACATTCACTCAGAATTTCAGCAGTATTAAGAGGAAAACCTAAGGAAACTGTCAAAATTGACACACTGGATAGTGGTGGTAACATTCTCTGCCAGCAGTCTCTACCTACTGGAAAACGTCTTGTTTACATTCAGATCAAGACAGGAACTTTCACACCAAATGACAAATCCCTTCAAAGCAGAGCTGTGAGACATATATGGCCGATTCTAGTAATGTTCAGTACTTTTCCTAAATGGCTGAAACTGTAGTTTATAGCAAATATTAGGCAAACAGAAATAAATAGTTGTATTTGTTAACCCATCACTTGTGGATTTATAAATGCTAATATTTACTTGAAGAAAGAAAGTTGCCATGTTTCCATTTTGCCTAACTTTCATACAGACTCAAATACATTAACCTACTAAATACAATAAAAACAACGAAACTTTAACCATTTAAATACATTTTAAAACAGTTTCCAAATTGTAACATCAGAGATTCTGCTAGTTTTTAAATTTTAGGTTAGGTCTCTGGTCCCTGTGGGTCTGGAGGAAGCCACGCCCACAACAGAAAGTCGCGCATTTAACGTATCACACACACCTGTAAGAATCGGATCAGATGGGGATGGAGGAAACATTAAAAACGTCAATAACGTGTTTTCATTTATTGCTTATTGTTATAGTATGCTGTTTTGATTGTGATGTAATAGTTTTGGTATATAAATCTGAAATGCGCCTCAGCAACAACCGTGGAGACTGCTCTTTCCTTACTGTGTTTGTCTTGGGTCCTGGCTCGTCTGCTTCACGCTGGGTCAGGTTTTTTGTTTGCCTTTAGGGGAGGGTCGCGTCACGCCCACCACGCTGAATAGAACAAATAAGAACGAGGTGGCAGGACAGTGAGACGCGGTGTTCCTCTCTGAGCTGCAGCTTCTCGCCTTAGTCTAAGAAAACAGCAGGAACCATGGCTCAAGGTGAGTTGTACACCTCCACCTCTTTTTATTTTTAACTCATAGCCTATCACTATTTGTTATAATTGTATAATAGTTTACAGCCAACAGAATAGTTAAAATACACAAATGTGGATTTATTTATCTTAACCTGTTCATTTGTTTTGACGTTAACGTTCCAACATTTCCTAATATGGATATTTGTAGGTGTCTCACCCCCTGCTTGTTTTGATGGGCAAACTTTAAATCAACTGTATTGCAGTCAGTAAGTCTAGAGTACATGTCTTGAGAATATAAATTAAGAGATATGTGCGGTTGTCACAGACATTTCATCACCATGTGTGCCAGGACTTAGAGACCAGAAATCAGAAGACGGATGCATTTGAAAAATGTTCCACTCTCATGTTGGACTAGATGATTGTGGCCCCAGGGGGCTTTAGACACTCATAATAGCAGCTGAGAGCAGCTGTAACCTTCACCACTTAACTGCTGCTGCTATCTTTATAGGCACACCAACTGCCCTACAAGTAGTTAACCTCAAGCCCTTGTGAATATCTTTACAAATGAGCACAGAGTCAGTCCTACAGCATGATGTTGTCATTGGTATGCACTGTGTGCAGAGAAAAAGGTGTAGCTAACCAAAAATGGTTGGCTGAATTCTTTGCCAATACATCATTTGCACAGATTAAAAATCAAAATTCACCTTGTGAGAAAGCTGTAACGTTATTATGGTTGTTACTTGCAAGGTCGAACACTCCTCTTGATAGACATTTGTATATTTATTTTTTAAGGACTCATCTGTATTCAAAGTACCAAAATACTGCCCAGTTGACAGTCACTAGCTTATGCTTGCATGCGTGTTGCTCACTCAGAAAGGCGGCAGCGTTGAGGGTGAGCAATCTCTGCTCATTATGTATTAAATCACGGCACTGATAGAAATGACTCTAGTTTGGCTTTACACCACGCATGCATACCATCTGGTATACCGCTACTAATTCAGTTCAAACAACACGTAGTGCCACAGTGCGGTTTTGGAAATAAATCAAAATAGATTTCAAGTGACGTAGCCGAGTTCTCTATATGCTACAAACTATATCCTGTTACATCATTAGGCTGTTGTTTCTGGAGCTTTCTGGTTCCCAGACTTCCATATGTTATTAATCGCTGTAATTGTTTTCACATTGGGCAAGTAGAGGGTCTGTTAAATTGGACTGTTGCCCGGAGGTGCAATTAAAGTAAAAGTCTTTTTTTCCGTCAGAAGAAAAAGTTAAAAAGAAAGTTGGAGCCAGCTAAGATATTTCTTTCTTCAGAGGGTTCCTCAGTATTCATATAGCACCTGTGCTCAGATTTAGTGACCATATTTATTTGATATTAATGTAGATCAAATGTGAGTTAAACAGAGTTTCTAAATAAAATTGTTATCTGTGAGGCATTTGCGCCATTTAGACACCCTGACATGTCTTTATTTAGGAACTAAATCAAGATCAAGACCAGTAAAAGCTCTCAAAGTACTAAGGATTGAAAGACTCAGAACGTTTAGTCTTTATTTACTCAAATCTGGACACAACCACCTCATACTTGTTTCCAGAGCTTTTTTTCACACAAAGGCATAATATATAGGGGGAGGGTAACCTCCTGACCTGTGGTGAGGCAGCTCAGCCAGTGGTAAGACAGCCGGGGGATGAGGAAGAAAAATGAGGAAGACCTTAACTTTTTGTGCAAACAGGAAAATTACAGGTTGGAGAGTTAGTCAGAATGTGCCCTGCAGAGAAGCAGTCACCACCAACAAACTCCCTGTCTCTCCATAGGGAGGACGAGTTTACTGGTGTTGAGCGCTTCATAACTTGACACAGAAAGTCCTTTGATACAAAATGATGCTATAAATAAGTCCACAGCTTTCACTCCATAGAAGCAAGGCAGTAAGTAACGAGATAAATTCAGATGCAAATGTTTATAAATTTAAATAATTATATGATATACCCTATAATAGATGAATTTATACTAATATAATCAATCAATCAATCAATCAACCAACCTTTATTTATATAGCACCTTACTACAACCAGGATTGCCCAAAGTGCTTTACAGTTGTGAAACAAATTAAAACAAAATGCAATATAAAAAGAATAAGAACCGATATTAAGATGATAATACTAGAAACAATAAACCACAATAAAACTTTAAAAATGTCATCCTGAATAGGTGGGTCTTAGGTTTTGCTTTAAAAAGTGACAGGTCCGTGATTAAACGTAACTTTAAGTATATAAAAACAGAGGACTTTCTCAAAACACCCATTTAACTGAAAACAATAGTTCATCTACGTATATGTGCACTGTATATCTGGAATCCCACCTTAAATCAATATTTTGTTATTATGTCTCTGTGTGCTTTTGCCCTTTATTTGAAGCTCTCGACATTGATCGCTGGGACTTGGAATGTGAGTTCAACAACACTGATCATCGCACTGATCTCAACGGCGTCGACCGTCTTATCGTGAGGAGAGGTCAAGTGTTCACCATCAGCCTGCACCTTCGCTCTGCAAACTACCAACCTGGAGTTGGCTCTCTTGACTTCATCGCAGAAACAGGTGCTATTCTCTATATGCCCCCTTACTTTAGAACACATGTTGGGTACTTCTGTGCCATCATCATTTGCAGCCAACACAGCTATTTGGACTAAAAACATGAATTAACAAAAAAAGCAGCGACGTGCTCTCATTCGGAAATATTTCCTCAACTACCCATTGTAATTTAAAGATGAAAAGCACCGAGCAGTTATTTTCATGGAAAGTAGAGCAGGCTTACTTGTATGACGTGGAGTTATTGTTTCCACTACTCTCCCCAGACTCTCCTTTGTCCTTCTGCGGGTGTTAATGGAATTTGCTCCTATTGTGGAGAGCTGATACTGCATTTGAATGATTTCCTTTAGAAAAACAATGAAAACCGTGTGTCCCCTCCTCATTTAGTATTTAGATAAAGCTTTTGGTACAGTTAGATAAGGAACTGGTTGCTTGCCAACAGGCCTGACTGTTTAAACAGGAAATATTGCTTGCCAGCACGAAAGCAGAGTAATCATAGATATCCTTATCAACCTTCGCAACTCTTGACAACTTGGATTGGAGCAGGACCCTTCACCCTTCATCAGGGACACTGTATTTGGTTTAGTTGTCCTTAATGTGTGGAAGATGTCAAAGAGTTCTTTCTTTGAACTCCAGTGACTGCAAATTATTTATGAAGTTCATGTAACTGACCAAAACTCAGATTGGAAAGGAGATGTCGCTGAGGGACACAGTTTTATTAATAAACATCGTCAAGGAAGTCCATTTACTATTAGATAAAACTTTTTTGAGGTGCACTTATGCTGTTCGTCCATGAGAATCAATTCCTCGTGTATCTCGACTAAATTTAGTTGAGCTCTGGGAAAGTGTTTGAAAACTTGCCATGAGACTTTTCATTCCCCAGACACAAATATTTGTCTAAAATCTCTTGGCTTCTGCCCACATCTAACCTTGGTCTAACCATATTCACTGTCACACGCAGGTCCTCAGCCATCTGAGCAGTATGGCACCAGGGCCTACTTTGGTCTGTCTGCCAACATTGATACTTCCTGCTGGAGTGCTGCTGTCATCAGTCCCCCTGGGGAAACACTGGCCCTGTCCATCTGCGCTGCTCCTGACGCACCTATAGGCCGCTACACTCTGACCCTGGGGGATTCAGGGCAGATCGACTTCATTTTGCTCTTTAACCCCTGGTGCCCAGGTGTGTAAACAGACCGTGTCTCAAACTGACATTCAGCCCATCTTGTGTTGTGTAATGTTAATGGAGTTGCAATTGCCTGGATAAACCTATCTAAGACAGAATCTTTACAGGAGAAGAAATTATGCAGAGTAATGGCAGGAGTTTAGTTTTCAACAGTAGTAAGTAAAAGTAGTTATAAACAGAAAGAAAAAGAATTGACGTCATATTTATTGTCATTGAATATATTTTTACATGTTAAACAAACAAACGAATAAAATTTGTCTTCAGGGACACACCTGGTATGGGAGATGGGCTGGGTGCAGCAGATGGGAGTTGATCCTGCTATCTCTGCAACCCAGCCCTCTGCCCTAACCACTGAGCCACAAGGCCGCTTCAAGGTCAAATTGAGAGACCTTTGAAGTAGGGAATAGTTATAGTAATAAGTTACATCTAAGCAAGTAAAGTCCCAGTGGAAACCAGTGATAACCAAAAGGACTAGTGCTCACTATTGTGTAATTAATTGGGTGATTGGGAGTGGTGAGGGAGTGAATGAAGGAGTAATCTCAGACTCATCCCACTGCTTTGCAATGACTAATCGTTTCCTGAAGTCCTGAGGTGTAACCATGAAGTTGCTGCCCCTTGAGCTTGAGGCGGATACATTTGAGAGTAGTGTTAATCTAAATTTCAGTTGAGACGGTGAAAAAATAATAGTTAGGGGAATTCTCCAAACACTACTGCTACTTCTACTACTACAACTACTCCATCCATGTTTTTCAGTTTCCAAGAAAATAAATACCTGTACTTCATCAGTCATGTTCCTCTTAGGACATGTATTTGTACAGTTCTTGTATTATTTGTGATGTCTCTTGGCAACAGATGATCAAGTGTACATGGACAACGAGAAGAGTTTGGAAGAGTACGTCTTGTCTCAGGATGGAATCATCTTTCGAGGCAGCTCTAAACATCCCATAGCTACTCCCTGGAACTTTGGCCAGGTACCAACACCAACACTGACACTATCAGTCTCACTCCATCACACACAACAAGGAAAGTTCGGATCGTGTTTTTTTTAATATGGGGAAAGATCTACTTGTCAGGTGATTTATCATGTTACAGATGTTATATTTACAGCCTCTCTGCTCTTGTTTTTTTTTAAAGAACAAAACCCTCTGAGCCCATTTTTCCACCTTATGCACAACAGTAAGAAGTGTTTTTGTCTTTTGTACAGTTTGAAAGTGGAATCCTTGATATCTGTCTGAGGATTCTGGATATGAATCCTAAATGTCTGAGGAATCCTGGAAAGGACGTCTCTGGGAGAAGAAATCCCATCTATGTGTCCAGAGTGCTTAGTGCCATGGTAAGTCACAAGTACTTCATAACATTCAATGGATTTCTCACTTTATTCTTCACTTCATTGTGTGTGACGGTACTATGTTTTTGTACACACACATTTGTTATACTGATTTGTCTTTTACATTTTTTTCCTTTGCCTGTTAGGTGAACTGCAATGACGACAAAGGGGTGTTGCTGGGGAGGTGGACGGATGACTTCGAAGGAGGTGTGAGCCCCATGTTCTGGAGGGGCAGTGTGGAAATTCTGCGTAACTGGGACTCACAAGCCTGTCAGCCTGTTCGTTACGGACAGTGCTGGGTGTTCGCTGCAGTGGCCTGCTCAAGTAAGATAGGACTCAGCGGCGCTTTGTAACCTATCACGGGGAAACACCACATATGTAAACACCCAGTTTCATTATAGATTGTGCTCTTCATTCGAGTGTCACAATATCCATGCAAGTTGTTTTATACCCTGTCAGTTTCCAGAGCCCTCGGCATCCCCTGCAGAGTCGTCACCAACTATCTGTCAGCCCATGACACCAATGGCAATCTGACTATTGAGCGTTACGTTAATGAAAACGGAGAACTCATTCAGTCCAGAGAAATGATCTGGTAAATACCCGCATGTTTTAATTATGTAATGCTATAGTTAGAGGCAGGGTTATGTAGTATGTACGTCAAATCTGTTGAAATGATTTAGTCTGAAGAAAAAAGTGTGTATACACATGTAAAATACCAGTTCTAGTCACATCTACTGTGACTGTTACATTTATTATGTCCTAATTTTTAGATTTGTCACAGAAAACCTGAAGCTCTGCAGTATCATTTTTTTCTATCCTTGTGTAACAGTGTTTAATGAGATACACTTTGACAAGACTGCTGACTATGTTGTTTGCATTGGATATTGTTATTGTAACTAATCCTGAGAGTAGAGGTTTACCCAGCACAAGTTTAGTTCTGATAAAACTCAACACTTTTGCATTTTTAGATATAATTTAGTATAATTATTAAATTGCCAAAACAGAAAGTGAATCACATGTAGGACCCAAGCTGATGGTGTTTACTCTGTTGTATCCAAAGGAATTATCACTGCTGGGTTGAGAGCTGGATGACCAGGCCTGACCTTAAATCTGATTTCAATGGCTGGCAAGCCAGTGACCCTACACCACAGGAGAAAAGTGACGGTAAGTTTTTGTTGAAGGGAAATCCTCACCGATGTAGATCTGTCATCCTCATTTTGGCATTTTCCTTCAGGAGTTTACTGTTGCGGCCCTATTCCCGTCAGGGCCATAAAGGAGGGCGATCTCACGTTCAAGTATGACGGCCCATTTGTCTTTGCTGAGGTCAACGCCGACGTCATCACCTTCATGAAGAAAAAAGATGGCAGCACATCTCAAGTGTCTAGCGCTGCTGTGGTAGGTCAAAATATCAGCACCAAGAGTGTGGGCAGTGACGCTAGAGAGGACATCACTCATCTCTACAAGTACCCAGAAGGTAGAGCCTTTGTATGAACATGCAGGCGATCCCTTACACTATTCCCCTAAGATGTTGTTTCAGTTCTATGCAAACGTATCACATTAAGGTCCTTTGCTGTAAAAATTGTTGAATGTAAGTCAATTGGTCATTTGGCTCCACTCATGTTACCAGGCTCAGATGAGGAACGTGAGGCTTTCAAGAAGGCCGACCACGAAAACAAGCTGCTGCACCAGAATCAGAATCCAGGCCTACACCTCACCATCAAGGTGACATCTGAGATGAGGAAGGGCTGCGACTTTGATGTGTTTGCCGTGGTTACTAACAACACTCAAAGCGTGAAGAAGTGCCGGCTGGTGTTTGGATCCTGTGCTGTGTCCTACAGTGGATTCATGGGAGGGAACTGTGGCTTTAAAGATCTGCTCAATGTTGAGCTCTTACCAGGAGCAGGTCAGCAAAGTCACTGTGGGGTGTTTGTTTGAAAACTTTATACCCTTGACTTTTGAATGTGAAATAAACATATTGTCTGTATTCTTCTAGAGAGACGGGTTCCTCTTCGGCTGAACTACTCTAAATATGGTAGCCTACTTACTTATGACAACTTGATCCGTCTTGGAGCTCTGTTGTTAGACTACACCACCAAAGAGTCAACTCTGGCAGTGAGAAACATTGCGCTGGAGAATCCTGAAATCAAAGTCAGAGTGAGTATGGTGAACAATGACGAACAGTATGCACAAAGAAAAAGCTTTAACCATCCTAACGCTGTGGCTACGGTTTGCAGATCCTGGGTGAACCAAAGGTGAATCGCAAGCTAGCTGCAGAGATCAGCCTCCAGAACCTGCTGCCAGATCCACTGGAAAACTGCTGCTTCAGCATCGAGGGGGCCAACCTCACTGGGGGATGTGTCATCTCTGAGAGGTACAAATGACCTGTTATCCCACTTAGTTTGTTTGATTCTCACACACACATCCAGCTGACTAGTCAGTGTGAACATTCCTCTCTGTAGACATAAACATGCTTGCTTGGAGGATCATGTTTATACCTTTTTGAATGACTTTTCTTTTATTCATTTTCTTACATAGAAGGGGGGGGGGGGCTTTTAAGTGTTGAGATATGTTGTCAAGTCAATATTGATGACTCATACTTATCCTGGATGATGAAATCCAGGTTTGCTAATCCACATCTCAACAGGGGTTGAAGAACTGACGTACCGCGGTAATCTTATGCAGTATTAGAACATCTAGCATTAACCCTCTCATCCTGGATCTGTTTAGAGACGTACAATGAACAGGGTTTCAGTTCAGCATCCAGATACGTTATTTGATGCAAACACAAAATACAATACAGAGGATTACTGGAGCAGACGGAGGATTTACACAGAATGCACCAGCTGAACCAGGAAGGTGGCTTATTATTGGTTGAAATAAGTAGCCAATAGTTTGCTTATCATATGCGAAGGCAACTTTGGATTTGTGCGCATGAATGATGGTATCTCAGCATGAGCTGTTAACATTGTTTGGCTAAAGCTCTGATATGTATAAAACAATCCGTTTTTTTCTAACCTCCATTCAAACACTCTCCATAAATAGTCATAACTGTCATATCAATGGTAATAGATCTTTTAATATTTATGCAATCCCCAGCACTGTGATAAAGTACAGTAAGTAATGTTTAAATATTTACTTTACAGACTGAACTCCTCAGTGGGGCCAGGGGAAGACGCCAAGGTGAAAATTTACTTCACTCCCACCCATTCTGGACTCAGAAAGCTGGTTGTCGACTTTAACAGCAGCAAGCTGTGTCATGTCAAAGGCTACAGAAATGTAATAATTGGAAAATAGAGCTTTCTGAGACACCAGTTTTCACACTGTTCCTAGAGCTTTTAGTTTTTTAATACGTGAAATACTTCTGCTTTTTTGTCCGAGAATCTCGTGTATATCCCTGACTGCGACAAATATGTTTGGATGCTTCCAAAGGGCTACTAATAAAACATTAGTCACACTTTATAATATGATGATGTTTTAATCACACGGTCTTCACTTTGTCTTTTCACTTCCCGTTCACAATCTACAGCTTAGAAAATGCCTAAAAAGTGACCAAAAATCCTTCAACTTGCAGTTCCTGAAAAGACAGACATGCACTCTCTTGCCTGGCCCTGTAAGCCACTGATATACTGGTGGCCTGAAGACACAAACAGGGTTGAATCAATGCGTTTGATGTTTCCAAAGAGGAGGGAACTGCTGCTCTCTGCTGTTCAGAACATGTAGTGTCAGGTGTTGAGCATGTATGGTTAGTTTTGAACAGCAGCTGGCAGCAACACACAACTGTTTCACTTTCACATCATTTTGAACAACTTGTGTGGTGGAGTGAAAGGAGTACAATACACGCAGGATGTCCAGCTGTGTGAAGTAGGGGTTTAATAGAAAAAGACAATTACTCAACCTGTAGATGAAACACAATTTCAGCTTAACGGCTTCTGTTCGGGATGCAGCGAGCGTTTCCTGTCCTCCCATTCACAACATGAAACATTCACAGTTTTGTCTGTTTCCTTTTTAAATGTCAATGAAATGCTTTTTTTGTAGAACGGAGACACAAAACGCGCAATCACAAAAGAAGTCATTTTAAATGACTGGTATCTGTTAAATACAAACAGCAGCTCTTAGAACAAATCACCAGCAAAATGTGATGTCACACAAAATAATATATACAATACAAGTTTGGCATGGTTGAACTGTTTTCTTAAGTAGCGCAGAGGAAACAAAAGGCTAGTGTAAAGATATATAATATTTCCATGTGATGAAGGCATACATTTATATTTTGATAAACACTTGTAGTCGAGGCTTGATACAGATTTTCTGTTAAAGTATTTCAACAAAGTTCACACAAATGAGGTTGATGCATTATGAAATCTTTTCACATTAATAAAAAAAAGCTTAATTTAATACTGTTGAAAACATTGAAAAGGAAAGAATCTGTCCTGTTCCTACAGGTGAACCTGTGATGCCAACTTTTATTTTTTATAATTCTCACTATGTACTGTAATTTACTGCACCTGTGTTAAGAAACGTCCTGGTTTTAGCAAGATAAGTTATCACATGTTCACGTAATGCAGTAGTAAAAGCACAGACAAATAAAGCAACAGGAAAAACATAATCATATATGCTTTGAATAAGATCATGCCCTTCATTGGCATTCAACAGCACTGGAATCCAAACAACAATATTAAAGTTTACTGTTAAAATCAAAGGCTCCCGTTACAATTAGATGCTTCAGCTGATTTGATCTAAGTGCCGATGACCGTCCATCATCAGAGAAGTCATGAACATGCAGAAAAAATGAGCAGACTGCCCGCTCTAAAGCACGCAGCTCTCATTACAGTCAGTGGTGCTGTCAGTTGATCTCCTCTTTAATTCCCTGCCCTCTGCCCTGTGATGGAGGTTCCTCTGCAATCTGTGTCCTGGCTCCTGCAGCTGGACATCATCCAGCTGCTGACTCCTGTCAGGCTGCACCCGAAGGTAGGCTCGAACGCGGTGGTGCTGCGCCATGGTGCCACTGTAGTCGATGACGCGACACTCGTACGTGCCCTCGTCTGAAGGTTTGACGCTGGAGAGGCGGAGCTTGTGGGAGATGTTGCTGCCAGCCACTTTTACCACCTAGAGAGAAAAACAATCTTGTTTTCTCTCACAAAGTCATAAGGTCAATATTATTAAATAGTATTCCTGACTTTACTTTGTGCTGATGCACGCTCAGACTCACACTAATTTTGGTAGCATCTTTGGATGTTTCCTCCAGGGGAACAACCTGCAGAGAAATATGGACGGTGTATTACCAATAAAAGCTTCACAAAGGTTTCAGCGTTGACTAAAAGCCACAAGATAATGATGATAAACATTATATTTTCAAGCTACCTGTGGTTGCTGATCTATGTGACATTTCCTGGGCGTGCGCTTCTGTGTGCTCATTGTATATTGTGTATGTTTAAGTGCACAGACATTGGACACAGACATTCTACAGCACCAGATGCATAAGCCTCTTAGCAGCAGTGTGTATGTGAATGTAAATGCAAAGGAATAGAAGTATTCTTTTGGGCATAGGTACAATATGAATTATACATGGAGCACACAGAGATTTTGAAAATGTATTTCTTCCTCAGTGCCAATTATAGTGTCTAGAGGCACAACAGGGGAGCTTGAGTTCCCCCAAGATGGAAAAGAGTCAACCTGTTCCCCCAGTGCTGGCAAATGCTAATCAGCAATTATCCCTTTGTTTCCATGCCAGAGGGTTTCTGCCTTGGTGAATGTTGCCTCACCCTCTACCTGATATACAGTAAACTTTAGGTTCAGTCCGAGCAAAAAAAGAAAGAGTGAAAGTAGAAATAAATTTGAAAAGACTTGGTTAACCTTCAACCATGTTTAACCATCATCACCCACTACAAATACCAGTGTCTGGGAATTTATGCACCAATACACTCAGCATAAACAACAATTGAAACACTTGCAGCTTACATTATTGGAGGTCTGAACAGAGCTGTCTTGCCAGTTTCTGTGATCCTTGATGTACCACCACTGGATCTCCAGAGAGTAAGAGGGAGAGCCTGCCCCGCGGAAGGAACAGGCCATCTCCACATCCTCGCCGCTCTGTGTAGTGACATCATGTGGCACCTCTGTAAAGAGAGCTGCAACAGAAGAAGGAAAGGAAAATGATGGTGATACTGAGAATTTTGGTATTATATTAAATCAGATGTTGTACATGTTATATTATTTATCAATAAAATAATTTATAATAAAATATGTATATAATTATAATTAATTTGGGATAAATGTAAAAATAATATAATAAAATAACATATCTGAAAGATTGTCCAGAAAATTATAATTGTATTGATGAATTGCAGAAGCTCCAGCAGAATTTTGGACAGATGGACAGAGTCAGACGAACTACCCACACAGTGATCATTATTTACAGCACGTTGTTTTATAACCAGGCTTGATATATTTCATCACTTGACGATTTGTATATTTGAGTCACATGCACTGAATTTTTGGAAACCTCTTTTATATCTGTGAAGGTTCTCAGTCATCCAGGTCATGGTGATCTCAAAACTTGACATGAGAAAACCTCTCTGCACTGGAAGGGTGAAACGTCGTCAAGTCCAGTTGCTATTGGATAAAACGTTTTTGGGAAAAACGTCTTTGATTACTTGTCTACAAATCATTAGACTGCAGGTTTTAAAGTCCATACAGTGCAATATTATCCTCTACATGAAGCACTATGTTTGTTACTCACAGAGCACCTTCATCACTCATCACCTGTGTTGTGACAACTGCACACACGTGCTCCTTGTTCTCAACAGGTCACCGTCACAGTGTCAGTAGCCGTCATACTTAAACCACACAATATAGGAGACATGAAAAATGTTTGCATGTTCATAGTTTCAGGAAGTGAAGAATTTTAACGAGGTTATTCATACGTGGAATTAACCTGGTAACGCTGGTTTGGTTTTAGCATCCAGATTTCAAAGACCAACATGAGCGTGTATGGATGCTGTGAAAAAACCATACCAGACACAAGAAACAGAACGGAAATCTAATCTCAGTTTATCCAGTATTGGATAAAGTGTTTTAAAGAACACTACTTTCCATGAGCCTTGGGCACTAATGGCACTACGGCTCATATCCGGACATGTCTGTAATAACAGCAGAACAGAGAGGACTGGACACTGAAGGAGGTTTAGGACAGTTTTAGCAGACATTACTTTTCACGTGTAATACCTGTTTGTATAGACATAGTTTACTAAAGGTGTTCTGTGAGAATAATTGAGCAAACAATACATTATTTAGTTTTTAAAATTTTTTTAGCCTTTAGTTTGTTCTAACAAATATGATGTAAAATGTAACAAATGTTCTGAAAAACCACACTCGTTGTGAAAAAGGATAAATCACCATGAATACGAGACAGCTGATTTTGCACCTTGCACAGACATAGGGCGGGTTACTCTAATGTTGTCCAGTTACTTATGTCTGGCTGTTTCTCCTCCAGCAATGGGCACACGTGTTGCTGAAGGACAATGCAAAGCGTGTTTTATCTATATCTGTTCTGTTAAACAAGTACAGTGCTGTGAAAAAGAATTTCAAGTCAAGTCAAGTCCAACCTTATCTGTGACCATAATTGTCTGATTATGTTTAAGCCAATGCACACATCAAGCACTCTACATACTCCTTGAGTATTACTATTTAGAAAACACACGACACAAGATAGGACAGTGTGGAAAAAAGACTCTAGAGCACCTCAAGAGTGAAGACTGTCCATTTTCTTGTAGAAACATTTCTACATATGACACATAGATAAAATCCAACACACAACAAAGCAATCCAATCTGAATTGTGCAAAACCTTCAGACAAATTGTGATGAATATTATAAAGTTCCTATAACCTTTCAAATAACCCGGCAATGGAAACTCACAGATGCATCTGTCTAAGAACCATGTAGACAATGCGTGCTGTACAGTCAGTCATCTTTATTATTACACAGTCAATCAGTACTTGGTGACAGAAAGGACTAATGTTTCTCAATCAACTGATTGCCACCAACTTCTTTTACTGAAATAGGACAAACTGAAAGTCAACTTAAAACTGAAAGACATATTCTGAAGAGCTCCATGTTGAGGTTAAATGCAGATTTGATGTCTTGTCCCGATTTTCTTTTCAATAAAAGCAGTAACGTCATGTTTCAAATGAGGATTTAATGTTAGAATTAAATAATAGAAGGTGCCGTGTGAATAAAAGCCTGATGAAGAGTACAGAGAGTGTGACAAAACCACTAATAATGTCTTCTAGCAATGCATTTTGAGCAAACGCCGTAACCTTCTTTGCTATTCCCAGAATAGCAAAGAACTTCACAGAGTCTAACTTATGAGCAGAACAACAGTGTTTCAATCATCAGAGTTTCCTTTCTGTGCAGGTGCTGTTTTTGTACCAGAGCCTAGCAGCAGAGCACAGACAGCGCCATCTGTCACTTCATAAAGGCCTTGTTCCTGCAGTCAACAAATGTGGGTTGCACTGTGGTCGAGTCAGTCCAGGAGGTTAAATAATACCAGCCACTGTTTGATTGTGAACATGAGAGCGTGGAAAATGAGATAAGCAGGTGACCTTCGCCACATTGGTATTTGGGGCCTTTCTTTTCCCGTATATTTTCATATTTAAGATAACGGCCAGGTAACTCAGAAAGAAAAGTTTGTGCCTAAACAGCAACTTTGTAACTTTATTGATTTAATTGCTTTGGGCAAGGAACTACCAGACTGCTGGCTCATTTTTGAAGTGATTCCGAAGATTATGGGTCTTGTCTTTAATTCAATTCATAAAAAAAAATATTTTGGCTGCTGTTTCCTGTCCATCTGTTTTTGTTTTATAGACTGCACAACTAACATGTGAAATCTGGTGGATTCTGTCTGAGAGTCAAACTATTTTCCACTATTGTGTGGTGGGTTCAAGTATTAACCTTTGGTGCCTTTTTTAAAATGTATTTCAAACTGTCCTTTTCAACAACTTACTACCAATGTGGAATATAAAGTGGTGAAGAATTAATGAAGCTCGCTGAGTCTCCATGGCTTTTTGGAACCAGGGTGTGAAGTCAAAGTCAAATCAAGGTGAGAGCTGCACTGGGAGTCCTTAAGGAGGAGTCATGAACTTTAGCAGGACAGCCTTAGACTGTAACTGCTAGGTAATTTCTGCACTTCCCCGTTTCCCGGACAAACAATTCTGCAAACACAGGTTTTATCAATTCCTTTTTTCTCCTGTTTGAGTCCTTTTGCACTCTCCTCCTTTCTTTTCCCCAGCTCAGTATCATCTCCCACAAATCTCCCAATCTTATTGTTAGAAAACAGGTTTTACTCAACTGTCAATCCAACTCCTGGTGCCCAATAATTCTTATTTTACACCTATTAGAAGGTCCTTCTATCACATTTTTCACTCAGTCGTCTCCCTTTCTCCTTTAATTCCTTTGCCCACCTTATCACCTTACCTTACGCCCACTACCTCCACCTCCTCTCTGCCTCTCTCGCTGAATGTGCAGTCTGTGTCTGTTGGCTCTCTAGTGTCTACCATAAAAAGATGCTTGCAGCACTCTCAAAGTAGCTCACTACATCTCCTGGAGCTTTGCCCACTAGCACTGGCAGGTGTTCAGGATCCTTTGAGATTTTCCCTGTGTGTGTGTGTGTGTGTGTTGCACTATGGCTTGTCTTTAGCATACAGTTATATATACAGCACATATGTAATTTAGCTGGTTGATGTTAACATGTTTGATGTGCAACATTTTTGAATCACAGATGAAAAATGTCTCTTGTTGTCATCCTGCAACACAAATGTTATTTGTCACACACAACTTGGTGACCTCCAACCAAACACACATCATGCTTGTAAATGTAATAACAATACGTTTTTGTCATGTCTTCACTGCCTCCCTCACTCATGCTGTAGGTTTTTAGATACAGACAGACCATCATTATATCAGAGTTTGGCTGAGGCTGAGTAATAAATACTGTTTAAACTAAGAAATAATGAGTAGTTGACTTGCATCCAACCATTATCCCAAGCGTTTTTACTGTAAAAGGTTGCTGAACCAAATCCCAGCGGCCATTGGTGATGGACTAGCAATCCTGGACAGGTTGGAGAAAGCTGGGTTACCCAGAGAAAAACCTGTGCAGGCACTGGGAGAACATACAACACTGGTTGATCCAGGCACGGGTCCTTTAAGCTGTGAGATATACTAAGCACTACACCGTCATGCCTACTTGCACCTACTGAACTTTTAAGACTTCGTCGATAAAGAGGCAGAGAAAGTATCTGGCTTTTAAAAAATGTCTGATGAGTCATTCCCTTCCCTTACCCTTCTAAAAATGTAATTTCTGTACAAATCCAATTACATTTTTCATAATTTATATTTTAACATTTTAGGTTTTATTGAGTTTTATATCTTTAAGGCACAAGTTTTAACTTATTATTTACTATTGTAGAATAAATTCTACTTTTCATTTCTTATTTTCTTTTTTGCTAGAAAAACAATCAAAGCACATATTTTTTTAATCATGTTCCTTGATAACCAAGCAAACAGACTTAATGAATGCATCCAACACTAAACCTCAGAACCGTAACATCACATGTTCTTTTGTTTGTTTCTCATGTGTCTTTGATTTATGACAGTAATGTGAATATATGGCTGCTACATGCTGCAATACACAGCGCTCTATGCGTGACCTTGTTTTCTTTATTACTTTTCAGCAAAACAAACTACAGAAAAACACTCGAGAACAAGAGCTCCATGCACAGATCTTAAATTATTACCACGTCTACGTTGTGTTTCCTCCCGTCCACCCTTCTCTTCTAACAGTCAGGTAATTTTCTATGCTTCAATACTCCTGTGAAACACAACTTGTGCTGAGCTGACATTAGGTCCTCTTGAGCCTAATGTCTGGCTGACCTACTTTAAATCAAAGCAGTGTCTCCAGATATCAATACCATAACCTTGGTAGAATGCTAAATCATCACAAAGGCTAAATTCACTGGTAGATTTCCATGGCACCAAACTGGGAACCACTGAGAGCATGTTTCTGAAGTGAATTCTGACGTTGACTGAATTCTCAAATACACTGAAATATCTCCTTTATAATGTTATAAACTCACTGGCTCAAAATGAGTTTGCTTAGCTTGGCCTTTCCTAAGTATAGGCAGTACTACCTTCATTGAAAATGCAAGTACAGTACATGCATTTTTTTTAATATAGCGCTGGAATTTTTTTTTCACTATGTTGCTCAGAAAGCAATCATAGCAGTGAGGCCACACAGGCCACTGCTCCCCATCCACCAACGACTCATTAAAAATAAAAAGGGGAGAAAATAATACAAGAAGGCATAGATATATAAACAAATGCATGTGCACTGCTCAAGCACAAAAGGGACCAGTGGTAAATGTTTTCTCACTTCAGGTCCCTGGCAAAATGAGAGGGATAAATCCAGCCTGAGCACCAGTGTGAGGTCAATCCATTGATCCTTTCTCTCCTGCTGCCTCACCACTTTAGAGGGAGCTTGAGCTGTTTGAGGACGACTAAATTACAAAGGGCTTATTAGCATGGATGAGGAGCAAGTGTGACACCCGTATCTTTGCTTGTCCACATGTGTGTACTTGTGTGAGAGCATGAGAAACAAAGTCAAAGAGGCTTGCAGGGGAAATCTGTCATAACCCCTGCAAGCTTCTGTTTTTCTTTGTCAAACTATTTAAGGATGAGGCTTTTGCTATTTTATATTTTCTTATGATCTTCTCATTAAAATACCAAAATCAACAACGTGTTAAACAATTTCCTCAGGTCTAGCTGTTTGTACCAAGGATCACAAACACAGTGATTTACTACATGGCTTTGTTCATGTTTGTTCATGCAATTATAATTTGAACTACACCAGCGCTACTGCTCCTAAAATACTACAGTGTTATTGGGACATTACACAATGTTTTAACATCTTTGTCCATTTGGATGATTCTGACATCTAAAAGACAATAACAGAATCAGTACCATGCATAAAATAAGGGAATCAGCAAATGATGGCTTTTAGTTATCCAAAGGCAGGAAGACACATTTGATGCTCTAGTAGCAAGAAGAATTTTAGAAATCCCTCATCCCTCTCCAAGAGAAGTGTAAATACTTTTTCACCTGTAAAGGTGGCACCTTATCTGGTTTATTAACACGATGCCTCACATTCGCAGAGCACTGTTGAGGCTAAATTATTTATAAAGAAGAGGAGAAAAACAGACACAGTAAATACCAACACACAAACCCAGCTAACACTGTCAATTCCACTAAGGTGAATGTAAACCAACTATGGACAGAGTAACTGCGAAAAGGGGAATTTCACTAATTTGATGAATGGCTTTAATATTCAGGTATTTCCCAAAGGCAATGGTGGATGAATGTAATAAAGAAACCTGCTGCAGATATTTATCTAGATCTTGAAATGCCTTCGTGATGTATTCAGGAACCAAATACAGGAAGGACAATATGTTTAGCTAGTCAATCTAAATAATAAACTAGTTTGGTTTGGTTTCATGCCATCATTTATAAATATGACAGTATTTAGCAGTAAGATGAGGCAGTTTTATTAGGCTAGTTAATCCTCATCAATAACAGGGTGTTGTTACCCTTCAGTCACAGTCACATAGAGAAAAAAATCTACTATTATACCTGCAGCAAAGACTCTGTTCTCACTCTGTGCAGCACAGTTATTGCACAGTCTGACAGTCTATAACCACATGTGTAAAGAAACACAATATATTGATAAAAAAAAAGAAAAGTAGTCTGGAAATTTGCCAGAAAGTCAATATTACTTTATATGATTCGGGATCAATGGCGGGGCAAACAGACAGGAGTCTCCTTGGGGAATTGGGGAAATAATCGCTTACTGAGAGACCTTCAGCCTCCATTCAAGGTGAAAAGTAAAGTAATGAAATAAGAATGGAACTGGTAATCAAGCAAGCAGCTGCCTGCCTGTTGCTGTCAATACTCCAGGCCTGCATGCTGAATTTTTCATACCCCTAGGGACCCAAGACCTAGAGGCAATTTCCCCCGTGTGTTGTTGTTAGAATGCTTGTTTGCAATCGCAACACAATTTTTGATAATACGCACTGTACTCCAACTGGACTCCCCAGCGACGAAAGACAACACTATCTTCTGGTTGAGAGCCTTTAAGTTAGGCTGTGTGGCTTTTCATCAAATTTGAGTTTTCGGTTCAGCTGTGAACAACCTGTTTAGAGAGCTTGTCTTGGCCTGATGAGTCCAAACTGCAGTGATCCAAACAACTAAACTAGAAGCTGAATGCACATTCAAGCAGTTGCACCTTGGCTGAACTACCACTGTAAGTGGAAAGCATAGTGTTCCTGTCATGAAATTAAAGCCACATTTCAGATTCACATGTAACTTTTTACTGGTTTTTGAAAATATGTTTGGGTGCAAATTTATTAAAATCTGGATAAAACCTTAATAAACATAATCAAAACTAATTGAGAGTTAAAAAAAAACATGTTTTCTTTCCTGATCAGTGCAACAAGCGAATACCTTTTCATCTGTGCACAACAGACATTGCTGCATCACCCGAGGAAGCAGCTGTCACTTCAAGTTGCAACATGTTAAAATTTACACCTGTCTCCGGCATGCTCATGAACTGAGGGTTGTTCAAACCATCCGTTCACTCTCCTGCCTCCACCAGCACCCTCCGCTGTGACAGCCTAACTGTACAATCTGTTGCCCCCACTCACACAGCCAGAGCTCCATTAAATTGAAAGCCAATGCAAACTGCCTGGGCTGGCCATCCTCATTAAGAGGACACTAAGCAGAGGACTGGCAGCAGATCTCAGACGCTCTGGAAGCCTAATAAATTGGTACACGCCCCCACACTGTGAGAGTGCTGCATGTAGGATGGATGGCAGTATGAGAGCTGCCAAAGAGAACTATAGCCCTGTAATGGCTTGAAGGGAAAATGAAGGGTTCAGAGCTGTCGGTCAAACCAAATGTGGCATCGTCGCCACTTTACACTGTCTGGAAAAGACACTCACTCAAAATTTCTCAACCTTGGTGATGTTTGGCAGATGAGAGTCAAACCCTACACATGGCACACAACGAGGTGAGGGCACTAATCTGTGTAACCTGAGCATCTGTCTTCACATAATACACAGAATTTAGCATTTTTGTAGCACAGGTGATTCCACCAGACCCAGCCAGAGGCACCTGTCTGAAACAAATGGGTCAGGCCTGAATCTAACAAGCGCTTCACAGAACAGTTCGTCCAGCCTCTCCGCTCTACACGATGGCTCAGCTCCCCTCTTCTCAGACAATTTATCAGAGAGCCCATTAAAACATTCTCCAGAGGATTACTTACCAACAAAGGATACAACAGCTCTCGTTTCTGGTGCAGTAAATGCTCAAACATGAAAAGGGAAGGTCTTCATTTTGTCTTCTGTATATAGTTTTAAAAATCTGAACATTTAAATTTCTGTTAAGGCTCCACATGCCATGGCAGTTCTTTAGGGGGAGGGACACAGCATGCCCAATTTATACACAATTTTAATTAACTTCCTATGGGAGAACTGCTCCTAACTGATTTTTTAACCTGTCTAAGACAGCCAGTCAATTTGGAAGCCCTGCACTCATTTATAGTGATTGAGCTAAAGCTAACTCAAGCAGAGAGAGATACCTGCCTCCAGCATCAAACTGTTGCCTCCACAATAATAACAGGTGAAAATACACGCATACTGTAGCAGAGCAGCAAAGTTCAGATGTGAACGAGGCCTTACTGGGTGTCGCTTACTCTTGTACTGGATGCCACGGGTAAAAAAATACATCGATCCTGCTAGTTTTGAGGAATTGTATATGGCACTCACCAGTATCAATATCATAGATCAACCACCAGCAGGCAAATAATTCAGCTTCCAAAGGACAGATGGAAGTATATGGGCCAATAGAAACCCAGCGTTTTGTTTCAGCAAGAAGCACCAAGCTGTGAATGTAAAATATGATAATAAAGGTGGATCACTCGCTCATGGGAATCACATACAGCTTCCCAGTCCTGCACAGCGAGCCCCTCTGCCTACAGGATCTGGAATTTGTCTTCAAAACAAATGAATTCTCTGTGCTTTTTATGCTTCATGCTGCTTTGCATCATCTTACAAACTGCAGCTAACTCAACCTTTCTTACCCTAAATCTGCAAGTGGCTTGTTCATTTAAAAGGTCGATCTGCATGCATATTATATGTTTTTGTAGTCTGAGTAAGGAAATTATCATGACTTCCCTGGTTTAACTTTGACTTAAGTTTAAATTACAGGCCACCCCCGAGCTGCTTGAGTTTTCTCTATGTCTGTCCATTACCTGTGAATTAAAAACATTTATCTACCTAAGTTATTTTGTTAATAGAGGTCTGGGTGACCAAAAAAGAATGTGGGGCTGTACATGTAAATCCCTGGTGGGTCTGATTATCAATTTGTCACATTAAAGGGGGGAAATCAAATCAAAATGCTTCACCAACTCGTATTTTATCTTATTCAGTGGCTTTTATGTGAACTAAATGTGAAAGCATATCAATGAGTTTTTCCATCCAAACAAATAGTCAAACAAACTCCATAAAAAAGGAATAGAGTAAGAAAAACACATTCAATCAAGAACAGTGAACTGCATCGACCCCCTCGTCTTTCAAAGTGAAAACCACATTAATAAAATCTTTTTTGTCAAGGTAAACTAACACTAGAGAACAGGAGAGCTTAAACAACTTACCGTTTCCAGAGATGTGATTATCCACCTCGTCGTGTCCGACGTTAAGAGCCGCGGTAAGTTGAATGTAAAGTCCTGCGTAATGTAAAACACCTATTAACACACCGAAGGCTCCCATTGCTTCAGCCGATGTTTCGAACACTTGTATAAAATAATCACATTAGGTGAAGAGCACTGAGAAAATATCCGCACAGGCGCTGAGCAGCGTTCACGGACATGAACCCGGAGCTGGAGCTGAGACGCGCTGCTGCTGCGGGAGGAGACGACGGCGGAGGCAGTAGCAGCGCGGAGACGAGTGCAGCGGCTCACACCGCGAGTCAATGAGGCGGAGGGATCTCACGGAGACGCCAGTGTCGATTTAAGTTTAGTTTCTCCATCATATGGTATAAATGGAGGACTGGACTGGATTACACTATAACTACAGGGAATTACATTTTTGGTTTCATATATTTCTTTATGTAAAATTCTGTGTGGAGCCTGTTCTGTTTTCACAGGGTATCCCATTGAAAACTCCAAGTTATAGACCTATTGCATTTTGATGAAATTATATGTAATAAATTGCTTTGCGATAGCTATATAATATACTATATAAAAGTTTACTGATGATTTGTATAGTCAGTTAAAAAGTTAAAAGTACATCTCATGTATTAAAATGCCTAATTGTGCCAAGGTAGCATGTTAGTGCCAATATATTGCTGTTTCTCATCATGGGTAGTTACAGTCAGTATGAGCAAAACTAATTAATTGTTCCAGTCTCCAACATACCAAATTAAAAAAACTCCATCATTTACATATATCTCAGTGAGTTTGGATTTTTTGATTCATCTTTGTTCACCTGTGTTGAGCTGTTTTGTCTAAACACAGTCTGTGCTCTATGACTTCTCTTACTTTTCTTAAATAAATTAGATGTTTGTTCACTGTAAAGTGAGACTGTTTTTCACTCTGTTTAAACTGACAGACCCGATCTAAACATTTCTGCAGTTCTCTTTTAATAACAATGTCGAATAAATGTGATGTAAAAGCAGCAGGCTACTGTGTAAATGTGTCTCAGGGTTTTATTTATGGATATATATATAATCCCCTCACATCTTTGTTTGTTTGTTTGTTTGGTTGGTTTGCTTGGGTGTGTTGTAATTGCTTACTATCAAATGCAGGAGAGCCATTTATCCTGCTGACTTTAATCCATCTTTTCTAGAGCCTTATAGATAGATTATTTGGGGAAAAACTGTTATTTTGATTTATCATATTTGTAGGAGTCGTGTTAGCAGTCACACAGGGCCACGTGAAATCAATTTCTTTACTCTGACTTTAATAAGGATTCAGTTCTTCATCTTCTATATTAGAAAATTAGTTTTTGCTGGTTTAGACATTTGAGGCTTCCTTCCTTATCTCAACACACATCCTAAACTCAGAGCTACCAAAAAAATCAGTTAACCTTAGAGGTCTTTCCGAAACACTACAATTTTCTCTGTGTGCCTGGTCCAAAGGGGGCTCATACAGCCGTTTATGTTTCCTCTTGGCTGATGCTGCTGTCTGCTTTCTTCCTGCGGGTGTCAACCAGGATCTCTGAGAGAAGTGAGGGTGAAATTGAAGCTGACGCATGCAGACATGAGCCCCTAAGATGGACACAACACCTGCCGGGTAACTTTGAGAGCAGCACCTCCCTATACTGCCTCAGACAGCCTGTGCACCAGATGAGGTACGTGTGTGTGTGTGTGTGTGTGCGTGTGTGTATGTGTTGGAAATGACGGCTATACACAGGGCCCGTTAAATGTAAAATGAAGGAAGTGAACTGGGAGTGGGACTCAACCAGGGACTGGATTTCAAAGCCAACAGCTTCCACTGAAGCTTCCATCCATTATTTATTGAGTTCTCTTTGACACATTCAGCTGCTTCTTTTACCTGCTGCTTTTAGAAAACCGAACACAGGGGTATCGTCTCTTTCTGAGCAAAGTGATACAGTGAGCACAGGATGTAGTGAGAAAAATTATCCGAATAGGACCAAAAAATGAAACACTGTTGTATTATTTATTGAATTCAAATCAATCTCTTTTGTGTTTACTGGGCAATGGAAAATGCAGTGATGGCTGCTAGAGACAAGTTTTTCTATACTGCTCACAAAAAACTTTAACACAAAGAGTAAATGATGATAATATTAGTAGCGTGTGAAGAGAAATTGCAGCACTGTTTATAAAAAAATTCAAAAAATATGTTAGTATTAAGTTTCTAATATTCTCTCTGGACATCCTTAGGCTGTCATGGCAGAAATGAAGTGGAAAAATCTTACTGTTGGCATAGCTACTGATTATCTTCTTAGTCTTGTATGTTAGACTCATGATGTGCGGTTCTCCTACCTCTTACCTTGTCCCTTCGTAAAATTTAGTTCTTCACGTTAACCACAAGCTCTATTGCTATTGTCCAAAGGCAGAGGGAATGGCAGCGTGGGTGGTAAATGGCCTCTCTGCTCCTCTTCCAGTGCTCTGTTTACCACATCAAATACCAATATATCTTTTGGCTCTTGAGTGCAGAGAGATCTCAGGCTGTTCAGCACTTCATGAATATTAAACCAAGCTCCGAGCTTTGGAATAGCCATAAAACCACAGCTTTAATGCCCAAGGTGAGGGTTTGAAATGTGTGCACGGCCGTTCACATAGTCAGTCATATCTGCTTTTTCAGGCTGTTTGAGATCCTCAGGGTTTTAATGCTATGGCTTGTAAGCCCGAAGGCAAATGACCAAGCTTTTTAGCATGTAGGCATCACCTCTAAAAGCAAAGCTACTTTGTGAGTCAAATGTTGCCATGAAGACGTGCAGGGCTTAAACACTGAGAAAAGTTTCTCTCTTGGGGGTCAAGTGGAGGAGAGGGCTGACGTTACCAGAGCGTGACTGTACTCATTTAATTTGAGCCTCTCAGTACTTTATTTTGATGACGTTTGAATAACGCATTGTTATTTTAATTCCTGGTACAGAACATCATGGACAACCATTACTGTCCTGGTGCCGGAGGTTCAGTAGGTAAAACATTTCCATTCATTTTAAAAATGAAAAGCAACACAGAACTTGCTATGAGGTTGAAAAAATGTTCCTCATCTGCAGCTGTCAAAGCACCAGACTGGAAAAAGTCAAACCCATCTTTTGTAGGACAAACTGATGCAATGTCATTCGCCTACACAAGACCCGTCATGAACATTACACCATGACACGAGTTTCCAACAGGAGGAAAGTGTTTTCAGAATTCATCACTTTCCCGTCAGACAGATCGTTGCCCCCCCCTCTTCTGTCTCTACCTGTCATCTCGCTGACCGCTCAAGAAATATTATATGACGGTAGGAATCTCGCTACCATTTCCTGGTTCACTGGAGGCGGCTTCTCGCTCCAAAGATCTCTGCTGTTCATTACTGCTACAGTTTTAACAGGAAGCCACTGAGAAGCAATGTTGTCTCTAATCATCTCAGCAGCTGGGTGAAAAATGTACCATTTTTCTGTAGCACGTCCTCCTCCTGGGGTTGGTTTGACTGAAACACGCAATCTGTATTGATAGATTAGGTGAATTAGGTAAATAAATTCAAAGTGGAAATGTGTGTTGAATGATGACATGTTGCAGCCACATCTTATGAAAACACAACTGTGCAAGAACACGAACATTAAAATAATCAAAGCTTTACTTCTCTTTATAATTGCTGTGTAACTAAATGACTCAGCAGTCAATAGGTTTGTGATTACAATGCCACGATGGAATCAAGATTGACATTTTTTTCTGGCTATTAAACAGTGCAGTGTTAATACGCCGTCATTAGAGCAAGCTTTCCGACCGCGAGGGGATGTGATCTTTTGTGCTCTCGCTCACAGCAGCCGATGGCATTTCTACACAGTGGGCGCAGATTGCACTCAGCTTCTTTTTGAGCCACCTTCCACCAAGTTTTCATCGGGTCCACTTCAGCTTCGGACCAGCTGAGTTACCATCACTCCAGCCAAGCAAGCAAGCAGCACTGACACGTCATCTACACCCATTTGTGAAGCATTTTAGGTTCTTAGTATTATCTTATGTGTTGATTAAACTCAAACCATTTAATCGATCTCGTTACCTTTCCACCTTCTGGCTGTTGCCTCAAACAAGTATTTGCCATCCAAATATGACAGTGTTAGCTATCTCACCTAACTCTAGGCCAGAAAGCAATTAAGCTTGCAGCAAAACGTGAAGGACAAAATAACAAAACAACATTGTTATTCTGTGCGGGCGTAATTGTTAGCCTTGTCACCTGAGAGCAAGAAGAGTTTATTTCTTCTTCTGCTTACATGGGTTTTCTCATGAAAGAAAATATTTTACAAAGGAGTCCAATAATCATTTACTGAACCCAATTCCTCTTAGATGTGTAGCCTAATAAAGCCAGTGGTCTGGATGACATATATTTCTTACTACAGATTATTTGTTTCGGCTCCAGTGGGCTGCTACCATAAGTGTATCTGCCTTTGTCTCCATCTTTGATGGCGTGTCTCTCAGTTTGAAACAACTCAGTGTGCTCTGTCACTTACTTGTACTTATTATCTCCATATTTTAAAAAAAGGAATCATAGATTGTTAAAAATAAAAGAAAAAGCTTCTGCTTGTTTCCTACTCAGACAGCAACTATAAAGCAAACCAATCTGCAGCAGCATGCTAACACACGTTCAGTCTCCCTGTGACCAGATCACATTGTTACTGACGGAATCACACATGACCAAGCTAAATGGATTATATTTAATAGAAAGCAAATGTGTATGCTGCATAATAACTTCACCCGCCTAATTGCATTTACTCCGTTCGTAAGATGATGATGTTCTCAGAGTGCGTAGGATCCTGCAGCATGTTTGTTCTCTGACGAGACTCGACTTAAGCTCATCAGCATTCAGGAGAAACCTCACAAATTGGTACATATTATGGGGACATATTATGCAGAGTCAATCAATTTTGCATTTGCTCGTGTGTGCAGCTACTTGATCCCGTCACTATACCCTGTTGTCATGACAACACTATTATACATTGCCATTGCCTTGAAAAGGAAAAGAGTGAGCAGTCACAGTGGTTAAAATGCAGTGGGTACACAAATTGGCAGCATACAAATGTCAATCCTGTCAGTGTCTTCACTGGTATGTTATTGTCTCTATAGCATCCTTGGTGTCTAAAACTTTAAGTAGCATGTTTCAGATTTGAGCAAAATGTAAAAATCCTCATCAGAGCAGAAAGAGGAGACGACTCGTTGATTTTGTCAAGCGTGCACACACGTATACACAAAAACGCACGCAGACAGAGGACATGCTTCAGTTGCAGTGGACTGGCTCAGTGTCAGTCTTCTAACAGATTGGTTTTTATTACAGTTTCATGTGCAGTGGTGCCAAGCTCACCCCATAAACTGGCATGTCCTCCAAAGCACCCCTCTGGTGAATTCATGTGTCTTATGAACAACAAGAGCTCTGGTGTAGTTGCCAAGTTGTAAAAAAATCAGCTTAACAGCAGGGCAGAAAGGCAATCGGTATGGTTCCAACTTTATGGTGATGATAAAATGCAGAACAGGCATGGGGATTGTTGACAGCCAAGCTGTTTTGTTCCAAGTCTGGGAGTGGATGGTTTTGTGTTTTCTCTGAGGAACCTTATTGTCTGAGCTGCTTTGGTGATAAAGTGACCCATGTGGATATTTCATCATCATAAAGAGGTTTATCATAAATGTGTGTTCCATCTTAGAAGTGGAGTTGCATAAATACTCATAGCCAGCCCTGCCGACAGGTCAGTTGTTCTAAGCCCGCGGCAGAGGGGGCGGCAAGAACTGGGCGTGGAGACAAGTGATGGGGGAAGATCAAGGAGCGCTTAAACAGAAGCAACCGAGAGCCGGCCCAGGAGAGGGGGATGCTGGCAGACACGGCCGATAGTGAAGCGAGACAGCGAGGGAAGTGGGGATCGCTTGTGTGGACGGCATTGCACTGAAACAGAGAGGACCCACAGCCGGTCCAGGAGGAGTGTGGGTAGAGAGTCCCTGGGCTTTGTCCCGGACCCAGGCCTGCTCATAGCAAACCAAAATTATTGCTCCAGTAGTGACAGTAATATTATACGTTAATGGCTTTCTCTGGCAGCTAGAAGGTGAAGTTAGTGGTGAAGTTGAAAACACATTGCATCTTAAATCTTATCATTGTTTGTATTGACAGTCAGCATTCAACAAACCTTGTGCAGTTTATTTTGGGGCAAATAGATACACACTTTACATCATTTACTGCACTGAATTCAGCAGCCGTGTGTGTCCTGTTATAAGCCTTCAAAACGGCAAATGCCAAGTATTGCTCATGCTGCAGCTGTGTTCACTTCTACACGTGGGGAATCACAAAATTTACAGGCCTGCCCTGCCTAGTTACAGTTGCTACGTTATGATTGGACAATCAGTTTATAGGTTAGCTTTAGCAAATGGTCAATTCTTACTTCAGCCAATACCGTGCACAGTAATACCTGGAAAGCAGCAGACATTTAAGAAGAGAGGTTGACATGACTGGGACATCCCCACACTGATTAAACAATATACTGTTGAATTCCAGCTCACAGTCATTGGCAGAAAGTAACCACATCCTGGGCAGTTCACCCATATTTGGTTACCGCTCTTGACAGGAGCATGACAGTTGGCATTTCTGTGGTCCTGTAATTACTCCTTCGGAGGTTCAGTGGGTTTTGGTTCTGCTCTCAGAAATGAAAGCAGTACATGGCTGAGTGTGTTTATGGAAAAGCTTAAGCTTGATTCACACTGAGCAAGAGCTCATACGCATACAGGATTAAAAATGGCTTGAGGAGATTTGAATTATTCATTGTGAGATGCCAGATTTGTTGGGTGTTCAGCTCATTTAATGCAAACACTGACCATCAACAGACCACATATATAAACCTGGCACACAAGCAAGAATCTCTGAGGAACAAAGACAATTTTGTTCACTCAAAACGACTCAACGACTCAAATTTTCAAATAGTTAATATAAACCTTAAAATGAAATTAAATTCCATGTTCCATGAATCGCAAACTCAAATATTCAAAAATAAATAATAGTAATAATAAATAATTAGATAATGAAATAAAACAGCCTACGATTCGTGAACCACAGAGGACTAAAACAAAGAAAGCACTGAGATGATGAGATACGGGTTTTAGGCTCTAGTCAGAGTGTCAGACTATAATGAAAATAAATGGTGCAATATGTGCTAAGTGGAACCTCTGGGACTCGACACAAAGAAGAAGAAGCGGTGAAACTTCATTATAATGCAAACAGTTCAAAACTTTTAAGATTTCAGAGGAATTTTCACAACAACCAAATACCAGACAAAAACTCATAGTTGTAAATTGTGTATGATAATAACTGATTGTTTGTCTTTGCAGCCATAAAAGCTTTGCCTATGGAGTGACCCTGAAAGGTAATTAACATATGGACTTGAAGGAATGTAATTAATTAAGAGAAGTTTTATATTACTCTCCATCTACAGTCGATGTCTTAATATAAAGGAAACTGTGCCCAGGGGAACTTATTAGGGATATACTGAAGCATAGCTCTCACATTTTTGACCCGGACTTTCATCAGTCTCCTGATCTTTAATTTCTCCTATAAACCAGCAGTAGAGAAAAACAGTGAAGGGCAAAGAGTGAAAGTTGCTGCGAAAAACACATCTTATTCATATATTACAATTTATTTTTTTGCTGAATTTGATGATTGCTACATATTGAATAGCTATGTGATACTTTTGGTATATATGTATTCATGACATAAATGATATGCCTGAACTTAAATATCTGTATCTGTAATATTTAACATGCGTAATACATTTTATCTTATTTGATTATTTAATTTTACTTTAATTAATGACCTTGACTAATTTAAGCCTAGAAATGCTTTTTACTTTGTTGGTTTAAAAGTGTAAATTGAAAATTTTGCAGAACATAAAATAAATTCAGTGGCTTTCTGTGTGCAGTTTGCATGTTCTTTCTTTGTCTGCATGTCTGCATGTATTTTCTCTGTGTACTTCTTCTCAATGTTCATGGAATTATCTGTTAGGTTGAATTTCCTGCTGGTTTGTATATGTGTGTATTATAGTCTGACTCTGTGTCCGTCCAGTGACAGACTGGAAACCTGTTTACCCTGCCTCTCACGCAATGACAGCGTTTTTATTTTTGCATCATCTGAGCAAAATTAACTAAATAATGCTCAAATAAAAGAAACGATTTATACATCGAAAGACTCTTTTGTATTTGTAATTCTATGTATTCAGTCACTTAAAAGATCAACCCAGTCAAATAAATCTGAGACATGACATGCACACGTCCATGCAAGACTTTAAACATTGAAATGAGTAAGATACATATACAGTAAATGAAATAAATCAGAATTTTATTGTAAAAGAAAATAATAAATATTTATATTTGCGTGTATATTAAGTGGTTATATAACTAGTTATAATACATTTCATATGAATGTTACATGTGAGTGCACTAAGAGATAAACTCTAAAGTAAACACCATAATGCTACATGGTTTAGTAATACACCTCTCACTTTTCCAGCTGATGCAGGAGGCATTTTCACTTGACAGATTTACTCCTGCTTTCCCCCGTAATCATGTGTTTAATTTATACTTGTTTTATGCCAGAATCTTCTCTGAATTATAGGCATCTTGTTGCAGCGTTTGCATTCAAAAGGTGTCACAGGAGGCCATAAAAATGTCAGAGCTGTGACAACACCATTAGTACAGATGAGCTTTGGAAGGTAAAACAGAGGTGATCATTTCAGGAGGCCTGCTGCTCTGCCAACAGTCTGATTAGCCTCAGCTTCCAGGTATGTAATGACCTGTCACTGCTTTTAATCCATTGCACAGCAGAGGCAAAGCACACCCTCCTCCCTGACCCTAAGAAGACCTACAGTATATTTAAAATAAACACAGAGGACCATGGGATTGTATAGAGATCTGGGATAATTAAATAATGGTCACCCACTCACAGCATATTCACGTGGAGCATCTTAGGGCTGATAATTTGATGATAACTCTTCATTTGACACATTCATTATTTCTAAATATTGTTTTATTCCTTTAAAAAGGTATGATAATTACATTGATTAATTAGGGTATACAAATAATTAATTACTGCAGTTTTATAATGACAACTAACTGTGAAACTGAATGGATGAGATGTAAAATTTGAGGGGGTAGGGCCAAATAAATACTTACGCAGGCGTTTGATCACTAATCACAACTAACTGAAAGGCTCAGCAAAGCGTTGTGGACTATATGCTAGTGCTAGCTGATGTTGCATGTTGTAGCATTAAACCCAAGGAAATATTTAATAATTGTCCATATGTCAATGGAAACCTTCTGTTTTAAATGTGTTGAATTAAGTGATAAAATTACAAATTGAACATGATCTTAAATTAAATGCAATCCTAATTGTTACCTTAGCGTCTTTTAAGGAAAACATTTTAGAAACTATTTACTTATGTAGCATTTATTATGGCATGTTGACATGTATTATCTGTATGCACTATCCAGCTCTTTCTATTTACTGGGCTCTAAGTAGTAAACATTAAATAGTCCTGATCAGAGGTTTTCCAGCATCTACAGGCACACAAAAATTGTATACTGTACCTAGGGTCATTTAAAAAAAAATAAAAATCTGGATTTAAACTGCCAGTGTTTGCATAATGAGAAATGATAAATTACCACAGTACTAGGATAAAGCATGTGCCACTACAAAGGTGAATGCCAATAGGAAGGAGGGAAGCAGGTGCAGAGAAAATCTGCCATTTGAAAGTTGTAATAAAAGATTACTTCAAGTGGTTTTCTTATGGGAACTGTGGTGAAAGTGAAGAGAGAGGCCAGAGGAAGAGTGGGAGCGCACTGGAGCAAATTTGGAGTTAGTCCTGCAGAATAGAGATTGATGAGGTGCTGGAATGGGTGAGGGAGGTTGAGAGAGTAAGGTACACGCAGAGGCACTGGAAACAAATGGTGGAGGAGTCCAAACACTGAGAAAACACACAAAATAGAAAGGAAATTGATCAAACTGTGAGGCTCATTGAATGATGAATCCCGGAAGAGGAATCCATTGTTTTTACAGGTAACTCGTGAGTGTTGAGATGCCGAGAGGATGTAAATGTCGGCCAAATGTGCCAGAGGGAAAAATCTGGAAAGGATCGTCGGACCTGTCTGACCACGTATTATTAATAGGATTAATAACAGCTTTTATATGATTCTCATGAGTACCTATATTTTTCTGTATTCACTCCACAGTTGTGGGGCACCAAGAGCCACAACACAATATACCGGCTATGAGACAAAGATCCGCCTAGGGCTCATGAACAGAATATAAAGTTTTATAAATACCAGGGGGCGATACTGCAGCGAGGTCAGGCAGGGTTGAGCTTCACCAACCTTCAGCTACTGTGACACATCACAGGTTTGCTTATGAAAGTGTGAAGGCTGTACATTTCCACTCATAACACGGGGAGTCTGCGCTTTTCCTGCCTGTGCCTGATATTTTACTAGTTTTTGAATAAAACTTTAATTACTCATATTGTAAAAATGAAGGGAATATGAACATCCCCAACACTATGACTTTGTCTCTCATGCTTGTTTTATTTATAGAAAGAGCAACTGCTTATTTAGAGAGTTATTCTATATAGGTTGGAGTTGAATTGCCCTCATTAGTCAACTCAAATAATAAGAGTTCAAGTGTTAGACCTTACCACAAGGTTTACAGAGAGATGCGTATTGTTTCGTATGAGGACACAAAGCATCTGTGTGTGATCCCTTTACAAAATGGATTAACGCAAGTGTTGCTTCGCTAACATCAAAGCAAGAACTGACAGAAGACTTAGCAGAAAGGGAAAGCATAGATAAGCGGTGAATGAAATAGACACATATCCACAACTGCAGTAACGGTGTTAACATAGCGGTAACATACCACAATTTGACAAGTGGGAGAAAAGGAATTACAGTGTAATTAAAGTGGAGAGTTTGCCTGTCCGTGACACAGAATATATTTCTGAGATGTTTCAAAAACCCTAATCACTTGGCTGCTCTGAGGAGCACATTCCTGCACAGTCGTGACCATGAACAACACGGATTAGGGGCTGGGGAGCAAAATTTGATGCCTCAATTGGAATACAGCATGTCCGTCTGCATACCAAACAGCTAATTCTGTGGCTTGGGCCCTTCTGAATTCTCTGACACAAAGGCTTCAATCACAGGTTGACCTGTAGTCTCTGTAGCAGCTGCTAATGTCAGAGTGTGACAATTAACAAGCCCAGCCCAACAGGAAATGATGACGCCTCACAGGGACTGAAATGTAAGCAGCATTAGACACAGAAGTACTGGCACAATGTTGTACTGTATGCTGTTTTTCTCATCAGAAACCATTGTGTCCTTTCGAATGGTCTGGATCGTAATCAACTGCAGCTGGCTGGATTTAGTTTTTCATCTTGATGTTTCGGAATGCATTCTTCTACAAGCTTTACTCATTTGATGCTCCAGATGCTGCTTGGCCATCACAAAAGCACTGAGTAATGCCATGTTGATCAATCAAATAATAATGGGAAACCATTTACAATTGAGGGGGATAAAAAAAGAACTATGAGGACAGACTATTGTGTGGCAGATAATTGTGTAAACAGTGATGACTGTCATCATTTGTCAAGACATTCAGCAGCAAATGATGGAATCCAAATGTCCAAACTGTGTTACACATAGTGATGATTAGCAGTGATTATTAGTAGCAAAACAGATACTTCAAGACTAATGTTGTACGCCTCGATGAGCAAGTAGATTAGCTTCTATTGGTCATAAAAAGCCAGCCTTTTGTGAATCAAGTGCAAATTAAATTCAGAATGACTTTATTAACATATTTCCAGCCACCTTTAGCTCTTGACATATTCACTGAGTCTTTATTTTTGGTCCTGTCTTAAATGTTCAACATAAGTTGCCAAGTGTACGGCAGAGCTGGAAAATCTCTCTCACGCATTCAGCAATGAATCAGCAGACCTCTGATCTGCTCATCAAGATAATAGAAGTCAGATCAGCTCTCTATTGCATTAAATAGTGCTAAACACTTCTCAATTTTCCACCTTATAAATCCAGCATCTCAGAAAATACCGCACAAAAGAAACAAACAGCATTAACGCAAACACAAATGATAATAATGACAATAATGCAAACCATTAAACATAAATATTGTGAGCTGAGAAAAGGCCTAGAAACGTATTGATTGATTTTGGGATTAAAGGAACAGCACTAAGCTGGTTTAATTCCTATTTATCAGATAGATCCCAGTTTGTTCATGTTAATGATGACTCTTTCATGCACATGCAGGTTAAATACGCAGTTCCACAGGGTTCTGTGCTTGAACCCATTCTATTTTCATTATACATTATAGGCAACATTATAAGGAAACACTCACTCATTTCCATTGTTATGCAGATGATATACAATTATATTTATCCATGAAACCAGATCAAACCAATAATTTAGGGAAACTTCACGCTTGTTTAAAAGACATGAAGGCCTGGATGTCCTGCAATTGTCTACTCCTTAACTCAGACAAAACTGAGGTCATGATATTTAGACCCAAAAATCTCAGAGAAACGATATCTGGCCTGATTACTACACTAGATGATTTTACACAAGCCTCAAGTACTACTGTGAAGAATCTTGGAGTAATCTTTGATCAAGATTTATAATTTACTTCCTACATAACAGAAATATCTAGGACGTCTTCTTCCACCTCAGAAATGTTTGCTAAAGTTAGGAGCATCCTGTCTTAAAATGATTTTGAGAAAAAGGTCCATGCATTAATTACCTCTAGGCTGGACTACTGTAATTCATTACTGATAGGATGTCCCAATAACTCACTCCAAAGCCTCCAGTTAATCCAGAATGCTGCAGCCAGAGTTTTGACTGGACTTAATAAGAGAGATCATATTACTCCTACATTAGCTTCTCTCCATTGGCTCCCTGTTAAATCTAGAATAGAGTTTAAAATCCTTCTCCTCACATATAAAGCACTAAATGACCAGGCCCCAACCTATCTTAAAGACTTGATAGAACCTTATTATCACAGCAGAGCACTTCGCTCTCAGAGTGCTGGTCTACTTGTGGTTCCTATTAAGCTCCTCTCCTGTGGAACCAGCTCCCAGTTAAAGTTCAGGAGGCAGACACCCTCGCTACCTTTGGGACTAGACTTAAAAATTTCCTTTTTGATTAAGCTTATAGTTAGAGATGGATCAGGTGACTCTGAACCATCTCTTAGTTAAGCTGCGATAGGTTTAGTCTGCTGGGGGACTTTCCTGACACTCTGAGCTCCTCTCCTCCTTTTCACTCTCTCTCCCTCTCTCTCTTTTTCGCCCTCTCTCTTACCATGACATCGTTACATGTTGTTAACATTGTGTCTTCTCTCTCCCCTAGTTGTGCTCTCTCTCTTGCTCTCCCTATCGCTTTCTCTCTCCTCAGGTATCCACAACCTTGGAGCTGTGGCCGCTGGTCCTACCAACCTGCCCAGTGCTCTTTGTTGTTGTTATGATCTCTGTTACCTGCTGTCCTTTTCTCTCTCCTCTGTCCGCTAACCCCAACCGGTCGAGGCAGATGGCCGCCCACCCTGAGCCTGGTTCTGCTGGAGGTTTCTTCCGTTGGAGTTTTTCCTCTCCACTGTCTCCTCAGTGCTTGCTCAAGTGGGACTGTTGGGTTTTTCTGTGTATATTTATATAACGTGTGAGGTTTTAAACCCTAAACTGTAAAGTGCCTTGAGATGAATTGGCGCTATATAAATAAAGTTGAATTGAATTAAATAAAGTGTTTCATCATAATTGCTCTAAAGCACCTTTTCATAATTTTTCAATAAATGGTTTATTGTGTTATTGTTGATGGATCGACTGTCAAAAAGTCTTTGAACTGAATTTGTGATTTCTTTGAATTGTTTCCAGATGAAGTTAAAAAAACAATACAATAAAATTACAAAACATTCTAGGAGTAATAATGATTCTTTTTTTCCTTTACAACCACAATGTAAATAAGCTTTTTGGCTTTTTGTGTTTTAATCTATTAGCTGCTTCTAATCTGTCCATGTTTATCCTCAAATCAACTAATTACCTCAGCTCATTAAGCTCCCAGACTCAAACACAAAGCTTTCACAAAATCATCATTTCTGTGTGAATAATATTATCAGCATTCTTAAAACTATTATTGAAATATAAATAACTTACAACAACATAAGTGTGTTAGAAAGGAGATTAATGGTTGTATAAGCTGACAAAGCTTTACTACAGGCTGGTATTGGCTACAGAGCTTCAACTGACACAGCGCTACAAAGGCCTATTTGTTGTCTGCTGGTCATGTTGTTTTCAGTTGCTGCCAACTGTTTTCAATGGGCTAATCCACATTTGTAGAATATTTTAATGTCATTGAGATTGTGACTCCCATCAGCTGTATGTACATAATGTCACATGTTTTGTGGTGAAAACTGTAACTAACTCCTATTTGATCCCGTATGTAAAGAGCTCTTCGATTCTGCCACTAGCATCAACCTAAATACTGTTTTTTTTATGGAGCAGAAAAACTGTTTAGTGATTGCACGCATCATTATGAGTGAATCATCTCTGAATGACTAAACAATTCTTTCTACAGAAACTTCATATCTAAATGTTTTGTTTTCAACAAGTAAGACATTTGTATGACAGCAAATCGAAACTCAAAGCTACAAAAAGTTGTTCTTTAAAAGAGGTCATTTCACTTGCTTCATCTGTTGCCTTTAATGTTTTATTTGAACATGGCAGCATGTTGACAGGACTTATTCTTATTTATAAGAGTAAGCAATACGTGCTGACAAGACAGACAAATCATCCCTTCATCCAGCAGGTTTAATGTTCATGAATCTGGGCTGTGGTTTTCACTCATCATCAGCTGTGCAATAATTGTGGTGAATTTAAGAAAACAGTGAAACATTTTATCAACCTAAACCAACCTTAAACTGATGTGAGAATGAAGTTGCTTCACTACTACTTGCTGAATATTTATACTGTATGATGCTGATGTCAGTGTTACCGGTTTAGGAGCCTTATAAAAGTGTCAAACTTGGAGTGTGTTACAGTATGTTGCTTTAATTGAATTAAATTGAATTTTGGCAGTTGAACGTGTAGGTTCAAATGTGTACAGTTCAACAGGACTGTAAAATGACTCTAGTAAATTATGATTCTTTTTTCCTGTAGCTTTTTTCTCTTGACTTCCTCATTTCCTCTTATTTCTTTTTGTGCCGATTATTAAATGCCTTCATCTGATCTCTACCACATGTTGTAAAGTCAGTGTTGGATCCACACAATGTGCATGAAGTGGAGGACAACATTTGTCAATCAAACTAATGATTGGCGTTTGTAAAATTAATAGTAGTGAAAGCTGTTTCCATCTATTTCACCGAGTCAAAAACCTAATCTGATGCTACTGTCTGTCTATCAATAGTAAACTTTTGGAGTGAGCATAGACAAAATTGATGCCATGAAATCCCCCAGTGTCATGGTTGTGGTTGGCAGGTACTAGTTGGTGAGAAGTGTTAAGAGAACAACATCTCAATGATGGTGTCACAAGCATCTACCACAAACTGGAGGTGTTAGAAAGGACCAGGACAAGGCCAGAGGTGAAATTGTCCTAAAGACAGGAAAACATCTGATCAACAGCAGGACATTTATAAAACATTGTGTGAAGGTCACCTGGTGCAAAAGGGTGGCAATGACATATAGTCCTTGACAAGTCTCTTGTAAAAATTTGTGAAGCTAATAAACCTCTTCAGCCATCAATTTTCAGTGATGGGCCACTTCTCAACCTTCACCCGACCATCTTGATGTTTCCTGCTGAGAGGATAAAGCCAATGAATGAGACAGCAAAGAAGAGGACCTGCATACCTGTATATTACTGGACAGTCAACTTATTACCACTCGCAGCTCTGCTGCACCTCCAGTCACGACTGGTCCACATTATTCATTCACTTCAATTAATTTTATTTGTATAAAAATATAGATGCAACAGAATTCATTTAAAGGCACTTTACAGTGTATGATTTAAGACCTTACTGGATATAAGTATATATTATAACACACTAAACTCTAATTCACGCCACAACCTTCCTACAAGCAAGAAAAGCTCAGTTGTCAACTGTTGTGAAATTAAATACCAGTTTAATTGAGAAATATCAACTATTCAAAGCAACCATTTCTCTTTTGTCAACGCACAAGGCTACTTTAAATGTGTGTAACAAATTTAAGGTGCGCCATTAAATTATGCCTTATTGACAGGCTGGTCAACTCCTCTGTAAAAATCCAATACCAAATCTCATTCAGCCGTATTCTTGTACATCTCCAGTTCAATCAGAAAATAAACTACTCTCAATAAGATGTGATAAAACCCATACATTTTAAGTCCACTCAGGCCACCTCTCTCCTCAACGTGCTTGTTCTTAGACCCATCGCCTGTCCCGCCCCATCAAGCAGTGAACAGCCAGACACCGCGGGGTTAATCAGTGTCACTAATGGATGCTGGGCTGTTTGGAGACCATTACTAGTGGAAGAAGGAGTCATGGGGCGGGAGATTGTACACTCAGGGGGAATTTAAATCTGAGATCTTTAATGCTCAATGGAAGAGTGAACACTAAGAGATTGAAATAATACACGTAACCACTGTCACTGGAGATTGTGATTAAAATAGATTATATTTCAAACCTGTGGTGATTTCAAAGGAATTTGATATAATTTGCCTTTTAGGCACTTTTTCTTTTGTTTATATATTTCTATTGAAAGTTATTGAAAATTATAAGCGACAATGTATGTCATGGGCACTATGCTTTGTCCTTGTTGAAAAGGCTCAGAGAGTCCAGATGAGCTGTAACAGTTGCAGCACGGTTTGGTGAATACTGAGTGAGCTCTCTCTGTGTCATTGAGATGCAGAGTGGCAGAGAGTGGAACCAGGAAAGCAGTGGTCCAGTGCGTGCAGCTGTTGCGCAGTGAGCGCAGCATTAATCCAACTCAGTCGGGTGTGAACTACCTTTACCATAGTGCGCTAATTAGTTTAGACAGGGATTTGGAACACAAAGGGTGGTATTATGTAGTCCAGCTTAACTACAGTGATCTTTGAGATCATCGTCAGCTGCAGGCAGATACAGTCCTGTAAAGAAGAGAAAGATTAATATGATTCGTTGTGAATGATTCATATCCAGTCATTTCCATTCTGATCTGAGTTCCATTAGACTTTCTGCATCCTGCCACATGTGATGATTTCATGAGAGATCGCAACACTGACACGCCTCGAGTTCAAATCCTTTGTGCTTAGTTTATCAATATTTGTCACCGGTGCGTAGTAAATGATAAACACATAAGATTATACTGCCAGTGTGTTTGTCGTCTTTAATCGTTAAATCTCCTAAAAGGACAAAACCAAATAATGACTAGTTCCTGCTAACAAACATCATTTATGCACCCAAGACTACACAGTCGGTTTTGGGTCAGTGCAATTAATCCTGAAACATCTTTTTAACTGCATTTTTGATCCCTGGAGAGTAATTTTGTAACACGTTAGCACACTTAGGACCGTGACTGATTGGTTCATTTGCAGAGAGAAATTAGCCAGACAGGACTGCAGCTCTTTTGCTGTGTTTTAATGGCTTTTGGAAATTCAGAGGTGCTTCAGAGGGAATGAAAACAAAAGGCAATAATAGCTGGGAGGTGCTTTCTCCCTGGGTAGAGCAAGCCCAGCTGCTGCCTTTCAGCTGAGGTCAATTTTGTTGTCGAACATCAATTTCTGTTTTCGATTTTCTAATACAACTCATGGTTACAGTCAAGACACACACACCAGAAGAGGGAAAGTGCAATTATTTTTGGAGCTTTCAGGAAGTAGAGAACTCGGTGAAAGTTGGCCAGAGGCTGGTGAACTCCTGGTGGACTGTGACTGTCTGTATGACTGATGTAGTGTGGTTGGAGGAGAACAAATGAATGTTCTATATTTGTAGCTGATCACAGAGTAACACTCGGTCTCCTTTGATGCAGCAGTTCACTGCAGCTGAGTACATCTAGACGCACTGTGCAGAAGAACAGTGTGTTGACAGAGAGGCTGTTCAGCTAAATGACCTTTAAATCCATCATGTTTTCTCCTATTGGATTTGTTTTTATTGAGCTAAAGAGCTAGCAGTGAGCTTTTATTGAGATGTGGAACTGCTCACACTATGGGCTTGTTACAGAGAAATGGTCAGTATCAGAGATGTAGCTTGAAATGGCCGTTCATTATTTCGAACATTACACCACAGTATGTTTGTCTATAAAGCATCTAACCCCCACTGATGGGCTCTGCAGCTTTCCCAGTAACTCAACTTAAAGATTTAGTTTTCATCTTCTGCATTATATCATTTGACTTGAAGGAACTAAGGAGTGATGAAAAAATGCATGTTTCTGTTTCATGTTGACTGTTTCTAAAATAGAAGGAGATTTTTTAACTCATCATCAAAATATAATCTGAGATACAGTGTAGTTATTATTAACATTAAAATGACTATTGGTTATAGAAAGTGTCTTTTAAAGTAATATTTACATAAACATTCAGAGGCCTATATTAATTAGTATTGTCTTCCAAAAGTACATTATTTTTTCTTATGGACAATTATTTTGTAAGGATAATATAATAAACGATAACTGATCATTATAAAATTATTTAAAACAATGGTGACACAGCTGAAGACATGGACCTTTTAATGAAAATGACGGTAAAGCCTATGTGTGTCCAAACCTTTGACTTGTAGCGTACCTGCACACTGTTCAGATTCAAGTAGCTTAGATCTGAGACTTTTACATTCGTGCTTAACTGTACCATACCTGTCCACTAGGTGTCATCAGTGATTTTCCCAACCCTGTAGATAACTTTTTCTCTTACCTGCACCACTGCTGCTCATTTGTACATTTTATACTCAGTTTTCCTTTGATGGTATTCTCATTGTTCGTGTCAATCTCTGGTTGTTCTAATAGAGCTCAAGGAGTTCTAATAGAACATTAGAAGTCTAAAAAGAACACCAGTAGTTCTAAGAGAACACTCATGGAACTCTAATAGAACACCAGGAGTTCTAATAGAACTTAAAGAAGTCTAATAGAACACCAGGAGTTCTAAGAGAACTTAAAGAATTCTAATAGAATGTCAGGAGTTCTAATAGAACATCAAGAGTTCTAAGAGAACACCAGGAGTTCTAAGAGAACACTCAGAGAACTCTAATAGAACATCAGGAGTTCTAATAGAATTTAAAGAATTATAATAGAACTTAAAGAATTCTAATAGAACACCAGGAGTTCTAAGAGAACACTCGGAGAACTCTAATAGAACACCAGGAGTTCTAAAAGAACACTCGGAGAACTCTGATAGAACATCAAGACTTCTAGTAGAACTTAAAGAATTCTAATAGAACACCAGGAGTTCTAAAAGAACACTCGGAGAACTCTAATAGAACATCAAGACTTCTAGTAGAACTTAAAGAATTCTAATAGAACACCAGGAGTTCTAATAGAACAAATTTGTCAGACATCTAATCTTTCTACAACAGTAGATTCATTGTCCACCTTGAACACACACATCAGTATCTGTACTGAATGATTAATTTCAAGACAATGACTTAAGCTAAAAGAGACAAAATTAGAGAAGATATAGAACAAGTGAACCCGGATTATCTGAAGATGCCTACAGACAGACAGGTAAATTTCACAGTGGCTTCATAAAGTTAGTTCATTGTCAGGAGATGAATTGACACGGTTGAACAACCTAAAAAAAATGAATGTTTCCTCAATAGGAATGGGTGGGTCACCAGCATCTGCTTATCTGTCCTAATTTACAGAGAAACACGAGGATGTGAGACACATTTAAAAGCATTCAGAGGAAACATAAAATCATGTATATAGAAAAAACATTTACAACTCTAACAAGAACACAAACTACATTGATAAACAATGATCACATGTAATCTTATAACACCAGGACACTATGGCAACTAATGCAGAAGAGAAGAGATGATAATTAAAGCAAAATGGGCAGCACAGTGGTGTGGTGGTTGGCACTGCTGCCTCACTGTGTGAAGGGCTGGGTTTGGATCCTCAGGTCGGTGGGGTGTCTTTCTGATGGACCTTATTGTGCTGAATTTAACATCAAACTCTGGGATTAAAATCTTCCACCAATCAATGCGCAAATCACACACCAACGCTGACACATTGGGCCCAATGCCATCGGAGCTCCCGATGACACGTGTAGATGACAGCATCCAAAGATGTACAGAAAGCTCTTTTGACTATGAAAATTTACGATGGCAGATGTGCAGTTACATTTAGCAGATGTGCAAATTATATGAAGGTTTTAACATGTATGACGTCAAAGGCAGCTGGACCTGTTTGATCTTGGTTCAGATTTAGTCTCTCTTATATTTCCCTCTTCTTTCTGTCTCTAACTGGTGTGTGAAAGAATACAAATTTGTGTAGCATGCCTTTTCACCCTTCTTCTACCTCCCCTCTTTAATCCTTTTTCCCCACCTTCAATTTTTCTTCCTTTCGTTCAACCCTTCACTCACCTTTCCCCTTTATTACCTTTGTCCATGTGCTGTTTTCCCAATATCTCTCCTATGTGTCTAAGTGTGTTCCTCGTGATGATGTGTTTCCTATTTATACTGACCTGTGCTACATGTGGCCCTCCAGGTGTTTAGACTGTTCTCATTTGATACAGTCTTTGCAAGCAGCTGAAGTTTGAAACGTTTGCAAATGCAGTTCTGACACTTAAATAGTTTTACTTAAATAATGATAATAATTAATAATTAAATAATGACCGAACGTGGACGTGTGTGTGTGTGCGTCCGTCCGTCCGTCCGTCCGTCCTCCTTCCCTTCTCCTGTGTTCTCTCTTAACTAATGTAATAACTTCTCCCTGATGGGTGCCTGATGGTTGCCAACATGGTGGTGTATTGCTGCCTCTTTACAGTCCTTTCCACCACTGGCACTGCCTGTGACACGCTATCATTTTCCCCTCCAGCAGTTTTCAATTTAGATTGTTAAAACCAGCATGTTCTTTATAGACAGCGGGGAAGTAAATCTTAAAAGCTGCTGTGAAAGCATAGTGACAGTGTTTCCCGTAAAGCCTCTCGACCTGATCCAGGGTCATGAGCCAGGCTGATCTGATAGAAGCCGACATCCCATTAGTCCTGCAAAACCTGACTAACGCCACACAACCTGATTTAGTTTTCTCCTGCAAGACTTATTCTCTGCTAAGACATAGAATCTGAGGTTGCCCTGCTGCTACCAGCACTGACTGCAGCTGTTCTTCGTGTCCCTTTTGCAATTTTAGCAACAATGTGGGAGAGTTTTTAAATTTTTTATATTCCTTATGTTGCATGACATGCATACAATGTGAAGGACACATATCTGTCTCCTTGTAAGTAAAAGAGAAGTCTGGTCTTTCTGTGTTTTTCAGTAGTGTGGGCGCGTATGAAGTGATCACCAGGGGAGATTTTTTCCCTCTGTTGCCATAAAAAAGCTTGACCGGAAAGAGGGCAAAATGAAAACTCAGAACAATTACCCAATCTTCCACTTTGGGATATCTATTACCTGATAAGGTCAGCACTCATTCATCTCCCTTAACCACCCTGTCAGCTGTTGGCAAGAGGGCAAGCAGGGAGGTGGTGCTGTGATCAGACACAGGGAGGAACTGGACAGACTGCGATCACAGAGGTCCCTTAATGAACAATGGGACGCCAGGAGAAATCCTCCATCACCACGACAGACTGGACTCACCTGGGGCTTGATTGTGAAGCAGTCTCTTCCAGTTCACCTAACAAATGCGCTGAACAAATCCGTCATCTTTTGTTGTTCAGTTTACTTCTTGGGTCTTTATATCTGGAGGGAGAATCCATTTTGCAATTTTAGGTTAAGGCTCTGAAATGTATCTATACTGAGAAATCAGGGTAAGTATCAAGAGAATGCAACTGCAGATAGTGTCTAGGTTACCTGTTACAAAACAGTAAATGCATAGTTTTAAATGGTCCTAGGCCTATTTACACATATTAAAAATACTGTACTCAACTCGAGGCTTAAAGTCATGTTCATTCTCAAACTATCTGTTGTTCAAGATAACACATACCACCTACAAACAAAAGTTTTTACCCTAAAAGTTAAAATCATTAAAAGTTAACAATGTAGAATTGTCCTTTGTATTGCTTTTCACTAATCCAGATTCTTATGCATGGTCTGTTGCCACTGTTGCTCCAGGTGTCAATAGAGATTCTCATGCAATAGATTGCAAAGTCAAAGACACCAGTCAACATCAGCAAGCTCATTGATTTGTCTAATAATGAGTCCAAATAACGACTTTTCACAAGGTCCCAAAGCACAACACATCAATACACGCTGCATTTAATATTCTTGTACATATGTATTAGAAAGTTGTCAAACCAAATGTAATAATAGACACAATTTACAGGTATAAACAAACACTAATAATATTAATGTTGTACAACGAAATAAACAGTTGTATTGTATTTCTATGGCTCCATCAAAATCTCTAAATACTGTAAGCGGAAACTGATAATGCTGAATCTCTAACTGCAGTATATTCCAACAAAAACAGAGATGAAATAAATTATTCATTATTCATTTTCCAGCAGAAGAAGCTTTAGTTCCTTGTTGTGATACTCGGCAGCATCATTAGTAAAAGGTCCAAAATACACCGTCAGCACAATAAAATGCATTTGGCTCATATCACATCTTTCCTTGTGTGTGATCCGATTAAAGGATTTTGTCTTGGAAGTAACACTGTGAGCACATAAAGCGTAGAGTTCAGAGGTATTGCCCTGTAGGGTCTCTTTTTATGGTGCAGGTAGCAAAGGGCAAAAGTTGGACTGTAGCACCAACAGGACTCAGGTGTCATCAAGTGCATTAATCAGTCTTTGAGTTTTATGTTATACTCTGGTGATATTATCAGTCTGGTGACGCAGAGTCAATCTCCTTTGATGAAAGCCATCAGATTGGCCTTGTTTAATGAATAATCCCACAAACGCATTGAGAAATGACAGACTATCTACTGAGACAGATACAGGCTGAAACCTGAAGAGTGGCACGTTAAAACTGAAAGCGCTTCAGATTTACAATATTTCCCGAAGGTTATTACACACAGCTGTGCGAGGGGCACATATGCACATGTCAGTAAGCAAATGTGCTCCTTATGATAAGGTTAGCAAGTATAATGTTTATCACATCACACTGTTACTTTATCACCGGCTTGTATGCTAATGTTTGCAAATTGACTGCACACGTAAAGTACAACTAAGGCTGATAAACATTTTATATAAACTGCTTATTCACTAACAAATGTATTGTACTTGTATTTTTGAAACATGAATTTCTGCAATAAATGTCAAACAAGTTCAAGTTATTTAGTATTACTTTCTGTCTAATGCAGCTGCTGTACATTTAATACACCTGGCCAACAGTGATAACTGCAACGTAACAAGCATGTACCTCCAACAATGCTTCACTCAGTCCAATTAATCATTAATATTCTTCTATTACTAAACATTTTGCTGTGCATGGCAGCCAAAAGGGCATGGAAGGCAGAGACACAGGTGAGTGAAGGTCGTATCTAGACCCTCCAACTGTGCCACAGTTACCCATCACTGCCTCTGGTTCCAGGGAGTTTAAAATTAGCCCGTGTATCTATCATTTCCCATTGGCTGAATAGGTTGCTATCAGGACCCTGGCACAGGCAATCTGTCTCCTCGTCTTTGCAGACTCAAAGCATCATCACTCAAATGCACCAAGGACAGAGGCAGCGCCCTCAGAGCAAAGGAATATTACTGTTGGACACATAAGCAAATATTTAAAACACATGCTCTGTGATGAGTGTCAACAATGGAAAGAGGAAGTATCACTAAGCACAGAACAAAATGGAATGGCAAAGAGAGCAAGTTTGTTGGGGTGACTACAGAAATAAATTCTAAAACATTATTTGTATATACACATTTTATATAGTTTATAATGCAAATGTGAACATTTAATTCTACTGAGTTTGAAACTGAGTGTACATTTTACCTAAAATAAACCTTTACAACAGAAAAATCTTTAAAAAATATATTTTTCCAGAGACCAAATCTGCAAGAGCATGGCTGACATAATTATAAATCTTCCCCTGTTTAGGAACATAAGTGCCTGAACATCGAACAAGAGCTGTAACACATCAGCTGGAGGGCATGGAGCTGCAGCAGCAACAGCAGCCAGCCTATCTCTCAGCTGCTATCAACCACACGGTGACATTACGCATGTACCTCATTTTGCAGAACCAAGGGACAATGAAATAACACCTGTGCGGTCCAACATTTATAAATGCAGCCCCAAAATCTATTGTCTTTTAAAATCTCATTTGCATGTCTGAAACTACTAAGCCCCTTTTTTGTAGCTCTGAAACTGTTTATTTTGTTTTAACTTATTTAATTAACATGCATAAGATGCAGAATAACACGAGGTCCTTTTGCAGACTGTGTGCTCCCATGGACATATTTATTCCATGTAATGCTAATGCTAATAATAACTGACATTTAGCAACACTAACTGTAATCAATACACAGCATAATGTTCAAAACTAATGCACTGGCTGCAAAGTGACGCTGATAACCACACAAATAAAATGTGTGTGTGCAGGTCCTTTTAGAACTTGTTTATATTAAATGAAATGCTTAATTATATTGTGCATGCACAGATGAACTCTATCACCCAACCTACACAATGAATGCTGCAAAACTAAGAGAGAACATCTGCACTAAAGATCACACTCAATGTACAGCTGAAGACATGCATCTCTGACCCACTAAGACTTCAATGGAACCAATGGGTTCTTGAAATTCTCAAAGCTATGTCCAGGCTGAAGTTAGATGAAACAATGCTAGACTCCATGTATTAAAGAGATTGTGCTGATTTATGATGTCACAGTCATCTTCCCTCATCTATAATAACAGTAGCAGAGGTGCCAAAGCATTTTTATGTTCTTTATTAAATGTTGGGATATTGTGGATTTATTATTTTTCTCTAAAATGCTTTTTTATTTTGTCCTGTTATTTTGTCACTGTTATCAAATATTGTCCATCAACTTCATCCACATGGATGATTTCAGAATCACGTTCTGTTAAAATACTTAAAAAGTTGCAAAATGCATTAAACTACACACACATGCGCGCGTGTCATTACCGCCTGACAAAGACACTAAGTGATCTGACCCTTACCCACTTCAAATTCAGCAGCAGTTCCCAGTGGAGGCTGCTGATATTTACCAGTATCGATTCAGATGTCAGGGTTTGTGGAAGGTGTAATGTTTATTGATCATGATGTTGGGCTTGTGCTAAGGGTAAGGTCAATATTTTCAATCACTCCTGAGGATTTCTTCCACTCCAGTGGAAGAGCCCCACCCTCCAATCTTACATCCTACTCCGCCTCAATCAATAGCTAATTATTGTGCTTCTTCAATCAGCAGTAGGAGTAAAGGAAACAAACATAATTTTCTGCATGTGAGAAGGACAGGCTGCTAATGATCTCTGTACAGTGATCGAGATCACATGTTTAATAGTGTTTTTCGTTGTTATTTTACCTGAATGTCTGTGTTAATTGACAGCATGACTACAGAACAGAAGTGACCAGTCCTGACTGGTACCCAACTACCTCTATATGTGCCACAGCTGTGGTTGTTGCAATGGAAACTAACCTTGGTGTTAGAAAATGATTGTATAAATATAAAATTAAAATAGTTATTATTTTTGTGAGTTCTTTCTAGATACATTTTTCCTTTGGGAGTTTTTCATTAGGGAAACTATTTCAGGACAGAGAGCACTCAAATGCCTCAGTGCTCTGCTTAATGTCTAAAAGCAACCACTTAAGTGCAATCTGTGTCCCAGAGGCAGCAGCTTGCATCTCAAACATTTGAATGAATAAGTTTTTTCCTAAAACCAGTGTGTATTATGGATGACCAGAGTGTGTCACACAAATATAAAATCTAGTAATTATTTTAAAAACCTTTAATATAATTGTACTTCGTGGCAATAAAACAGTTTAACACTCACTGTGTTGTCATAGTGCAGATTTTTGTTTCTGATTTAGGTAAATATAGCACAAGGATAGCTTCTAGTTCCTGAAAAAGATGGTCTATTCATTGTGTGCCTGATACATCACATATAATAAAACACTGATTACATGCTAGGTCATATAATTTGATGTGGTTTCAACCTGCCTGGTTTTGTTGGCATTTTGCACAGATTTGATCTTTTCTCCTTTAAATGATTCTCTAAACCGCAGACTGCAGGCTCACCTGCAGCTATGGGAGCCTACTAAATGCATTTATGTGATTGTTATTGCCTTGTCTCATTCTTATGTTTAATGTTTGGGAATAATATATTATATTAATAATATGATATATTATGAATAGTATTGAAATATTCTTAAATGTGATTGGTCTTAAACTTGATGATGGATGTGGAAATACACAGACAGCAGGAAGAAACAAAACAATCACGGTTATAGTTAATTATTAATTACCCGGCCTTAAGCTGTTCGCTTGTATCGCTTTGTAAGCTTGTAGTGTATCTTTTATCGGAAGATATAGTGTCCAGCAGTGGTGACACAAAGAAATGCATAAACATAGAGCAATATAATCAGCGATCCTCTTCAAGGACAAACTGCTAGCCTCTCTGGGGTATTCAATGACCCGTGCTTTTCTATTCCCCCTCCTCTGTCCTTTGTGCTATCTTCAGTTGCACATACAGGCTTGTTACTGCCTCATTTTTTATTTTAAATATGTCCAAGAACACCAAAATTCACTGATGGCTTCACCAGTGCACAGTGGATATGTAATAATACTTTGACTCAGAAGGTGAACGACCCTTTAGGTGAGCTTTTTCACCTGTAATTATTCATGTGGTGATGTAACTGGTTTGGTGGGAATGTGAATGAATCCAGCTTCAAAATTTGGCAAGTGCTTTGAATCTTTATTATGAGTCAATGAAACTTTAATACCTCTGGGAACAAATTCATCATTAAAGGATCACTGCCAACACGCCCAGCCTTAGGTGAAAATGAAGAAAAGAAATCCACTGTCAACGTTCCAAAACGCCACTGTATGAGCTGGAAAAGGTGCAGTTCAGTCAACACAGTGCATTTTCCTTACCCACAAGGCCTAAGTATGAAAGCACACGTTGCAATTTCAATCTGCCACTTTCGAACCTGCAAAGCATTTAAAGAGAACTCCCTCCTGTCTGACAAATGTGTGTCAGTGGTTTTAAAATCGTGCAGTGGCTTCTTTCTTGAGTTCAGTGAAACTAAAATTAACTTATGCATACCATAAGTCAGGTCAGTCAGCACTAGACTAGAACCAACGGACTATTAATGAAGTCTTTAAATACTTATTCTATACAGAATTCACCACAAACAGCTAGTTGTGCCACATACAAACATGCCTTGCAAGAAAAGTCAGCTGACCACATTTCAGATCAACAGAAAATTGGCTTTTTCTTTCACAGATGAATGTTTGTACATTTACTTTTACTTGTTGGTGTGGCTGCCTAAATAATCAAGAAAAAAGTTCATTGGGTTTTAGAGATAGTAAATAATTGGAGTTTTGTTATGATGCTTGTCAGCTTGTCAGCTTGTAAGTTCAGAAAGAACTTCTAATTCCCTTGCACTTAGATACTCACCTAACTTCCTGCAAAAGAAACTCCTCTCCAACTTCTCTTATTTAATAAACAACAGAGCAGTTATGCAGTAAAAGCTCTGCGATACCAATTCTGCATACTCACTTTTTATGTACAGTAGAGGGAACTGCTAAGGCAAGAATGAAGTAAAAAAGTGGCACAGCACTGCCCCCATGTGACATTTTAACAAGAAAGATTTCATCCTGCTGTTATAGAGAAACACTGCTAATCTTGCAACGGATCAGTTGTATTCTTCTTTTAATTTTATTTGACATATAAAAGACAAAGAAGAGAGAGAGGCAATAATTTTAGTTCTCAGACTTATTTTATTTTGTTTGTATATGATCTAATTTTCAGCAACATTTTTCAGTAATATTGCTATCAAGACCTTTACAAAATAAATCTGGTTTCAGCATAGTTTTAGTTTGAAGGCAAGGAAAAGCAAAACAGGAAAACATTTGACAAAACTGTAAAAATAAAAAAAAGAACAAACCAGGAACCAGTTTTAAAGTTCAACTCTAAACATGTAAAGCTGCACACATCTAACGTCTAATTCTGGTATATTTGGTCAGTGACTAGCTCTTCTCAATACCTAAATTCAAATGTATCAGTTACAGCAGGTTATCAGTGCACCACAGTACCAAAGGTAATGTATCATACAGATTTCCAAACGCATTCTCTGCTTGTTTTCATTGTCTTCATTTCCTTGCTATCTAACCTGGCCACTGTGTGTTAAAGGCCACATTTGGTTTCAGATTGTCTTGTTAAATGATGATGATATACAGTCAGTGATTCCTAAAATGTTTGTTAGTTTAGCACAGTCCAATTCAATCCGAGTATTTTCTTTTTGTCTGACATTTTAGGAATCACTGAGTTTCTTGGATATTCAGCTCTTTTGTTAAACATGATTATTGTTTAGCACCATAAGAGGGCACAGATGTAGATGTTCAAGCCTTTCTGATGGAGTAGAAAGATGGCTCTCCCTTTTAAAAGATTCTTCTGGTGGACGAGACTGTGGACTTGGTGACAACACCATGGCTGCCATAACCACCAGACAAACTACTACCAGATAGACTGGGGCCACCAAAGCCAAATCCACCACTGGAGCTGGACAGTCCTGGGGCAGGAAAACAACAGGAAGTGTTATCATCTGTCTGTGTCTCTGTGGGGTACGTTGGTTTGCTCTTGACTAATGATGATGATAGGTAAAATTAGAAACTTACCACCACCTGAAGAGGTCTGCTGCACATGGATGGTTGCACTGGCACCTCCACTGGCCAGTCTAATGATAGAGTAAGGTAGCGTTAGTGCTTATTAAAGCTAATGTTACAGCAGTGAAAAAAACATGAAATATGCATTTGTAACCCACCTGCTCTCCTCTCCTTCCAGCAGTTTCCTGTAGGTGGCGATTTCAATGTCCAGGGCCAGTTTGACGTTCATCAGCTCCTGGTACTCGCGCACCTGTCGGGCCATGTCCTGCTTGGCTCTCTGCAGAGCTTCCTCCAGATCCCTGATGCGCAGCTTGGCATCCTTCACTGCCAGCTCACCACGCTCCTCAGCCTCTGCGATCTGAGCCTCAAGGTTGGTCCTCTGTGGAAAATCAGACCACAAATAATTTAATAACTGATAATGCACTTGCACAATGAACAATAAGAGAGGTTCTCAGATTTATACCTGTCCCTTGACAGACTCAATCTCATTCTGAAGACGAGCAATCATGCGGTTCAGCTCAGCGATCTCAGACTTGGTTGTGCGCAGGTCATCACCGTACTGTCCAGCAGAGGTCTGCATCTCCTCATACTATTATGAAAAACCCAACAGCGTCTCAGGAACGTTATCCTAAACCTTGGGAAAGTTGCATTTGCATGTAAGAGACACAGAGGATAAACCTCAGCTTTGCTTTTCACTTACCTTCTGTTTGTACCAGCCCTCTGCTTCAGCTTTGCTTTTGCTAGCAATGTCCTCGTACTGAGCGCGCACTTCAGCAACAATGGCATCCATATCAAGGTTGCGGCTGTTGTCCATCTCCACGATGACGGAGGTGTCCTTGATCTGGCCTTGCAGCTCACGAAGCTCCTGCAGGACCACAGTTTGCCATTAAACGTTTAGCTTCATCGGTTTTTAACTGATTTATACAATGGCTGAATGATTATCAAGATGATTTAAAAACTACATACAGCTTCATAGACAGCCCTGAGGAAGTTGATTTCATCGTGAAGATTATCAACTCTGGCCTCCAGCTCCACCTTGTTCATGTAGGCGGCATCAACATCCTGGAAACAGAGTTACAGGTTATCTCTGGTGACTGTACTGAACTGAAAGGAAGAAATAAATCACCATCTTTGTGTGTTCGCACCTTCTTCAGGAGCACAAACTCATTCTCTGCAGCTGCACGTTTGTTGATTTCATCTTCATATCTGTTGAAAAACAAGACAATACATCAGCACATCTTTTTTTTCACATCTGCTCAGTATAAGATGTGTATCAATGTGTTATAATTGTAGGTTAAAGTATTTACACTTACTTATTCTTGAAGTCCTCAACCAGGCCCTGCATGTTCCTCAGCTCTCCTTCTAGCTTGACCTTCTCATTGCCCAGTCCGTCGAGCTGTCTGCGCAAGTTGGCAATGTAGGCCTCAAACATGGCATCAATGTTGGAGCGGGTGGTGGTCTGGCCCTGCAGGAGGCTCCATTTGGTCTCCAGCATCTTGTTCTGCTGCTCCAGGAAACGAACCTGTCAAGAAATCCAGAGTAAGTTGATGTTGCAGTTGCATAATATATAGTAAATTGTTTTGAAGCCCGATGGTGATTCAGAATTATATTAATCGTCTTATAATTTGGAGGAGCTTCTCAAAATGTTTTGAAGGGTTCGCCATTTGTGGAATCAGGTTTTAAAATGCCTCGCCATTATCTTCATGACGTCATGACGCTACGTATCTAAACTGCCACACCCTGGTCACAATTGTAATTCATAAGGGCATATCTTTGTGTGCATACTATTCAAGCATGTCAACTTCTGAAGATTTTAAAACTTAAAAAATCAATTTCCTCAAACCAGATGCTTCGCCAGCATGTGTATAAGTCACTGTGGTAAGTCTTGTTTGGCTATGACTCCTCCTACATACTCTGTTGAACCATGAAGGCCACGCAGCTCTACAGTGCTCCAGCCATAAAACAAAAACAGGTGTGGCCGGTAAACCACAAAGGACACTGTTAAGAGATGAATACTTTGTTTGAGTCTTTGACTCAGTGCCAACATTTGGTGTTTGAAGAGTCGCACTCTTCGAAAGCTAAATTGCCACATTTATGGCCTGTAGCATGGTAAACAAGCAAAAGTTTATTTAAAGGTCTGTTCTCAGACTTCTGGTTGCCTATAACAACCAGGTGACAATGTGCAAATGATAGACTTTGGACTCTGTAGACTCTACTGTAGATTCCTACTCTCTCTGCCACCAGGTGAGAGATGGGTGAGTCACTGCAATATAATCCCCACCTATGTTTCAACCGTGGGCAGGAAGGCCACCTCAGACTGACAGAGGGTTACAGGCCAAAAGATTATTTTACATTTTTTATGCGAAAGTGATAGTGGCTCAAAAGGAGCCACTATCACTGACAGACCTTTAGAATTTTGTAAGCTTCTGTAAACCTAGTGACTGTAACACATAAACGAATACCACAGAGATGAGGCTAACCACTCAACTCTCTCTGTCAGTTTTGACAGTAAAGCAAAATGTTTGCATCTGGTGAGGTGAGCTTAACAGTTCCCTTAAAAAAACACACTGCTGTTACTATACAAGATACTGAAGTTTAACAGGTTAAATAGAAAATTCACTTGTGCCAGCTGCTCGTAAGTAAACACAGCCTGCAGATTGACAGCACTAAATACTGAGGCCTAAATGTCCTTTCTGAGTTACTCACGGCTCATACAGTACAGTAGGAACTAACCTTGTCAATGAAGGTAGCAAAGCGGTTGTTGAGGGACTTGATCTGCTCTTTCTCCTGGGTGCGGACAGCCTGGATGCTGGGGTCAATTTCCAGGTTCAGAGGTGCCAGCAGGCTTTGGTTGACTTGGACAGCTGTGATCGGCAGATTTTGTATAGCGACTTGGCCATGACCAAAACTGTAACCTCCACCCAGTGAAGACCCTCCATAAGAATGAGTGGAACCACCACCAAAACCAGAGCCAAGACCAAAGGAGGTTCTTTTAGAGACAGAGTAGGAGCTGCCTGCCCCTGCAGGGGACCTCCTGTTGCTGCTGCTGCTGTAGCTGTGGAGAGACATTGCCTTCATGTTTGCAGTCATAGATGTGTGATGGTCAACTCTGAGCAGAGAAAACTGAAGATGAGCTGTCTTCAAAAGGAGAGCCAAGTCCCTCTGAGTGTAGGACTGCAGACTCTATCTGCTTTTATGGCTGTGCTGAGGCAGGGGGAGGATCCTCCTACTCCACCAGACCGGTACTCTCCCTTTTTGCTGTCCAACCTCCCCCTGCTTTGAGCTACACACCTCTGGCTGTGAATGACCACGAACAAGCCAGTCCTGTTAAACAGGTAAGGAGGATTGTCAGATGATAAGACGTGGCACACCCTGCACCAGAACGGACAGATGATTTAAAAAGAAAGGAGTGCAGTGACAAAGTGACTATGTATTATGGTATAATTTTATTTCAAACGAACCCATGTTGTTATTAATTACACTTGTGTTAAAAATAGCAACAACACAGTGTTACTACAATGAAAAGCAAAAATGTGTGCATGTACATGCTTTCCAAAGAAACTCCACCAAACCACAAAAGGCAGAATTAGACTTCGGCATCACAATAACCACATCTTTGAAGGCCAATGTGCATAACATTAGGTGTGCTGCTCTCTGCTTTAGAAAGTCTACACAAGACAAAAGGAAAACTATAAATAATAAGACTCTTATTACAGTTGTATTTTTTGGGATTTAAATCTGATTTATACTGTAAATGTGTTGAAATGAAGGTCGACAGATACTTCAGTAGCCAAATCAAATACCTACTGATGAAGCCAAATTAAATACCTCAGTGTTATAAGTATATGTTCGCTGCACCCCTTATTACACCTGGTTCCAATAAGTTTCTCATGTCTCAATCAGATTTTTACATTACAACTATTATTAACCCAAAATGAGCATTAATTGAACTAAAACATGCTTGAATTTAAGAATCTTTCAAGAAGCTCCCCGGAGCTTGCATATAGTCACCAAGTTAGTCAAATACACATTTACATCTTCTGTTACTGGACATAATGAACTGATATATCACGCTCACCAGTAGTAGTGTAGTTAAGATAAGACAGTCGAGCATGGGTTAAAACAAACAAAAGGATCAACGACTAGAATAAAGTATTATCAGAGATTACTCAACCAAATCCCTCAGGGGAGTCATGTCTGATTCTAGTAATAGCTTTAGCAAAAATTGTCTTTAGTGCTGCCAGCAAGTTACAACCCAAATGGATAAACTGTGTAATGTCTTTGTTTAATTTTGTTGGAACATTCTCATTCAAGTAACAACACTCTTGCACATGAATCAGTGATGCACATCACAGATTTAGTGCTTGTTGTCTTACTGGATACATTTCACCACACCCATTTGTTCCATAGTCAAACAACTCTGCATTTGTTTCATCCCTCTGCACCTTTGGTGTAGGTGAGGCCTGGCCTGCATTCTTTTTCATTCTTCCCCAACTTTTCACATGCACATGCCTTTAATTTCTACCATGGTGTGGAACTTTACCCTAAAGCTCAAATTTTCTGCAGTCCAGCAGCCCTTTGGGTAAAATGTATGTGCTAGTTTGGCTTTTTACTGCATTTTAACATATGCACCAAAGTCAGTCAGGATTGTGAGACCTTTTACTTATCAATACCCACTCACTCACCTAAAAACAACAACACGTCTACCACTGTTTTCAGACAACGCCATATTTTAACACAGATACTCCAAGTACATACTTGGCTGTCTCATGATGCCAGTAAATCAAAACCACACAATAGTGCTGCATGAGCAGGGTGAGGCCACAACAGCTGCCCTGAAAAGTCACAGTCCTTAGTGGAAGATTTGTTAAAATGGATTAAGAGTGCGGGTTTAAGTGAAGGGGCAATCAATCTGAGCTGTTTCTGTGTATTTAAAACTCAGTTCTGTTCTGTTCTGGTCATGTTTGGATTACCTGACACAAGTCAATGCGCAATCTGTCTCATTAAAGTGGCCTGCAAGTTTTGGCAAAGTCTTCATAGTGTGAAGATGTGTGTTAGTCAGTAGAGCTGGGTGAGCATATTTACCAGTGAGTGCTCGATTTCCTCAATGTCTTTGCGACACAGAAGACTGCAGCTGTAGATTGCTCACATGTAAACATACAAGAAAAGAAAAAAATATATAAATTATATAATATATTCGTTTTACAAAATGAAGAAAACCTGAATTGACGTGAAACCTGAAACGATTATGAAACCAGAATCTTTTTTTTGTAAATATCTATTTAATTCATGTTGACATTTTTATTTGTTTCTAGTATTTGGTTTATTGCTGTCACAGGTGATTAATTAATTGCCCAGTGAGTCTTAGAGCTCTGCCTGAATACATTCTGATAATAACTACCTAAAAGCCAGTGAAAGTATTACTACCGCCGCCTCTGCCTCTCACATTCCTAGTGAATTTACTCTCACACTTCTTTTACATTCATTCTCAGTCTTTAGCTTCCCCAAACCTGATTTGCATAGCAGTGTGAAGTAACAAAATATTCTCAGCTTCATGAATTGTTTGTACAGAGGTGCCTTTACAGTTGGCAGCCTGACAGCTTGATCAAATCATGAAATCCACTGTGTCAGTGCAGAAATTGTTTGCTGAAATGCTTCACTGGTAAGGACACAATTATAGAAAACACCATCTTGTGAACTGATTGTATTACACATTTCCACTACTTGTGCCTCTGCAGTATGTGTGAACAGGGCGTGGACACTGTACAGTAACTGAGGTTTGGTTTTTAACTAAAGCTTCTTTGTGCTGAATTCATGAATGAGTCAACATCCAAAAACAGGACATTGAAGGATTTGGTCAAATGTGGGTTTAGAGGTACAGTCATACTTTGCTGCTTCAAATAAGCACCTGTTGAACTATCAACATTGTGATCTGAAATACATATGCAGAGATCAAGGATTGATTTGCATGAAGCTAGAAAGGCCTGGATGAGGTCACCAGTAGTGGCTTAAAGCAATCGATGGATCTGGTGAACACTTGTGTTTGTGTGTCTGACTGAGCCAAATGTGGTGCAACGCGCTCCAGAAGGAGTCCTCAAACCAATAGAGAGTCATTCACACCAGACGTCCAGTGGCTGAAACTCTTTTCACATTTAAATTAACTTCCTCTACCAGCACTGTTCATGTTTAATGGGTCAGTCCAGAACAGTTCTGTTCATGATTACGAGGTTTACATGAGGTGCAGATGGAACGACCGAGGTTTTTGTCATCCTCGCAATACCTGATTATTTTTTGAACACACACACACGCAAGCCACACAGGTACTAAAAGTGAACAATGAAGGTGTTGTTCAACAGCTGTCAGTTTCTTCACATCCAAAGCCCACTGATGGACACCTCACGTACAAAACAGGAATTTTCAGTGGGTTTTTAGCTCTAGGCACTTAGATCTTTACTTTCCTCTGTTGTTTTAACAGGATTCTGAAACCTGTCAAACAGCTCCAGTCATCCATGTCTTTAAGTAATATACTTGTTTCCAGTTTGTTTAAATTCCACTGTTTAGGTAACGTGCTTTGCATAAGACATCCTGGAGTGGCCAGAGTTCAATATACAATATTATTTCCATTTCCAATTAAAATATAGCCCTGCCTGGTAGCTCAGGGCAGAGGGCTGGGTTGCAGGAATAGTGGGATCGATTCCCAGCTGGGTCACCCAGCCTATTCCCCATACCAGGTGTGTCCCTGAGCGAGACACCCAGCGCTAGCTCCCCAAGCGCCGCCTGTGGCTGCTCACTGTTCCCTCCAGGAGGGGATGGGTCAAATGCAGAGAAATGTAAAAATGTATTCAATGACAGTAAAGTGGATTCTTCTTCTTCTGTTTATACTTCCAGTGCTACATACAGTGCAGTAGTGCAAATCCTCTCGGCCTGATTAATCCAGTCACTCTCATATCTTAGGGTGAAGCACATTTTTCATTCAAAATAAGCCACACATTGTGAAAGTCTAATAGTCATCAGTCGTAATCGTGGAACACTGGGAAATATGTGAGTCCTGTCTAGGATCTGACCAGTGACAATATAACTTGCAATGCTGGTCAAAGGTCACAGCAGAGTCAAATGTCATGTCAGTGGTACATTATGGCTCTTATGCCTAATCCCAGTGTGGATTCCCAGGTGCAATAATCTAACCTGTTCAGTCTTATGCCCAATAGCAATTCAGTTCCAGCAACCTGTGATCCTAATACGATGAATGTTTTTATTATGTTACAGTAAAACCTTCCACTGATGGTAATAAACAGCTACAATAAGAAAACTTAAATTATTACAACACAGTCGTGTGTTTTTTAATAGAATGTGAAGAATCCAGTGAACAACAAGCACTGAGTTACTGGTTGGACTGGTATCTATAGAAAGTGAGAGTATGCGAGTATCACTGCACGATATTCACATATTCACTCGGTATATTTTTCTCTATTGTTCCAGTCCCATTAGAAAGTGTAAAGCATCAGTGTCACTCAAACACACACACACACACACACATAATTATGCATATGTTATGTCTACTCTGACTCAGCAACTCAGATCTAGAGAAGGATTAAGTGTCTGCGTGTAAGCCTACATTATTTGTGTTGTGTTTCAGTAAGCAACGTCTTTTTCCATAGGTCTGGCATATTATCTTTGGTGTGCTATGTCTGTCTGTAATTCGTTGAGATTCTTTCAAGCAACATTCAGAAAAGTCTGAATCAAAGGTTCTGTCAGATCTGAATGAGCATAATCAAAGTCTTTGATTGACCGTGTGAAGAATAATGAGCGAACACACCACATAGAATCTGAAGCCTTTGGACACACAAACACACCCTCTTGTGCTTGTTTTGGCATCCTTGTAAGGCTGTGGGTGTGTCCTTCATGAGGGAGGGTGGTTGGATTGGATTTTAATCTGGGTCTCTTAGTTTCACCACCTGCGAGTACACACCCCTGTGGAGGTCAAGTGAATAGTGTGGCTAACCTGCAACGAATTAGCAGAACAAAAGGTTAGTTAACACAACAAAGAGCATTTCATGAATGTCTTTCTAACAAGCTAAACTGCTTTACAGTGCTGCCAGTATTTCTTTATGCAGAGTTGCAAATTCAACAGTTTGTTGTCAAGCTCCAAATTCTCTCTTTAAATTCACCAGGAGATATTAAACTCTGAACTCTGGACTTTAGCACGTTGCTTATTACCACCCCAGGCACACACACATACACGGTATATCTCACTATAATTGTCGTTAGGCATGGGAACACCGACATAAACTGCAGTCTGACTGCATGACTCACTCTCAGTCAGACAGGGGAGCTCATGAAAGTTGTCTAGCCAAAAAAAAGCCAAGCAATGCAATTGTTTGCATGTGTGAGTGTGAATTTGAAACCACCTGCTTTTGTATGATGTCACCTTTGACAGATTCAACAGTGTTTTCTGGTTTCTTTAAGTCTTGCCACATTATAATGACTAATTTTGTCCTTGCTGACAAAAGATAATTAAATAAATGTCAACTTTCATTGTCACAAATACAAAAGAATTGGCTTGTCTGGCACTTTTAGCTTTGTAAGTACATCATTTGCAGATTTGCAGTATTTTCACATGTCAAATTAAAGAGTTGCATTCTACTGACATTGGGGATCAGCTGTTTTTTCATGTAGTGTCACCTATTTTTGAGTTTTGAACCTCATAAAACATGTCTTTTAGATAAAACACTTCTCGCACTGTGGGGCTGTAGTGCTGTGCATTGTAAGAGAGAGATAACTTGTCTAAGCAGGCCTGTTTGTTCTGCTTGCAGTTAACACATTCCTGGGACACCACCCACCCAATCAGTCAGAGGTTCAGCATTGTCACTGGGCTGACAGTGTCATGTGTTCGACTCAGCCCACTTATCCATCACCTACTTCAACTGGAAGTACTCGAGTTTACGTCTATGAGCTTTTTTGCATATTGTAACCTGCCGCCTGTGTCTACTAATCTAGTTTTCTCCTGTAAGGCTTGACACCTGTTTAGTGTTGCAACTATGCCCTCTGAATCATGGGAATCCAGTTATAGACGTGACATATCGATTTGTGGTTTAATCTGTCAGACCTACAGCAACACATGTTTGAAAATGTTTTCACTGAAGGTATCATTGTGTATTCTTAAGTTTTTTTAACTTTCTAAATGGAATCTAAATGAATCCAATTAATTCTTGTAACATGTACAGAAATAAAACTAATCTGTCTGTTTCTTGTTATCAGACAATCTCCACTTCCCACAAGTCATTCAGAGTGATACTTAGCCAACTCCTGATATTTTTGCAGCAGCGCCTAGCAACCACTGTCTTGTCAGTACTTACTCATTGTCTCTGCAGGTCCCTTTTTTGTGTTTACACGTGTGAGTGAAAACATTGTTTGAGTTGCGCAATCGAGATTTAGGTAAGATTTATATGTACAGTAGTATAAGAGGGAAGTAAACAATGGAAAACAACAGCCTAGCAGCAGTCTTCTTGGCACATACCTGCGTACTTGCGTGTTTGAACAGGCAAAAGAAAAGTGAGATTGTGTCATTAAACCACCCCACCCTTTTACCCTCACACAAACAAAACGACAACTTTGATAGTAGGAAATTATTAACTTGTGCTCATAAACCACAATCTGCCACCAGGATGTGAGACCTTTGTTGCTGATGTTCTCACGCGTTATTCTCTTAGTAAAGAGAGTAAGAGGGTCTCTCAAAGTTTGACAGAACATAGTTTCATAAGTGAAAACCTACACAATAAATTTGCAGATGTACAACATGACTGAAAGACAGTTTATAGTCTTGTGCAGTTAAAATGTGTAGTGTAACATGGGGAATATTCACTTGGAACACTTTTATCCGATGCGACTTACAAGGAGCGAGTGCTGGGTGTCTGGCTCAGGGACACACCTGGTAGGGTATGGACTACGCGGATGCGACCTTTTGCATTCCAGTTTGACGCTTAACCCATTGAGCTACCAGGCGACTTCATGTAATATCCCACTGAAACCTGCCCTAAGTTGCTACCCCCCAAAAAAGAATACTGATTATGATTGACATAATTACTGATTAATTTTTGCCATGAGTTTAATGAGATTGGTCAAGGTGGATATTGTAGTATTACGCAATAGATTATTAACCATTTTATATATCTATCTATCCAAACTGATCAAAAAAATAAAGAAAAAAAAGACTTTTTAGCATTTGGGTCACTTAAGTAGTAGAGGGGGTTGTTAATTAGTGTCAGCTATTTTGGTTTTATTAAAATTAGGAACAGGTGCACTAAAGGACCAACAATGAGACAACCCTAAAAAGAGAAATGGTTATACAGGTTGAGGTCTTTTTTGTCTGTTTTAGTAGTTTTGCAGTTGACTAGGGTCGGTGTCACTAATGGTAGCTTGAGGTGATATCTGGACCCTGCGTCTGCCGTTGAGAGAAGGTTTTCTGTATCTCCCAGCACAGTCTCAAGAGCATGGAGGAGAGTCAAGGAGATAGGAAGTTATTCTAGGAGAGCTGGACAGGGAAGCAGAAGATCCTTAACCCATCAGCATGACCGATATCTGCTGGTTTGTAGAAGGAGGTTGTGGAAACTGACTGATATGACAGACTTAAAAGGGTCTGGAGAAGCTGCGGTGAACATTATGCTGCCTCTAACATTGTTCAACATGATTGTTTGGTGGTGTGACATTGAAAGTCTGGTTTGGTATGACATATGTCGTATGCATAGCAATTGAAATTTACAATGTTTCCTAAAAATATTGCACAAGAGAAGCATGTATTAAGTAAAACAAATGTTCCAAGTACAAAGCCCTGTGGAGCTCCAAAAATTCAAACGACATGTTCCAGTCTGTGTAAGAAAATGTTTGGATCTCTGGTGTAGTATGCAGCACTGAGATCTAACAGGACATAATGTAAGTCCTGACTGACAATTATGTTTGTCACATAATTGCCGTGCAACAAATTTTTTATGGATTTTAAAAATACAATTTTGTTCAGTACACACTCAAACAAGTATATATCTATAGATAATTTTCTTAGACAGCCCTAAATACGAAAAAAACTTTTTATTTCTGCCCACACCTTTAAATGCTTAACATACTACATGAGTTACCCAAGGATGATGACAGAGCTACCACATCTTACATCTTACATCTTACCTCACCTTTCTTGACTGATGTTGTGAACATTAAATAGTAGAAAAATATTTCACCATGCAGTCACACCCAACTAGATACAGACATTCTCATCAACCATAACAAACAGATATAGCAAGTACACCCTAATAAAGCAACAAATAGTAAACCACATGATTTTTTGTTTTATTTATAGGATAGAAAAACGAGGGATTGTGCCTTGATGCAACTGTGCTGTTATCAAATCTGTGGAATAAAATGGTGGGTCATGACGTAACATCTCCACAGGTTAGATAACATCTAGCATATAGGTCTACACACCCAGTGCTTACCAGATACTGCTCTTGGGGTATGGCAGCTTAGTTCTGTCAGATCACAACTTAGAGAAATACACTGCTGGAACCAAAGTGGTCCCTCTGACAGGTTGGCCCAGTTGTCTGTACCCCAGAGGTATGCAGTGATTTAACAAGTGTTGTTTCACACCTGCCTTCAGGGAATACTCTGCAGGGGCTTAACCAGTTGTCAATCACTGTAAGTGAAAAGTGACAGATGATACAGTTTCAGCTCCAGCTGACAGGTCATAAAAGCCAAAAATGTTTTAAATGGTTAAGATGGGTGTAACTATAGGGTGACGAACATACCATGGATGTTACACACGAGTCTGTTCAAATAACTTTTACTAATCATGTACCTGCCATAGCAGAAATTCACCTGTCAGAGAGCATAAACATAACCTTTAGCTGAACTTTACCATAGTGCTTTTGACGCCGTTTGCAGATTCAGATTAATTTTTACCCCCAAACATAATCCATTCAACTATTTTATTTCCACCAGTACACATTTGCTCTTTTAGTTTATTTTTACATAAAAGTAATTTCTAGAGAATGTCGTTGCCAAGAACGTTCCCGGTTGTTCTTTGTTCTTTGAGTAGCCTATTACCTGCGATTCCCCATTACGTACTGTGCATGATCACTGAGGAACATGGAAATCACACCCCCAGGTTTTCTGTTTAACAATTAGTTTGTGTTTATTTGATTGTACTCAAATTAAGTTTAGTCTGCAGGCAAGATCAGACAGAGTGCTCATGTTGCACTGCTTCCTTGTAATGTAATAGTCTGTACACCTTTACTACTGGTGGTCTATTTAAGCTCTTAAGCATCTGTCATTCATTGGGGTGTAAATGTTCTGCTTTGGGGTTGAGTGGCAGCCGGTGGTACACTGAACATTACACAAAGAGAGTGACTATGGATTCCATAAAATGCTATATCAGCAGATCCTGGATCCAAATGTCATGCAGTCTGCCAAGAAAATGGAACTGTCAAAGCCTTCAGCACAACTCAGAATTCACAATGATCCACTGTAGGAACTCAAGTTGGAGCTTCCCTCACGGTAGTCAGACTCGAACCTAACAGAAAATATGTGTATGTATGCTCTGATATGTTCTGATGCAACCACTTTGCACTGCAGAAAAAGAAAAATGTACTCACCTCATTTATACATTTGCATGAAGCAATGTGATTCATTCATGCAAAATGTCAAAATTTTTGTAAGGCTTTTTAAATCCATTGCAGTTTGCATGCTTGTTTCTACAACTGTGTTTACCTCTCAGATTCTTTTTGTTTGTTTGTTTATTTTTTTGTTGCTTTACATTTTTGCACCATATAACATTTTTATATATTTCATACAATAATTATCCTGCTCTCTAACATTACTGATATTACCTTTTTATGTTTTAATGCTTAGTGGTTTTGCTTTGTATAGCCAGTCCTGTATAGACATATTCAGCATGATAGAAACTGACATAATGATGAAGTGTTTTGCCGCTGGTGTAGTTTTCGTGTTCAAACACAATTAAATCTGACAGTTTACACGAACGTTAAAAGGCATCAAACCCTAATATCTTGTATAAGTGAGTTGTAACAGTTTAATTGGCCTTTATTGGCATTATCTGCATCTATAATTCATCACTCTGGGATATATTTCACATTTAATACTTTGTAATTGTGCTCAATAAGCAAAGTTAAGTTAAACTCTTGTCGTCATGTTAAGATTTGGGTCCAGCTTTTTGGCACATCAAACTGAGACAAATTATTATCTTTGATGAATCTATTGACTGGCTCTTCGCCAACAAACAGTAGCTGCTTATTATTCTCCTGCAAGGTGTTTCTGTAATCACAAATTGTGTGTGGTCGGATGGATGTTTTACACTTACGCAAGCCTGCCCCAACATGTTGCATGAAAAATCTAAAACACTGTTAAAAGATTGCTGTAGATAATCTGGAAAATGAAATAAAAAATTGAAGACTATGCAAACCTTCTGCAGTGTTAAAGCATTTCCCTGCAGGTAGCTGGATGAAACACAGAAAAAGGCATTCACTTGATCTATTGTTATGCACTCTGCCGACAGGACAGCCCTGGAGCATTCTGACATACTGTGGCAATCATAAGCAACTTGTGCATTACATAACATAAAGGTAAAACTAGTACCTGTGACTAGATGAAATGCTCTTAACTGCAGGTTAGGATGAAGAGCAGGAGGGCAAGTGGGCTGCACGTCAATCACTCACAGTAATACTTCTTTAAGTTTAAGTTTAGTTTCTTTAAGCTTTCTCATTGCACCTCTTCCACTGTGACCTCACCCCATACTTTGTTTTATTTTATATGTTAGGGCTTGTGTTTGATTGTGTGCTTGGCAAGCAAACACAAGAATATTTCACAGGAATAGATTTAGTAAGAGTGCAACAATACCCATGACATCATGCTGGGCCCACGTCAGCTTTTACACCAAGCGTAGTCAGTCGTACCTGTTACAACAAGAGCAGTGACCATTGGATCAGCATTACTCCAGAGCGAGGAGGCTGCACGGCCCTTGGTAGTAACATGCTTATCAGGAACAAAATAGACATCTGTTGATGAAATCATCATTTTTTATTCATGAGTGCAGTGTTCAGCATGTGTTTGCAGCTACTCTACCCTGCACACCAGCTAGCGACCTGAAACCTGGAGCTCCAGCAGCACAGACATACAGCCTGTTCTTTTTTAAATATGTTTGTCAGAGCAGATTCCTCTGCAGGGAAAATGCTCAAGTTAATGCCAGAAAGACTCAAAGATTCAAGACCGAACCACTAAAGGCAAAGTAAAGAGTATCACATGCCAAACAACCTATGTTAAAACTCTACTCTGGATGATAAATAATAATTTATAGTATGTATTATAGTAAGTACGTATCACAACAACATACATCACAGTTTGAATAGACATGTGCAACTCTTTTACCCATAACTGTTTAAACAGTATAACCAGCTATGGTTAAGTGTACATTTTTTACTAATATTATGTGTATTGTTTCTAGTATTTTACTTGATTATTTAAAGTTGTACATTCAAATTATTTCATTATATTCATCTGATAGGGATAATGTTTTTACAGATGGGGAACAGGATAAGATTATAGTAAATGCCACACAGGTCCGTGGCATCACAGTGTGCAGATGTAGGTGCCAAAGCAATAAAATCATACCAACACAGTATGTAAGGTTAATCTTTTCCTTTGTTTGCTTGTTTGCCCTTTCATATTTAGAGCAAATATTAAAAGCATAATAAAACTGGAGATGGGGTTTTTAACATTCATGTCATCTCGGCTCACTTGTTACGACTATTGTTGTGAATACACTTGCAAATTGAATGGATTATGTTTAACTAATCAAGCCCTAAAACCTGAGTGGGGAGCCCTGTGCAGATTAGCAATGTGTTTTTCGTGAAGAACAGCGGGTGGGATTGTGGGATTCGGGCAGTTTGCTGTTTTGAACCTCGGGAGAGCCTTTATGGCTTCGGGTGTGGCACCACCACCCATAATTCCGTTGCGATCTTGTTCATCTAGACTGAAAGGGTACCTTAAGTAATCATTTACAGTAAGAGATACATGTCACATTGCTCAGATAGGTCATATGTGGACTTCAGCAAAACCTCTTTTTAAATAACAGTGTATGTTAGATTCGTTTTTGTTTTCTTTGTTGTTGTCATTGTGTGAACTATAAAAACATGACATTTGGTGACATTTTTAAAAGAATGCATGACCTTCATTTTAATTTTGTGGAGTAACTTTTCAGTATGCACCTGGGCTGGAGCAGGTTGGGACGTGTCAGCTGTTCCATAGAAAAGGTGACTGTGTGAAATATCATCACTTCTGTCATAGAAGTTTCTGTCCTGAAAATACTTGTTTGTGTTTCTGTGAGCATATGTGTGTGCCAACCTACCAAAATAACAAAGGCAGCTCAGGTTGATGATAAATGTCTGTAATTGTAAGTCCTTCACAGCTAGTTTTTTTCACGGAAGTGCATCTGAATGAAATGTATGTGGATACGTAGGAGAGACTAGCTGCAGCACACCGAAAAGCTTTTTCTTTCATCTTTCTGAAATATTTAATAAGACCAGGTTTAGCTCCAGGACTTAACTTTGGTCATGGTTTATTTTCTTTCCCAAGTCACTCATTTTAAAAGTTATTACATTCTAAGTTACAAGTTGACATGTAACACATTAGAGCAGGAGTGAAAAAGGCATCAAACCAGGCCACCTGCTGGCTGAACAGGAGAGGTGCACATTTAACAATAAAGAGCTTAGTAAACTACAACAGACAAAGACTCGTCCATTATAATTTCTAACACCCTACAGTACAAACACACCCATTATGTGGTGGAGGCACTTTGGTGAATGTATCATTAGAGAAGTGGATCATAATCATGAATCTGAAACACATCACTCTTCAGCCACAGCTTTCACTTCCTCCTCCACCTGCTCCTTCTTCTCCACAGCAGCTGGCTCGTCAGATGCTGCCTGCTCCTCCTTCTTCTTTTCTTCCTCCTCCTTCTTCTCCCCCTTCTTCTCCTGCTCGTCCTTCTTTTCCTCATTCTCAATCACCACAGTTTCTGTCTTGGCTACTGCGGTGCTTTTTAATGCTTCTGCCTCAGCCACATGGGGAGAACACGCGCTGGCTGTAACTCCACCAAATGAGCAGCTGATGTAGGACGGGATGCGGGAGCTCTCCAGACCGTAGGTGTAGTTCACAGCTGCACATTCACAAGTAAACAATGATTAATAATGGGATACCCTGAACGTGGTGTTGATGTTGATATTAGGACATTTAGATATGTCTATGTGCATTTATAAGGGTTGATATATGTGATTTACTGCAGGTTGATCCAGATAAACTTGTCTTGGAGAGGCACACAACAGATAAACAACCACAATTGGTTGATGGAGAGTATTGGAGTGTTGTGTGAGCAAAACCTTTGCCCATGAGGTTTGATCAGACTGTGCAGCTGTTCAGGTCCATATCTTTCTATGGGATCATGCTAACGTAGCAAAAATCAATAGGGAAAAACGTTGAGTGTTTGCACTGATGTAAAACATAAACTTACACGTCTGCTTGGATATACTGGTCATGATTCCAGTTGCTAACCTGTAGAAAGAAACATTGAAAGACAAGTGGTGTAAAAGACGCAGTTCTTATTCCTTCCACAGGCCGGTGCACAAGTCCTCTCACAGCCACCTTTTACCTGTCCTCCTCTCCTTCCAGCAGTTTCCTGTAGGTAGCAATCTCAATGTCCAGTGCCAGCTTCACATTCATCAGCTCTTGATACTGGCGAACCTGAAGGGCCATGTCCTGCTTAGCTCTCTGCAGAGCTTCCTCCAGGTCTCTGACACGGAGTTTAGCATCCTTTACTGCCAGCTCGCCGCGCTCCTCAGCCTCTGCAATCTGAGCTTCCAAACTGTTGCGCTACGGAGAGAAAGAGAACAGCGTATAAAACTTTTAGTTGTCTTTATAACTCAAGGTACAACTCACAATGTTTCCTGAATTATTGTAAAGACTTTACTGTACTGTAAAAATGATTGACTAAATTACTTTGCAGCATAGGTTTGTCTAAATATGCAAAACTGACATCTGTCATCCTCACCTGTGCTTTAACCAAGTCAATTTCAGATTGGAGCCTCAATATCCTGCGGTTAATGTCAGCAATCTCAGCCTTGGTTGACTTCAGGTCATCACCACATCTACCTGCCGACTGCTGCATCTCTGCATACTGACACAGGCAGGAGTAAGTCAGACTGACATTACGCAAAACACAAAGTGGCAACGTTAACAGGATTGCAGACATACAGTGTTTTGCATGATGCATCGTGTTTAGTTTTTATATCAACACCTGTGCACGTGAGACTTTTGAGAAATCAAAGCTAATGTGAAGTCAGACTGGCTCAGGTGAGCCGAGCAAAGACAAGTCAAAGCATGTTCTCACCTTACTCTGGTACCAAGACTCAGCCTCTGCTCTGCTGCGGTTAGCGATGTCTTCATACTGGGCCCGGACCTCAGCAACGATGGCGTCCATGTCAAGGTTACGGCTGTTGTCCATCTCTACAACAACCGATGTGTCTTTGATCTGACTCTGCAGCTCACGAAGTTCCTGTTGACCGTCAGCAGAGGATAAACAGATGTAACATTCTACATATTTTATATTACTTATGGACACTTCAATGTAAAATGACGCACGGCTAAATTAGTTATTCATTAGTGATGAATAAGGTAAAGCAAAGTAAGTTATTACTGCATCATAGATCTGCCGCAGGAACTCAATCTCATCAGAGAGCCCATCCAGTTTGGCCTCCAGCTCCACTTTCATCATGTAGGCTGCATCTGTGTCCTGCAGCGTAAAGAGTCATTAGTAATAACAATCACTGTTGCAATCAACCCTAAGACCGAGGAACAAATGGTGTTCTTTTTCCAGAAGGCTTATTACAGTTTTGAGATCAAGAATATGTGAATGTATACAAACCTTTTTTATGAGAACAAAAGTGTTTTCACTCTCATTGCGCTTGTTGATCTCATCCTCATACCTGAAAAATAGAGCATTTTAAGTTGACAGTATGAGCCTAAAATAGACCTTTACCAGCTTTTAACTTACAATTATTGTTTCCTGATCATTAGGACAGTAATAATATTTTACAGGTGGACAGTTAATTTAGAAAGCTCATTTTGTACAAGTTCCCATATTTTGTGCCATTTTCAACTTTGGCATTCTTACTAAAAGTACAATGCGGTGTTTGTTTGGACATGTAATCCTTGACAAACACATTTTAGTACTGCATAAGAGACAAAGAGTGAAACCTACAGCCCTACTTACTTGGTTTTGTAGTCCTCAAGCAGGCCTGTTGTGTGATGTAGGTCGGATTCAAGTTTGACTTTTTCATGGCCCAAGTTGTCTAACTGCCTCCGCAGGTTGGCGATGTAGGCTTCAAACATGGCATCAATGTTGGAGCGAGATGTCGTCTGTTCCTGGAGGAGTTTCCATTTGGTCTCGAGCATTTTGTTCTGCTGTTCTAGGAAGCGCACCTGCAGAGAAAAGGTCAGAAAACAAACATGTAATTAAACGCTTGTACACTCGCTTCACTTTTGCTTTAGAAATGTTGTGAATTCATTTAGGTAAACGGCTCAGTTTCAAACTGGATAAATATAAGGATCTGACATGTAGACTTAAAGTGTTTGCCCACAGTGATGCCCAAAGGCTTCACTGTGCTTAATGCTGGACAAAGAAAAATCTGAATATTAACTGAAAGATATGTTACTCCTTGAAATTACTCCCACTACATCAGCCTCTGAATGTCACATCAATAACCTCTTATTCAATTCAGAGCCATAGTGCCACATATCAGCACAAAGTGGCCCCTGTGGGTTTGCCCCTTCACACCTTTTCTATTCATCAGTGTGACCCAGGGTGGGGTCCACTCTGCAAACATAATGAGGGAACAGACATCTCTGATTTTCTGTGTACTTATGGCATGTAGAGGAGGTGGGGAGTGCTTTGTTATATGATGTGAGGAATTAGCCTCATCGTGACGGATATACAACCTCACCTCTTCCCTACACTTCTGGAACAAGGCAACCTCTTTACGAGATACCGGGACAGATAACTAAAGAATCTAATCAATGTCAAGTGGAAAATAAGAAATACACTTCTGACATTTTAATAAACTATGGATGAAAAACAATAAATCACTGCATATTACTGTTGGGAAAATACTTCATACTTACAAAATGAAATGTGTTTTGCTAGATATTTTTACTATAGTGAGTTACTCCAATTTGTATTTAACAACATCCCGTCAGCCACTTATTTTTCTTCTGTAACACACAGGCTGCAACTAATAGGACTAAAACACAATACATAAGATTTTGAGAAACTCTAGTATAAGAAGGGGTTTATTATGTGAATACAACAGAGCATGAAGCAACTTGGCAGTTTCGTACAGGGATGTGCCTTTGAAAGCAAATTCATTCTGCCCTCTTATCTCTGCTCTGGATGTACTCTGTATCCAGACTGATCCTCTTATCTGAGATCAAATTATCGGAGATCTCAGCATTTTTGGAAGCCAAGCCATTGTCATGACATATTACTGTATATATTGTTGTCACAAGGATGATCTCCGTTGTGAATTCAGTTTGTCACCCTGACATTTGGTTTGCAGAATAGGTATTTTCTACTTCAGCACCCACTGCGACCCGACTGCGGATGAAGCGGAAGATAATGGATGGATGGATTTTCTACTCTGGATAATGTATCCAGAGTTACCGGGTGCTAAATGAAAACACCCAGCGTGTGTTGTTTGATGCTTTTGTTCCACATCTAACTTTCGAGATGTGAAATTATTTCCTGCTACAACAAGGACATTTATCTTTAATATGTCATCTTAAGAGTGAGTTAACTGACCTTATCAATGAAGGAGGCAAAGCGGTTGTTCAGAGTCTTGATCTGCTCCTTCTCCTGGGTGCGGATTACCTGGATGGTGGGGTCAATCTCCAGGTTTAGGGGGGCCAGCAAGCTTTTGTTCACTGTCACAGCAGTGATAGGGGCCACCAATTCATTCGCCACACCACCTCCCACACCTCCACCGAAACCCAGACAGCCAAACTCGAGGCCTCCTCCTCTTTGTCCAGACGCTCCAGCAACATATCCACCGACTACCTTAAAACCCCCAACACCCACGGCCGCACCACTGCTGCCCACTCCCCCATAAGAGCTGCGGACACCATAACTTTGCCTGGCACCAGCCACACCACGGTTTCCATAGCCTGAGAAGGAACGGCTGCTGAAGCCCTGGGTTGGGCCCCTGGAGGACAGAGTGGAGTAGCTGGTGGTTTTCACAGCTCTGACAGACATGATCACAGAAGGAGTGTGTAGCACTGAGGTGGTGTGAAAGTAGAGGCTCCGCTGAAGGAGGGAGAGTCAGGCAGATAGAACCTCCCTGGTCCGCAGTGCTATTTATAAGAGCAGAGGAAGGGCCGGTGAGTTACGATTGGCTAGTATCTTCAACAGGGAGGTGAAGTAGCAGGGGGGCTAAGAGGAGGAGAAGGGGAAAGATGAGTGAACGTCAAAAAAAAAACTTACGTTACATGGTTACAGTTCACAAAGTGTTAATAGAGTGTCCCAGTTTTTAAAGAACAAACAGAGTTGCACTGCAAAACCACCTGTAAGATGTCATTTTCCATATTTAAATCATCAGTTCACTTTACATCCTAGTGACAAACACTCCCAGATCATTTAGCTTCCAGAAAATGACACTCTACAGGCTAAGTCTACGTGCAAGTCACACACAACACATGAGCACAACGTGGGCAGCAGAATATAAAGTCAGACATTGGGTATAATGAAAAATTATTTTATGACCCTATCTTACCTTCTCCATTACAACTGTTCTCATAGACATGACATATTGCAAAGCAAATTGTGGTTGTCTAGTGTGATTCGCTTCACATGTTTGTGTTCAGTAAATCATATAATTGTGGGAGGACCAGAACTATCGACTATATATTCCATATATTATTCCACTGTGGTCTCGGGTACAGTGCTACAAACCCCTGTATATATATATATATATATATATATATATACACACACACCTGAGTTTAAAGTGAGCAGATTGCACAATTATATGGTACAATAGGGTGGATGTTGCCATTATCAGCTATGATCAGTGGAGCTGTCCATTCAATGCACACACACACACATTTAAACTAGTAATGAACATTCCTCCCATATCTGCCACATGGAGAGTAAACAGTGTTTGTCTTTTTCTTTTACTAAGAGCCTCACCTTTCCCCACCCATACTGGTAAATACCCATAAAAACCTCACATAAAAAGCTGCAGCTGCATCATACAGATAAATAAATATAAGCTAGGCTGTGTCTTTTTGTGTGTGTTTTCATGGTTGCACATATTAATAATCACTATTGTTAAAGCCCTCTCATTTTTGTGACAGTTTGACTTAAAACATAAACCTCAACAATCATCTCATGCTGTGGAAATCTATTTTCATTTGTCGCTGCACGCAGGTTTATGACTCATGAGCTTTTCTGAGCATGGACTGTGGCTTATTTGTACCAGAATAAACCCCTTAATTCCCTCAACCAACATTTTCACCACAAGCATATTATTTTGTTTATCATCTTTTATGATATTAGAAAAAAAACTTTACGTACAACTTATGGTGAGAAATAAATCCACAGGTACTCTGTTGTGTGGAACATGTTGAGCAAAGTACAACAATCTGAATAAAAAATGTATGTTTTGCTTGGCTCGATCTTAAACAGTGACGTGATACTTGCTAAATGTGAATGCAACCATATAAGTACAAGTCAAGGTTTAGTTGTTTCACTAACTCAGCCTCTGCAACAGATACACTGAACAGAGGTGTGTTTATTTCATGTGTAATATCTTAAACAGTATTAAAGATATTTTTGTACTGCCTGCTTTAATTCCTCATTTTTGCTGCATGAGGAGGGTAAGATGGTAATTTAAGAAGCAAACCCCTGACCTCAAGCCTCTTGAGGGGCCAATGATGTGTTGGTTTGTATGAAGCTGCTATATGACCCATCAAGTTAGGAATGTGCCGAGTGAGACACGTACATGCTATAAGACAAAGAGGGAGGGCTGGAGAGAGGATGAGCCAGTGGGGATTTGAGAAGACAATTAGCAAAGATAAGAAACTAATCTATTTTACAACCACTGACAGATTGACAGGGATGCATGATATTTTACAAGAAGTAGACTGAAGCCCAGTAGTCACCACAACATATGCATTTCACATCATCACATTGGTATATGGTTACCATGAACTATACAAACTCAAACACAAGATTAAACTGAAACTACATAAAAGGAAAAATCTTTGGAACAGTTTTTGATAGATTAGGATATTCTAAGAAATCATGTCATCGGTTTAAACTTTGGTGTCATGGCTGTTTATTGTGTTGTTTAGGAGGGGGTTGCATCATTTGTTATAAAAGTCAACACATGCTGTTTAGAGAACCCCCACACTAGCCATGAATTAAAACAAAAAGAAACATATAGTTCAACAATTTCACTTTTATTGTACTTTTGCTACAGGTTTTGCAGTTGTGAGCCAACTGCCACCTTCTCTAGGAGAACTCTGCCTCCTTGTGACTCACAAGAAGAATTTTCTACACACACTACATGGGAGGAGTGGCCCGAGTTATATGGTGTCAGAGGCGATTAGCCACACCAGCAGCATAGCTCAGAGGCTGACAGTGTTGGCGCTCAGTCAGTCTACTACTACTACTACTTCCAAACTGGAAATACTCAACAATACTGGATGCTCATAAGACTTACAAGAGTCCAAACAGGAATGTCGGGTTTCCACATTCAGATTTTTAAAATGTTATTTGCTGATGCTGAAGGTTCTGTTTTAAGAAACCGTTTTACTTCATTAGATGAAATTATTCATTCCTCTCCACATGAGAAATGAGATTATATGTAGGTGACTCTTTGCCAGCTCCAACTCGCTGATCCTATTGAGGTCCTGTGAAATGTCTCTGTGCTACTAATAGACATAACATCCCACATACAAAACAACTCTTAGTCTAACACATTTCACTTACCTGTGATGAGTAACCCTTACAGTCACTGAGTGCAACGGTGCCAGTGGTGCAGGTCAAAAACTGGAATCACTGAAACAAATTAGCAGTGGCGGCCCTGTCAATAGAGGGTGCTGGGGCGCCGCCCCCGCTGTTTCACATGAAGAAGAAGAAGAACGAGATAGGAATCACATAAATAATTTTAGAAAATGTGGGTAAAGTGTTAGTGGGTAAAGTGTTAGACTAGGATGCAGAAGGTCGCAGGTTCGAACCCTGTTTGACTCCTAATCTATCCCCTACCAGGTGTGTCCTTGAGCAAGACACCCAGTGCTAGATCCCTATAAGTCGCTTTGGATAAAAGCGTCTGCCAAGCAAAGTAAAGTAAAATTTAAATGAACAATCTATATATTACCCTTCTGGGATGAAGGCCTTGCCGTGTCAGCAGAGGTCCAGGAGCCGGCAGATCACACAGACCAGTATCTTTTGGGTGAAGATTACAAGTCAGGAGGTACAGGTCTTCTCAGCTTTTAGCCAAAGCGACTTACAGGGAGCTAGCCCTGGGTGTCTGGCTCAGGGACTAGGAGTCAGAGGGGGTTCGAACCTGCGACCTTCTGGATCCCAGTCTGACACTTAACCCATTGAGCTACCAGGCCGCTATTTGAACTGAATATAGAAGTGTACAGAAAAACAACCCACACAGACCAGTATCTTTTGTTTAACTAGGAGTAATCAGGACTCTGTACCATAGAGCAGAGAACATCCCCACCACCACAGAAGCCAAAAAAAGAGGAAGACAGGCATAACTTGCATCTGAAGACAGCTCTTGAAACCTATAAATATCCCAAGTGGGCCTTCTTCCAGAAAAAGGACCACAGAGCATCCGAGTCCCAGAGCCAACGGAAGAACCCAGTCATTCCATATATTGCTGGTTTATCTGAAAGACTAAAAAGGATTTTTGGAAAACACCTAATACCTGTTCATTTCAAACCCACAAACACACTGAGACATAGACTTGTCCACCTTAAAGATTGGATACCAAAACAGAAGAAGAGCAATGTAGTGTATGCTGTTCAGTGCAAGGCTGCCCTTTTATCCATTCCCAGGAAAATCAGGTCCAATTCACACGTCTACCAGGTTGGCCACACTTAACGACCCACTTAATGGGTGCAAGAGAAGCTGCCAGGGGTGGAGCTGTGGACCCCCTGCCTTTGTTTCCCTTAACAAGCACATTCAAGTCAGGTATGTGGTAAAACTAACCTGGAGGATAAATTTGTGACCACTCACCAACTTACCTCAGATTGAAAATGTTCTGTGGATGCAGAACAAAACGTCTCTACCAAAGAAATCTTGATAGACATGTTTCCTCAGAGCTATGTTGTCGGGAGCTATATGCACCTTGTAGGATCTGCCAAGGCAAACAGGTCTGAGGTGGAGATCCAGGAAAACAAAAATTAAGGAGCAGCCCCGATCTGAACCAGAGTAGTGTTCAGTTTTTTCAGGACTTAATGCTAGTTAGTGCTAGTTACAGATTGTACATAACGAACAGTTCAATTATAGACTTTGTAGTTGTGCCATCGAATCTGTGGCCTTATGTCTTGGACACTCGGATTAAGAGAGGGCCTGAGCTGTCAACTGATCACCATCTGGTGGTGAGTTGGATCAAATGGTGGGGGAGGCTGCCGGACAGACCAGGCAGGCCTAAACTTGTTGTGATCAGAATGATCCTGAACCGCCACCTCCGGCAAAGCTTCTGTAGTTGGGGTTTTCAAGGTACCGGTGCCCCAGGGATGGATGAGGTCTATCCTGGGTTTACACTATCAGCTTAAAAATGTTTTGGAAAGTAATTTGAACTATTATTTCTCATTACAGTTTTAGTCCTTGGGTATTTGATGCAAATTAGCTACAAATAAATATTTTTCACTTTGTCTATAGGGGTGTGAGGGCACTCTACTTCTGTACTGAAGCTGGATATAAGGAAACCAACAATAGAGGGAAGAACAAAATCACGCAACCTGACAGCATTAATAATCTGAAAATTTTGAAGGACAAGCACCCGTTTTCAGATTCAGAATCAGATTTTATTTGTCACGTGCACAATCATACACAGTACAATATGCAGATTCCTTTCACCAGTTTCTCCTCTTTTATTTTTTCCTGTTTTATCTGCAGAAGTGTACCATTTAAATTCGAGAATTAGGTGGGAAGTGGAGAAGGAATTGACAAATACCACAAGTATGCATTATACAATCAATGCTATAATTAATCATACCCCTGGCAAATTGTGACTTAAAGTTACTTTTATTCAACCAGCAAGTTTTTTTTTTTGACAGGAAATGACATAGGTGTCTCCCAAAAGTTAATATGACGATATACAAGAGGCATTATTGAGGAAAAAAAAGATTTCTCAGATTTTAGTTATATTTGAGCAAAAAGTGTTATGTCCAAAATTATTCATACCCTTCTCAATAATAAATAGAAAAGCCTTTGTTGGCTATTACAGCAATCAAATAGCTATAATTGCAGACCAGCTTTTTGCATGTCTCCACAGGTATTTTTGCCTATTCATCTTTAGCAATGAGCTTCAAATATTTTAAGTTAGAGGGTTTTATTGCCATCACCCTGATCTTTAGCTCCCTCCACAGATTCTTTTCTTTACCATTTAGATATGGCCTTGTAGCCCTTTCCTGATTTGTGAGCAGCCACAACACGCAGCCGCAGGTCCTCACTGAGCTCCTTTGTCTTAGCCATGACTGTCCACAAACCAACTGCAGAGAGCTGCTTTCTTTTAACTTTTGAGTTCATTGAAACATCTGTTACCAATTAATCGGGGTATTTAGGATGCTTTAGAACAGCTTTTACTATTTGTATTGGTAAAGAACTATGCATTTTCCCAGAGACTGTAACAGTTTGTGAAGGGTATGAATAATTTTGGACATGACATTTTTTGTTCTAATGTAAAGAAAAGCTGAGTAATGTTTTTTTTTTCCTTAATAATGCCTCTTGTACATTGTCGTATTATCTTTTGGGAGAAACCTATGTAATTGTCTGTCAAAAAATAACTTGCGAGTCCTGTAATTTTCTACTCCTTAACTCAGACAAAACTGAGGTCATGATATTTGGACCCAAAAATCTCAGAGACACGA
>JAUMTR010000022.1:7585968-7609023 GCA_032270685.1 Microctenopoma stevenorrisi
GTAAAGTGCCTTGAGATAACTTTTGTTGTAAAATGGCGCTATATAAATAAAATTGAATTGAATTGAATTGAATAAAAGTAACTTTAAGTCAAAGTTTGCCAGGGGTATGATTAATTATCGGCCTGACTGTAGATGCTGTATGTTTCAAGCTGTCGTTTAACTCAAGTTCCTGTGTTTTTTAATTCAGTTTCAGAGAGGGTGAGGCAAAATGTTGCCAGCACACATTCAAACAAACAAGCCAGTGTAGACACTGTCATGAGGTATGAATCACGCCAGCATGATTTGTTCCTCTTTATGTCGGTCTGTCCTTATCAGAGGTCAAACTCACTGGTGATTTTTTCCTAGTGTCTATATGTTGACTTTCCTTTTATTGAGTATTACTAAAAGTGATCAGTACAGAGATGCTGGTGAGGGGATAGCTTTAGTGTGAAGTGTGAGAAACAGTGAAACCTGATCAACCATGAAGGTGAGGCAAGGGCAAGAAAGAAAAGAACTGGGAGTTATGGGAATTCAGGAAGCTGTTTGCCATTGTAGCCTTGGGGGTGGTTCATGTGTTTTGTTATTCAGTCCCCTGTGGCCCAGTGTGTAAATCGGCTGTTATATCTTTTTACACCTAACTTTACTTTACTTTACTTTACTTGGCAGACACTTTTATCCAAATTTGCAAGCAGTAGAACATCATTCAAGTTCTTTAAATATTCCAAACTAATAGCACTAATAAGACCCGTTTTGTCAAGATAAAAAACATACTATTGTGAAGTGCTAGGCATTTTTGTGACTCATTTGAAATACTTCTAAAAACAACTAAGTTTTCGAATGTTTTTAAAGGTAGTTTAAAGATAGTCTCAGCTAGTCAAATGAAGCAGGGCAAGCTATTCCACCAGCCAGGGACAAGAAAGGAGAATAGATTTGATTGGGATGGGAGACACCCAGTGATGAGGGAATGTTCTCCTCTTATTTGCAGATCTACAAGTGAAGTTTACTAATAGGGTTACTAAAACATATAACAACAAAAGACATTAAACTTGAATTGTTTGAAGCCAGTGAATGTTCATTACAAACTGAAATATCAAATATAGTTTTCATTACAGGTACCACTCAAATAATTCTATTGTATGGCTGGTGAGTGAGATCAGCTTTTCTTTCCATTAAATTGTTCTCATGTGTATCAGGTAACCCTTGTTTTGTTGTGTCATCTCATCTTAGGCTAATACTGTCACCCTATTTTCTGTCCTGAAATGTAAGAGCAGTTGACGCTGGAAATCATTTTATTGTTCACTCCCACTTTTTGATTTCTCTCTGGTTACTCTGATGCTAAAAATATTTCATCCCGACTAGTAAAAACCATGATCACATCCCTCACTATCTAGAACAAACTAAATCTGTGTTGTGCCGTGCTCACTTTCAGTTTAATCTAGATAGAAAGCTTGAAAAAATCACAGAACATAGTTAAGCACAAATTTAGAAAGTATGCAGCAAATGGTAGCCTGCGCCTTGCTTGGGCAAACCAAAGGATTTCTCTTGCATGATTACAAAGTCTCTCAAATCACTGTTTTGCAAAGAATGTTCTCATTTTAATTAAGTTTTATTCAACATGTTCTTAACACTGAACAACATGTCTATTAAAGCTTTCTGGGGTTTATGGGATTTCTATAGTTCTGTCAGTTGAACTAATTGGTGCTGGTTGCTCACGTCTACATGTTTTTGTTTGTTTTTAACAACTGTAAATGCATTATATTGCCATAGAAACAGTAAACACAATGTAGGTTTTTCAAAAGGGGAACATGAGAGCAAAAGAGAACTGGGAGGGGGGCCGGGACGGGAAGAGTGGGCAGGGTCTGAGAGACCAGTTGTGACTGAGGGAGAAGCAGGAGTATAAGTTATCCACTTCCTGCAGCCAGCGCCACTTTCTCAACCAGTCAGCAGCGAGCTACTGTCTTCTACTTGATTATCTGCCATACTGAAACTTCTCCAAAATGAGCCTTAAAAGATCCAGTATTCAACAGATTCCTTCGACCTACACCTCCTTGACCCGTTCTACACCCCAGTACCGTGCTGCCAGCATTTATGCTGGTGCTGGAGGATATGACACCCGCATCTCCTCTGCCTCCTCTGCTTCTCTGTACTCTGGTGTCCCGCTCACCTCTTCTTCGTCTGCCTTCAAGCTGAGCAGTGGTATGGGTGGCAGTAAGAGTGCAGGTTTTGGTGGTGCGGGTGCTGTTAGTAGCAATGCTGGTTCTGGGATCCTGGGCAATGAGAAGGGAGCCATGCAAAACCTGAATGACCGTCTGGCCAACTACCTGGATACAGTGAGGAACCTTGAACAAGCCAACAAGGAGCTGGAAATAAAGATCAGGCAGGCCTTGGAGATGGGGGGGCCGGACATGAGAGACTACAGCAAGTATGAGCCCATCATAGATGACCTACGCAAACAGGTAAGCATTCAAGTAAATACTGGCCATTTAAATGAGTGAAAATCAAATATAACATGCTAACAAATGTGTGAAGCTGAGGTTGTTCGCTGATACAGCTACAATGAAAAAGCAATTTGAGAGTCTAAAAGATTTATAACTGAGTTACGTGGCATCTATGAGAATCAATGAGTGAATGTGGTGAGCCTCATCATCTCAGACAATAGTTCAAATGTACCAGAACGTGTATCAGTGATTTCAATATTTAGTCATGACTATATTAAATGGGTGAAAAGATTAAGGTTATGAAGATCTGGTTGGCAGCTTTTCTCCTGCGGATTATCAAATTTCTTGCAAGAGAATGAAGGGTGTGGTTGTTAACCTCAAACCCTCCCCATATAAAACTCAAACCGGCCACAACTTCCTCTGATGATTCAGCGACACAAGGACACCATCACGAGACGCAGAGGAGCAGAAAAGCTCTCAAACGACATTCACCAGACAGAAAAGCATTTTCAGTGGGTCTACTAGTAAATGGTGATCTACAAGCATGCTTAATGTGAAACAGATGTGGGGTAATCACACGCACACAAAGGATCTTGGGCTGCCGGGGGGGGGGTGTGTGTGTGTCCGTCCACTGGCTGTATAATAATCAGCTCCAGTCAGCGGAGTCAAATGTCACATTCTTCTCCAGACTCCAGTTCTATAATGTCACATAATGACACATTGATGGTGGCTAGACACATAAAGGGAGATGCTTTTCCCACTTTACTCTGGGACAGGATACCGTGGCCACATAACTGGTATAAGCACACTCATGCCAAAAGAATTGTGCAATCTCTGCACACAAACACATGCAGAGATGTATAATAAAGACAGACAGATGGGCAGCAACAGCACAGCTGCAAGAGAGAGAAAAACTCTTCAGCTCTTACTCACACAGGAAACCCATTTTTCCAACAATGCTAAAACAAACCAGATTCTGTTCTGGCACGAGAACTTCCCCTCTTCCTGTTCTTCAATTTGTGGTTCCACTTCTTCGACTGAATGGTATCATGGATTCAACCATGTCGTGGCATTACTGTGAAATTAAAATCTTGTTATTACAGATCCCCAGATTGCTACATAAGACAAATCATGATAAAAATGATTTGATATGTTTTATACTGTAATTATGTTACGCTGTCTCATAGCACATAAAGGTTTGAGCAGACAACTAAGTTACATAACAAAGTGGCTGCAGTGTTCTTTCAAACCATCAAAACACATAACTGACATTTCTTGGCAACCACTGGTCCACTAATAACTAATAATGATAGTAATATTGTCATAAATTCTTCTTTCTCTTCAGATATATGATAAGATAGCGGACAATGCTCGTTTTGTGCTTCAGATTGACAATGCCCGCCTTGCTGCTGATGACTTCAAAGTGAAGTATGTAATTTTTAATTTGTGAAATATGTGTGGTCATAAATGGATAATAATTGACGGTATATAATTCTATCAGTATTTCTCTGGTTCATTTGTTAACTTTATTGTACTCTGCATATTGTAACTATGGTTTTGTCTGTAACAGAGTTTGTTGTTTGCACACCTACAGGTTTGACAATGAGACTGGTATTCGCCAGTTTGTGGAGGCCGACATTGCTGGGCTGAAGAGACTCATTGATGACACCAACATGAGCAGGATAAACATCGAGAATGAGATTGAAGCTGTGAGGGATGAACTAAACTTCCTGAAGAAGAACCACGAGAATGTAGGTTTACGGAGCACCCCGACTCTTTATTACTACAGTCTGTTCACAGACAAAAGTCTCAAAAGTCTTTTGTTCATTTCTCTCATTATGCCTTTCTCTGTCTGTCCGGCAGGAGGTGATGGAGCTGCGGAATCAGATCTCACAGTCAGGTGTGCAAGTTGATGTAGATGCTCCCAAAGGTCAAGACCTGTCCCAGATCATGGAGGACATGAGAACAAACTACGAGAAGATAGCAGTAAAAAATGCAGAGGACCTTAAAAGGTGGCATGAAAATCAGGTAATGCATAGGAAAAAACCTTGTCAGGATTGAACATACTGCACCTCATAATTATCTTAATGTGGAATCTCAACATCATTTTTTTGTCAGATTGCAGATGTACAGGTCCAAGTATCACAGAACACAGAAGCTCTACAGGGGGCCCAGATGGAAAAGAGTGACTTAAGCAGACAAATACAGAACCTGGAAATTGAACTTGCTTCCCAACAGAGCTTAGTAAGCATGATCTTCATATGTGCTGTATATGTGTTAAGTAACCAAACCCTGTTGGAACTAAAAATACTTGACTAAAATATTTTGCCATCCTACTTATTCCTTATTCTTTTTCCTTTATTAGAAATCCTCTCTAGAGGAAACACTTCACAACACAGAGCAAAGAAACAACATGGAAATGGAGAAGTACAATGCTATTATTATCCGCCTGGAGGAGGAGCTGACCAACTTGCGCGCAAACATCCAGCAACAGACTCAAGAGTATGAGGCCCTGCTCAACATGAAGATGAAACTGGAGGCTGAGATTGCCACATATAAAAATCTTCTGGACGGCGAAGACTTTTCGTAAGAGTTTGAAAGATTTGATAGGGACTCCATACAAAGTGGTGGTGGTGGTGGAGGAGAATGTTGTCATGATTGGTTTGCAGGAACCAATACAATACATCACGAATCACTTCTTGTTGCAAATAACTATAAAGTCTAAATGTCTGTCTTTTTGTACAGGCTCCAGGATGCGCTGGAAGAACTAGCAGCTACAAGTTAATTTAGAGAAAAGGATCTGGGATCATCCCAACACTGAAAACAAAGCATCCCATAACTGTCAGTTTATAGAAATACATTTCCTGCTTATTCACTCAGCTACAGCCAGTTTTGAACCCATGCCACATACCATGTAAACCAAATGACTGAAGCAATTGTGAATAAAACCATTCTTTTACACCACTGGAACGCAGGCATCGCTCTTTCAAAAGCAAAATGAATAAAACCTCTTGCTGACTCACAGTTCTCGTTCCATTTCTTATTGTTGCATAACCTGCTTTGTGGCTGACAAATTAAATTATGTTATAATCAGCTGAAGTATAAAAAGTACTGTTATAATGTTATTATTCTTTGCTTGGTCCACTGTACACACTCTTGTGGGGCCACAAGCAGTTTTAATACGTATTTGGCCACTGGGAGGCAAAATAAATGCAAAACAGGCCAAATAATCTCTCCCTATACAACTGCCATGGTAACAGCTACCAAACAGATCTAGAAAACAAACAAAATTATTATCTCAACTTTATTTTTCCATTAGAGTTTCCACTCAAATGATAAATGTCCTTCTAGCTCTATTTTTATGGTGTTCACTTTTATTATCTAGTTATTTAAAAAATAACCAATAAACCAATAACGTACAGTATTATAAAAGATAACACTTTTCACAGGGTGCTACAAAAATCAGAAATATACCCGACTACTCACAGAAGAGTGTGTGGGTTTCACTGGGTGTGGGATTTCAACCCTACACCTTAATACGATTTGAATTATATGGAAACTGATCATCCAAATTAATCCATGCGTACATTTGGCATTACTAGAATAAACGTTTTTTAAATGCTTATAATATCACTAGTTACTTGTGGGGTTAAATGTCGATATGACATATTTTAGGATGCTTGACATCTTAAGAAGGTACAGTGGGCGAAGGGAGGAGACGGGCACATGAACGGCGATGCGCGCTCCCGATGATAAACCTCTGACGCCTACATCCGGGAACTACTACGAACTCGCTCTCCAACATGGCGGCGTCAGGTGAGGTTTATGTGGGTGAACGATCTGGCCCGGTTGGGAGAATTTCTAAGGGGTTAAATGCCGATTCAGATATATACATTAAGTTTTAGGGTAATTAATACCGTGTGCCTTATTGGTCGGCGTAACTGTCGGCGTGTATAAATATGTTTCTCGGTTGTTTTGGCCTGGTAAAGTCACATCTGCTAGAGGAAGACGAATGAACGAGGCGACTTGCACAATCTGAGCTTTTTAACCTACTTAATACACGCGTTTTCCCCTTCAAATGATTGTTATTGTGATATTTGGGTTATCTACTTTCGAGTTTATACAGTATTGTGTGGTTTGGGCATTGCGTGGCATGTTAGGAAATGTTTCTAACTGCGTGCAGAGCTGGCACGTTGTAAAGGAGCTTGCCGTGGCGCTCAGAGCAGATAAGCACCGGGCGCAAGCGCGCTTCGGGGAGGAGGGGTTAGGCCGAGGAGTCCGGGCTGCCCGGAGAATCTCCCCACGTGTGCAGCCTGGCTCCTTGGCTATCGGTGTTTGATGAAACGGGACAGCTGGGGTTGTTGGGTCATATCCTCGACACGTCCCTGGCAGCTTTACAACTTTGAGACGTCCCGTCCTGCCGGCTAAGTCTTGCTCGGTTGATGGCGCACTTGGATCCCGGTGTTGCGAAGTGTGCTAGGCCTTAAAAACCTAGCCAGCCAGGGCAACAGGGATACTTCCCCCGTCAGCAGTCCTTTGCTGACTAAGCCTGTACGGGCATAAAGAGACAATAGAGAACAACGTAGACGTCAAGCACAAGACCTGAATTGAAACCTGAAAACCGTTAACGGTTAGCCCTGCAGCTAATGTAGCATTAGCAAAAAGTCAGGGCGGCCAAAAGTTTGCGCTACGCAGTTCCTAGCTCGACAATGTCACAATAGTGCGGATCCCCAAAGAAAGCTGTGAAACAGTATATTATTCGTCGACGTTCAGTCACGCTCACTGCAGACCAGCCAGTTAGGCCCGTAAACAGTAAACCGTGACTTAGCATTTGTAATGAGAAAGAGCTCCAACTCATCCTTTCTATTTGCAGGTTTTGTAACGACGTGTGTAAAGAATGTCCTGACTGCTGGGATTTTTACAAAAAGCTCTCAGCCTTCTCTGTTGCCCCCCTCTCCTTTTCTGCCTCAGACCAAAACAAACCAGACCTGTTTTGTGAGCTGTTTGATTCCCCCACAGGCAACTGACAGCTGTTCAGATAGGCACTATGTTCAGAATATTCTGTAATGAATATTCCTCATTCATTGATTTCAACTGCAAGATGCATTTCCTCGAACGTGCATCTTGAAATTAGCACCACCTTGCACCTTAGTCTTGAACAAATAGACACAAGCATACGGTGACAGTTGGACGTGCAGACCACTCCCTGTGTGTTTACGTCCCAAAAGCAAAATAAGTTATCACTTGCACACTGCAGTGTTATCTAGTGTGGCTGGACATCATTTCGCTGCTCAGCCCTACAATGAGTGTTTGTCTGTGTAGAGATGCAGCTGTCCACATGATTTGAGATGCGCACACACAAGTATGTTGCCTCTTATTGTGTATATGTATGAAGGCAAAAAAGATGAATAACATTTCACTGTGAATTGAAGCAAATATTTGGAGTTGGATAAAGCCATTGTATCGCTGTGTTGTAAAATTGTAATATCATTATGCAGGTATCCCAAAGGTCAGCATGTGTTTTAAGCTCTCTTGACTTCTGGGCAAGCAGATGCAATATAGCAAATGAAGGCGAACATTTCTAATTAAACAGGGAGCAGGCAGTTGATCAAGGCTTTAAAGACTTCATTAATGTGATCTATATAGTCGGTCAATCCTGTAGCCTAGCATGTGTTTGTCCCTTGCTGAGTATGTGCTGTATGTTCACAATAACTCTAGCTAAGAAGAAGAATAAGAAGGGGAAGACCCTCACTCTGACTGACTTCCTGGCAGAGGACAGTGGCGGCGGCAGCAGCGCGCCACCGAGCTACCCGTCTAAGTCCACTAGCTGGGCTGATGAAACTGATGACCTGGACGGTGATGGTGGGTACTTGCGCAAATAAAATATCTTGCATTTGTATAATTTTCTCTCTGGATATTTGTAGAGAGAAATGAAATTCCTTTAAGAATGCAGTCAAACTGGTAGTGTCATCATATGTCAAGTATGATAAAACAGAAAATAAAATGCTAAAGTGTTGAGTAACTGTGGGAAGTGCATGTTCTTTAATGTTAAAGCTAAACAATTAACAGCTATTTAATGATGATAAAACAATAGTTTTAGTTATTTTTAAGCAAGAATGTTACATACTTACGATTTCCAGCTTGGTAAATACTAATATTTTATTTTAACATTTGTAATTAATGATTTTAGACTGTAGTATTGCAGTGTTGATTGTACATTAGATATGTTACCTTCAGCTGTACTATTTTAGATTAGGGTAACCCTAACCCAGGTGTAGTTATATCAGTTAATTACAGTTAATAACAAAATAAATTTACAGGCACATTAATCAGTAGTTACCCCTTCATTTGAATGATTTCTTTTTATTTTTTTTCTCGTGCTCATCTCTACAGTGTCAACTTCGTGGCATACAGAAGAGGATTCGTACCGAGCAGCACCCATTGACCGCTCCACCCTGCCCACAGCACCGCGCTCAGCCCGTGAACCCAATATCGCCCGGTCCCAACTGCCCCGCAGCCCGCCATACACGGCTTTCCTGGGCAACCTGCCCTATGATGTCACCGAGGACTCGATCAAAGATTTCTTCCGCGGCTTAGCAGTAGGTGTAACAAGCACAAAACACATAGCAAACGGTGGTTACAGTTGCTGCTGTCTTTGTTTTGCAAGGCAGCGCAAACAGTGAAACTCAAGTGTCAGTTTCTGTTGCAAATGATGATTCTTTCCGGACCTGGAACCTGAGCAGTCACTCCTGTTAACTGTGTCACACAGACACACTGCTCTAAGAACTGCTGCAGGACCAGGGCACAGAAGTCTTTATTTTTTTTCTTTAGCTTTGCATCTACAGACAAGTGTTGAACAGTCTTAAAGGTAATATAAATATATAAAGGATGTTATGTAACTGGAATAGTTTGAAAAGGTTTCAGAGCTCTTTCTTCAGTAAAACAGTGACTATCTCCTAGTCACTAGCTCCTAAAACACCAGTGTTTGGCGGCAAATTTGATTATACCTAAGGTAGTGGCTAAACACTCCAGGTTAGGAACACACTACACTGAATTTGCTTATTTAATCTGAGTGTATGAACTATTTTTGCCGAAGCTCCTCAGTACAAGCAGTGGAAATAAATTTTGTGTACTGTTGACCTGTACTGTACTTTGGCCCTATTTGCTTTAAACACAGGAGGTCCTGATTGTTAATTAAAAGTGGGTCGCGATTGATTGAACATGTAAACCTTTAAACTGGAAGTTACTGTAATTGATGTGCGATCAGCTGATGAGTTTACTAGAAGAGAGACGTATTTATTTTGGAACTAACATTAGAGGCGTCCAGTCCTCTCGCGTGTACAGAGGCATTACAGAGCGATACCTCTTACTTTGCATAGATGGCATTCGGCTGCATACAGCAGTGTTGTATTGCAGCCTGTTTACCCTACCAGCTTTCAGAAAGCACACGCACCAAGTTTTATCAATTTAAAACATGGAATTAACAGCTGATCCAAGCTGCTTTTAAACTTTTTAAGGCCATAAGGCACAGCAGAGCATGTCAGAGAGTCCTGGTTAATATGTCATGTACAGCATAAGTGCTTGGGTTAGATTAAACAGAATGGGTGGCCAAATATAGTTGGGCAGCCCACCCAAGTAAAGTCTGTGTGGGAATTACTGAAGTCCACTGAAAAAATAGGTCCTCATACATCATCCGTAGTATTTCAACACTTTAGTTTTTATTTAGGGTTCCTATGTGTTCTTTTTTATTTCATAAGATTTTTATCTTTTCTGGGTTAACTGTACATTGTTGGACCCAACTCAGTGCCTTCTCTGTTTCATATGTTGTGCTCTTTGTATTCATCTTCAGATCAGTGCAGTGCGTCTGCCTCGAGAGCCCAGTAACCCAGAGAGGCTGAAGGGCTTTGGTTATGCTGAATTTGACGATGTTGACTCACTCTTGAGAGCCCTCAGTCTCAACGAGGAGGTGAGACTATGCAGCGAGAGCTGTGTCATAGTTTAGATTTTTTATCCCTACACCTGAAACTGAATGAGTTTAGAGCTCAGTGTTGAACTGCAATCGTCTGTTTGTGCCAACAGAACCTGGGAAACAGAAGGATCCGTGTTGATATAGCAGATCAATCCAATGATAAAGGTATGCTTATAACTTTTTCCATCAGCCGCCCCTTGAACAGTTTTGTGATTGTCATTCAGCTAATGGAAGTGCGCACCTTTGTAATATGTATTAAATCTTCTCTTTCCTTTCTACACATCAGAGAGAGATGGTGGGGGTATGGGAGGCAGAGACAGGGACAGGGGTGGGCGGATGGCAGACATGGGTCCCGACAGGACAGACAGTGACTGGAGAGCGCGGCCAAGTGCAGATGATGATGGACCTCCCAAGAGAGATGACGCCTTTGGAGAAAGTAAGTCAGACATGGCTGTGTCCCAGGATAGTTTCGTTAGCAGATTGCGATAGAGGTGGCATATTTTTCTAATATCAGTGGTGTCTCAATCTAACGGAGGAAACTGATGCTATTTTCATGTCCTTGGCGAATATGAATTATATCAATTGGATAAAACTATTTGAAAGTGTGTTTCAGACTTGGAGAGTGATTAGTGTTTCTGTTATTATAATAATAATAAGAAGAAGAAATAATAATAATTAAAATATGCTAACATACTAGATTTGTGTTCTTTATCAATATTATTGACAAATAAATAAATTTCTACAGTGGTCAAACATTCCACAGCTGTGAAGTTGCATATTTTAAACATGACCCTTTTACAATTGCAGGATCGCGGCGGGACAACGATCGCTATGATGGAGGCAGAGACCGCTACCGTGATCGTTATGACGATAGAGATCGCAGGGAGCGCTATGACGACCGGGAGCGCAGAGACTACGACAGAGGCGGTGCGAAGCTGTGCTGTTTTTTTTTCTCCCCCTACATTCTCATCATTTATACAACCTCCAAATTGTCTAGCTGTCCCTTGATTGCTTTCCTCGTTTATAGAAGTCTCCCCTACTATTTAAATTTCTCACCTATTCTTCTGCTAACCTTTTAGGTTTTGATTCTCGTGGTGGTGGTGGTGGTGGTGGTGGTGGTGGTGGAGGAGGTCGTCGTGCGTTTGGCAGTGGTTTCCGCCGTGATTACGATGACAGTCGGGGTAGCAATGATCGCTACGGTGACCGGGATCGTTATGGTGAACGTGAAGAGCGGTATGAGAGACGGGATGAAAGGCGTGAGGACAGAGGTGAGAGGTCATTTTATTTTACCAAAAACTGAGTTACTAATAAAGCTTATTTCTCACAATATATTCTGATGTTCACAGCCTAATAATTATCCTTCTCTGTCCTCCCTCCAGCTCCTCAGCAAAGACCCAAGCTGAACCTGAAACCTCGTAGTGTGCCCAAGGAGGAGGAAGGTAACAGCGGGGGTGGTACTTCCCCTGCTGCAGCTCCGAGCCCCAGCACCAGAGCTTCATCCATCTTCGGTGCAGCCAAGCCGGTTGACACAGCAGCCAAGGAGAGGGAGGTAGAAGAGCGGCTGAAGAAAGAGGAGGAGAGACTGCAGAGGCAGCTAGAGGAAGACCGAGGACCTGACAGAAAAATTCGAGACAGGTCAGGAGTGGTTAATGGTCGCCTTTGTGGTTTGTGTTAATAAAGTTAAATATGATTGTAAATGTACCACTTGGAATTATGTTATTATAATACTTTTCCTTGTTTTCAGGGACCCAAGCTGGCGCAATGAGGAGCCTCATACCGAGCGATCTCGCACTGGAAGTGAGTCTTCACAGCAGGGAAGCACTTCTGGAAGAGGTGGGACATCTAGTTTGTCATACAAACACACAACTGTGTGTATATATATGTTGGCTTTTTTTTTCCACATGAAACTTTGCGTCAACACCGTCCTTCCCTTCTGTTGACTATTTCAACAGTCTCCCGGTGTCGAGACAGTGAGCGCTCTGGGGAGAATGAGGTTTTCAGTGGAAGAGAAAGTGATCCTTCCTCCCCTGGGTCTTCCTCAAGACCTCCCTCTACCACCTCATCCAAGGAGCCGCTGAAGGTGATGCCTGCACCTCCTCCCAAGGAGAACGTCTGGGCCAAAAGAAGTGCAGCCTCCACAGGCTCCAATGAGGGTGACGGACGACCTGCGATCTCTCCTGTCTCCCCAAGTGGTTCAGTTCCTCCCCAGCTCAGGTAAGAATACGTTTGTTAGAAAATGATTTGTGTGCCGTTTAGAAGCTAAACAAAAAGCTTAACACAAGTACAAAAATGATGAACACAAATCTCTTGCAAACATAAGCCATTGCCTTGTGTGCCTTTCCCTGACTGTTCACAATTTCTCTTCAGCTCCTCAAGTTCTGCAGATGAAAAGGGATCTGGAAAGGGTAAGGCCTACTAATGAGTGTTACACTGTATACAGGACAGTGTACACTACAAATAAATCATGTGCCTCTGTCAGGATGACTCACGAACACGTTGATACACACTCGGAGGACAACGTTTATGTAAACTAAAAGCTGAGCACATCCGCAAACATGATTATGGACACAGCCACGCTAATTATGCCGAGACTGTAACGGTTATCGTACACAAGAATACAAAACTGGTGGATGGGTGATAATCTAAACTACTAGCTATGCTAAATCAGTTATCAATCAATGTAATGGTTTATTTTCTGTACGGTGGCATTTGTAAATTCTTAGCAGGCACGATGCTACGTTGTCGGACTAGGTTCCGCTCTCATCATCCTCAGCTGTTCTTTACCATTGAACGTAGTAAAAATTATCTAGAGTTATAGTCGGTACTGATCCGAATTCAATAATTGGTTCCAGGTGTCTCTTGTCATCAACTGAAGCATTGGATGTGTGTGTATGTGTATTTAATTTGGCTTATTTTGGCACTAAACCTAATAACACATCAGTTCTGCACACAATAGTGTTCATCTCCTGGGGTCTGTGAAGTGTATTTACACAGCATACTCGATTCTTCTTCTTGTTTGTGGACATACTTGAGAGTCTCAGTCAAATGTTGCTGTACATGTTTTAAGTTTGTGTGCACACTGTTCGGGAAGTTGTCTTTGTATGATCATCCCTAAATGTTGATTATAGGGGTGGTTTAAAACTCGTTTGTCGTGGACGTGACTGCTGTCAGGAAAGAACAATATTAAAGGGACTTAATTAATAAACAATTATATAAATTATATTGTAAATTTACAAAAATGGTCTGATGTAAGAACGGTTGTTTTTTTTTCCACACTGTTCTATAACAAAGCAGGAACATGTCTGAGGGAGCGAGTGAGGAGCTCACCTTCCTGCAGAGTGTATTCATCTTAAGGGCACAACAATCTGTCTCACATTAGTGGTCTGCAGCACATTCACTATGTACACCTACACCATGCTTCTGACTTGAGGGATAAATCAATCTCTGGTTCAGACTCAGGCGGTCTGATTGTGAAAGTAACAAACATTTACGTTATCTTCAGTGCAGTGTCGGAACAAGCCATACATTTCTGATTATTTTAGCTACTTGGTGATTTAAAACAAATGGATTTTTCCGTTGTTGTGCACCTCTCAATTGGCCCTACATCAGTGACTAACACTTTTTGAATCCAACCCAGTGGCTTTTGATGCTGCAGTGTGTTGTGAGTGTAGTCTACTGTGCAAAGTCCACCAACCTCCCTTCACTCAACTGTCTGGCTTCTCCTTTAAGATGAGAACAAGGCTGACGGTATGCGTCGGGACCGGGGGCCCCCACGGGCACGAGGGGGGCCCGCAGGGCCGGGAGCAGGGCGGGGCCGAGGAGAGGGGTCCAACAGAGACCGAAGAAAGGAGGCAGACAGGTCAGCCATCCAAAGCTGGAAACTCGGTGCATTTCAGACAGCAGGGAGGACATGTATGGGGCATCTGCAAAGAGTGGCCTGTGTTCAGTTATAGTTTGTGCTGTGGACACGATGAAGACCACACCAGACGTTTCTGGTTTATGCTGTGTGCATTTAATGTTTCTACGTTTACTGCACAGGAAACAGTACAGAATTAATTTGAGTTAACATTTTATTTGTTGCTTTTTTCCTAGTGAAATTGGATATTGAACTTAGTATGAGCTGGGTGCCAAGCGGCATGTAGGGTCACAAGATAAACATGAGCAGTGCTAATTTGGTTTCATGTTACCTACGTGGGTTTGCGGATTTACAGGCAACAGTTCACTTTCTAGTGCTGGGCTGTGGCAAAAAGTTTTAACCTCCGTGATCATTCTGATTGTAGAAAGGATAACAGAAGAGACCGAGACTCCAGACCACCTCCAGAGCCAAAGAAATACGAAGAATCACCAACCCCTGTACGTTTTTGACTGAGTGCTGCCAAAATCTGATTCAGTCTTTGTGAAGTTTTATTCCTGAAGCCTTCAGTTGTTTACCAGAGCTTTCTCTGTACAGTTTAAGTTCTTTAAAACATCATGGATAAACAGCCCATCCTCAATCAGAAATAATTGTCCCTAATGTTAAATGCTGCTTTAGACATCTGAGATTTATTTAGAGCATCCAAAGCTACTCTGATTATTGTGCTGTTGTGTTTTGCCTTTTTCAGAAGTTCAGCTCAGCCAGTAAATACGCCGCTTTGCTAATGGATGGAGACCAAGGAGACGACGGTGAGGACGTAGAATAGAGAGAAAATAACAAGACCAGGCCTGAAGATGCAAGAAGAGGAGAAAATGACAAACGCAGAAAAAAAAATAATCTTACAAAGCTTTTGAAAAAAAGAGGTTCCTGGAAGGATGTCACGCCCTCCTTCCTTTACGCATACAAACCTGTCCTTTACTTTCAAAACCCCTCCACCCATCCCGCCCTGCCCCATCTTCAGGACTTCAGGTTCTAAAGAATAGTCACATACTGGACTTGTTTTAAATGGAAAAAGGAAACATGCAAAAGTGATGGATAACATGAATTAATTGTAATAAATAAATGGAAAAAGTGGGGAAAAAAGAATTTGTATATTTGTGGATCACAAATGTGGGAAGGTTGGTTGACAAAATGTAGCGTACTTAGTGGAACCTTTTTTCTTTTTTTTACATTACTTTCATAATTCCTACTTTGCGTGACATTTGTATAGTATAAGCCCTTTGTACTCATTAGTATCTGGTATCATAAAATCTATCTCTTACCAAATTTATTCATGAAGATTGGTCAGAATGTTGTGATTATTGTGAAGATTTGGCTAATTTCAAACTACCTGTCATGTATCATTCATTCAAACCATGTTACAGGCGAGCACTCTGTAATCCATATCCTTCATTTTACTGCGGGACTTGCAATATGTGAAGACTGAATGAAAAGCAGCCACAGCACAACTCTCACTCTGAGAATCATCAGAATCGGAGAACAAGTGCCATTACTACCATTCCTAGTCACTGTACAGATGTTTCTCTATTTCTACACCTTCTGATGAAATAATCACATCCATTAAAGGCTCATAATGGTCTTGTTTCCGGACGTCTTACCAATTCTCTACAGCCATCTAAATCACTCTTTCACTGCTCATAATGTGAAATATAAATATTTGGGGAAAGTTTCGAATCACGACACTGCTCCAAAAAATTAAGACTTTTTTTTTTAATCAGTCTGCTAAACATCTGGGATGTTGATCTTGTTAATCAATAGATGGTTTTGTTCATCAGTGTCCTCTGTTTTGGTGTTAATGAAATGGGTGCACTAAAGGTGCAACAATGAAACGAGCAGAAAGGGTTTTACAGGTGGAGGCCACAGACAAGTCTTCCATCCATATAATATTTGTCTGTTTCAGTACTTCTGCATTTGACTGGGCTCAGTGTCACTACTGGTAACACGAGGTGATATCTGGAGACAGTCCAACTCTACCAGGATACACGTCTATACATGCTAATGCCTGAATGCTTGCTGTGTCTCCTAGTACAGTCTCAAGAGTGCAGAGGACATTTCAGGAGACATGTAGTAACTCTAGGAGAGCTGGACAGGACCATTGAAAGTCCTTAACCCATCATCAGGACCAGTATTTGCTACTTTGTGCAAGGAGGAGCAGGAGGAGTACTGCCAGAGCCCCAAAAAGTGACATCCAGTAGCTCACTGGTGTGAATGTCTCTGACCAAACCTTCAGAAACAAATTTCATATACGTCCTCTAGTGGGCCCTGTGCTCACTGCTCGTAGCCGTGGAGCTTGACACTAAATCATTTACATCAGCCAACAATAGAGGCCAGGCTGTTGGATTTAGACTAAATCCAATAGAACATCTTTTGGATATCATGTCTAGGTTTCTCAAATGCCACCACATTGCACCTCACACTGTCCAGGAGCTCAGTCATGTCCTGGTCAGGATCTGGGAGGAGATATCCCAGGACACCATCCGTTATCTCATAAGGAGTGGTCCCCCAACATTGTCAGGCGTGCACAGGCAAGCATGTGGGGGCCATGCAAACAACCAAGTATATATGTGAGTATATCTCAGTCAGTGGCGCTGCAGTCAGGGGCTCTTGGGGCCACAGGCAAAAAATTCCAAGGGGGCCCTCAAACTAGGTTTCATCATACATAACCTATAGCACCCAACACTGACACTGACAACACTGTGATCATATTTTAAAATTATAATGTGAAGGCTGATAAAGAACATTAAGGAAAAAATAATTTTACTTTATGAAATCTTTATTTCTAACAAAACGAACCAACGAAAATGCAAATTTCAACATAGAAAATTATAAGAAGAAAATAAAAAATAGTAATAAAGCCTGAAAAACAATAAGACAATATAACTGGAAAATAACACAATATATTTACCAAGGTCATATTGCATAATGGAGTTTCAGTTTAGTTTTTGTGTAACAAAAGTTACATAGGTGAAAAAAATCTATCTACCTAGCTATGATCCAGCGATGCTCACTAGAGTCTCAGAGAGCTGATCTCATCTCCAGCACCAGTCACCAGGTGAGAGGCGGGGCTACACCTGGACAGGTCTCCATTCCAGGGACACATGGAGACAAACAACCATTCATTCACCACTCTCAATGGTCAGAAATGCTAAACTATTCATTAGGTGGATAGTTTTAGTTAATGTGCAGCATGCTTGCTAATGTTAAGCACACAAGTTAACATTATACCAAGTAGCCAAGAAACCACATGTATTGAGATGAAAAAAAACATAGCCACAAACTATTATACTTACCACTGTCTTTTCTTCCTTTCTCTTCTTGTCCCTTCCATGCCAGAGGCCAAACAAGAGAAACGTCATTAAGGAACTTGAAACAAACTACTGAGTACCATTTTGAATTGCTGCAATAACATTTCTGCCGCATCAGTTTTTCAGTTTACATTTCTTAGTGACTTCTAATTGAGTCCTCTGTAGGTTGATCATTTGCATCAAATGATGTGGCATCCTTTGTTCCTAGCATTAGTATGAATATCCAGCATGGTTTTTTTTTCATTTGAGATCTAATCTAGTGTTGTTTTAATTTCTTTGAGCAGTGTATTATCTCTGTGATTGGTTGGTTTGTCATTAGAGTACGTCAGACTGTCTTCCACTTTAGAATAGCTAAGAGTTGTTATGTACACTCAGACTCAGTAACTTAAAATAGCCACGAATCACGATGGTACCTTGCATCCCCAGATATATCATATACCTTCACGTGCAACTCTCTGTTATCTGATCTCCTGGTGTGGTCTTTAGGGCAGAGAATTTACACAGTGTTTCTTCAGTCTCAGCCCCCTGCTGAGGGCCGGACTCCCGGTGGCAGCTGGTTAGGATCCTGCTGAGCCCCACGTCCCACACACACACACAGAGGGCACCCACTATGCTGTATGGTACTGTTTTAGACCACTCAACAGCAGGTTACGGCACATATCAACATACCAGACAGCAGGAGGAACTCTGATGGGCAACAAGTGTCTGTCTCAACATCAAACATTCCAAAAAAGTCAGAAGACTCAAAGTGTCAAAAAACGTACATTTTGCAGAATAGTTCTGTAATTAAATGTACGGACTGTGCGTCATCTTTGCTAAAGGTCTTTGCTAAAGGTGACCAACATTCACGTTGTCAGCTGATGAGTCCAGCAACACCACATGTAGGTGGTATCTGGAATGGAAGCAAATTTTTCTTTTCTTTGGTATAAGGTGGATTTTACCGCTGAAAAGTCCTTATTTCCATCTCATCATTAAATAACTACTGTCTGCTGGTGTCTTCAGTGGAGCTGTAACACAGAGGCAATACTCACTTTTAAATGGATGATGATTTGTCGCCTAATTTAGCTCACAGCCACTTTTTTTTCTCACTTTTCAAACCAAAGACGGCTTTGTGTAGTCTAACCAGGGGCTAAGATCATGGTTTCAGAAAGAGCTTATTGTAGGAGATTTTCCCCTCGCGACTGTAAAACCTCCCGCCTAAAGCTGCATGCTGTCTGGGGGAAGCCAGTTTGAGGAAACAGAGATGTGTGTGTGTTACAGAGAGAGAGATCTGTACTTTGAAGAAATTAAATCATTGTTTTCATTACATTAGAAAGAACAGCATGCAACATGTTGTCTGTCCTTTTTTTTAGGTAATTTAGATATATAAAAAAAGGAGAGATTCTAATTGACTTAAAGTAAGGTCTTAACCTTGGGCCACCCTGCTCCAGCTGTCAAGCAGATGTTTAAATCTCTTCACTTCCTCGCAACAAACTGAGAGGAGGGAGAAGCGGGATCAGTTTCATCAAGCCTCCACTTTATTCTCATGTGCAAAGTTGCAGAGTCCTAGAGGGATGACGTGTGTGAAAGAAGCTCTATCTAATCACTCCACCACGAGGAGGAAGAGAGCGAGAGGGGCTGAAGCAGAGCCAAAGGAAAGAGGAAGGGCCTGACATCAACAAGCCAAAACAGCTGCCCCCTTCTCCCCCACGGAGAGTCAGCAAGAGGAGCCTGATGGAGTAAGAGAAAGGGGAAGACTGGAGGGCCTGTAAGCGTGGGGCAGGACAGAGAGCAACCTATGAGACATTTGAGGGTCTGTGGACATTGAGGAGAAGAAGGTTTTGCCAAGTGTAAAGGGTGGGGGGTGAGGAGAGGGTGGTGAATGTGTGCTTACATGCTTTCACAGTGAGCATAGCTAGAGAGCACGGCACAGGGAAAAGTGTAAGAGGAGAGGGGGGGGAGATTGAGGGTCTGGTGGCACCTCTTGGACCGAAGGAAGAGGGGCTGTAAGAAGAGAAGGGGAAAAAGTCATCTGGGGTGGGTTTCAAGGCAAGACAGGCTGCCAGAGAGAAGGGCAGAGGTGTGAGGAGTCACCGGGGAAGAAAGAACATGTTGGAGAAGAAGACAGCAGCCGCTACAGAGGCATAAGCAGGCCCCGCAGAACATAGAGCACCGAGAGGAGGGAACAGAAGGGGGAGCAAACGCTGAGGAAATCAAAAATACAAGGCAAACAGAGGTGTCTGCTGGAGGGATGGGGTGCATTCATAGCACGAGCACTGACAGCATGAAGAAATACGGACATGCTGCAGACACGGGAGGAATCCCCATAAAGGAAGACCCTGAGGTGCATCCTGAAATCCTTCAGCTTGCTGAGGTAAGTCACTGACTGCTCTCTGGGCAACTGCAGCCACGCCGGTTACGAGTCCTTTCGCAGGTTTTACATATGGAGAAGAAGGTTTTGTGTCATAAGATACACAGAGCAAAAATGTATGACAGAGCTCTCGGTCATTAAAACTCTGACATCACTCAGTTTTTATAGTTGGAGCTAAACTTATTTAATATGTTACGCGCTACTTTCATCACATTCCAGACGTGAACATCCACCAAAAGAATCCGAGGAAGCACAACCACGTTTCTAGATACGATCATGCCTGGACTCCAAAGCAGTTCTGTCTCTCTCATGAAATATTTCAGAACTTGTACATCTTATGCTCCGGCAGCTTTCACAGCGAGGGATAAACGTCTCATCTGTTGCTTTACATAAACGTATTTTACTGAATCACAAGCGATAAGAGAGATAGAAGAAACAACACCACGACTTTATCATGTCTTTTAGGGGGGTCAAGGTTCAAGGGGAAGTGGTGTAAGTTACTGTCCGGTTTTGACTCGCCGTCTGCTTGTCTGCTGACTCTATTTAGGAACATCTATGAATTTAGGACTAAGCCACTTTGCTGCACACTTAAAGCCCCTGGATGAGTCTAAAATAAAAATAACTCAAGGGTACACACCTGAATGTGTGTATTCTCTGTTGGGATGTGTAAAGTAATATAACAAAGAGAAAGACTGTGACCAATGTGTACATTAATGTGTTGTTTAATAATGGAATTCTGGATCTTGCTGAAACAAAAACATTACTCACATCACATGTGGTTTTAAATTCTCTAAAGTCCTTATTGTGTGTATCACTCTCTGTGTGTGTGTGTCTGAGTCTGACCAAGCCAAATTATGATGACATGGTCCCAACTGAATGGGTGGACTCTGTAGTGGAGAGGAATGAAATCATGTGCACAGCAGTCCAGGGGTTCTTCTTTATGTTATTTATGCTGTCTATTTCTCTCTCTCACACACACACACTCATTCCCACACTCATTTCCACGGCTGTTTAGAGGTGACAGCCCCTAATGCAGGTTATAAATACCCATCCAGAACTGGAGCATACCCCAGGGTTGCCACCTGCTCCCGTCTCTTCCGGGCTAGAACTGTCTGCGAGTGTGTCTTGTGCACATGCGACATACATTACATTTACACCGTGAGCGTTTCTATGTATTGTGACTGAAATGCAACCAATCTTTGCAGTTATAAAACAACCAAACAGTTTCAGACTCCTTTATCCATGTAGTCACATTGTTTTGGAAAAATACCCCAAAAATGCTTCTGCTGCTGCTGTCTGCAGTAATAAAAAGCACATGCAGCCAGAGTCATAAAGAAATCCATTATGCTTCTGTTGGTGCCTGACCCTCTACTCATCTCCATGTTAGCTGTGGAAGTGCTTTAGGCTCTGTGCAGTGGTCAGAGATGCTTGGAAAATGACATAGACTTTGGCAGCTAAAATCCAAATGGGTGTGGTTCTTTATTACTGCAATGCAATAAAACACTGCTGATAGTCAGGGAGCCTCTGGAGACTGAATATCCTCTCAATCAAAGTTCCTTTCCACTGGTACCAAAAGGACATGTAGAGGCAACAATTTGGAAGAGGATCAAAAATCCTGCCACAGTGAACATTTTAGTTTCACAGTATTTATTTTCAGGCACGTGATGGGATAGCGTTGTGTGGCACGTGTTGTCAGTGTTGTGATTTCCTTGCTACTCATCCCTCCTCGTCTCACTCATTGATGCACTGCTTGGAAAGAATAGAGAGAAACAACAACAACAGTGTAAGAGCAGCGCTGCTATGTGAAAAGTCGCCACACACTTTGAAATTCACCAGATATTTCATTTCTTTTACCTCATGTGTTGTTATTTGACAGATGAGATGATTAAAACGAAAGGCAGCCAAGAAACTACAAGCAACAAGGTGTGATTTTTAAGAATATAAAAAAGTTTCTGTGTAGCATTGTTGACATGTTCTTTAACATTAGTTTCTGCTCAGGTTCAAGCTGTGCTGCAGTGATACTATTTGACCACTGAGTGGTGCCCTTGACTCATCCTGTGTTTTTAGTTTGCAGTTCAAACTGAGCCACTCTGGAAGACAAGTAAATCCAGTGTCTAGCAGCTACAACAATTTCCCCAAGGGGATCAATAAAGTATTCATTATTTTTAAGTAATGATGGAAGACTCACCTGCCATTTAATTGAGAATATACAGTATAGCTACTGATGTTATTATCGCATTTACATGCTTTTGCTCACAGCCTTAACTTTTTACATTTATTATTAAAATAGGTTTACATGTTTTAAGCTTCAGACATTTGTTTATTTAATCTATTGTGACATTTGACATTTGATTTAAAGAAAATTTGAAGAAAAGGTTTAACAATGTGCAATTGATTGAGTCGAGTTATGTAATAACTGATATGTAATAGCTGTAATAACTCATCCTCTTTTATCCCCAACTTGTTACACTGCTGGTTTGCTAAAAAGATCAATATAATAATAATAATAATAATAACAATAACAATAATAATCATCATCATCATCATCATACTACTAATACTACTAATAAAAATAATATTAATAAAATGTTTTCTAGTATTTATGTGAATTATTTAGCAAATAAGATTTTATTTTATTTAATTTATACCTCTTTTTTTGGCTAATTTGTTTTCATTGTTTTGTTTCACTGACAAAATGTAAAAATGTAAAACATTTGTTTTAGTGGACATTTAGTGGACCTAAACTTGACAGGTGACCACAAACCCAACTCCCAACATATGTTAATTAGCAGATGTTCGCTGATGTTAAGCATGTCACCATGTTTGCAACTTGTTTTTTAATTATTATACCTAATTAGTATATGTTGATGCACATGAAACATTGTTTAACTTTGGACAGAGCCCCGCTGGCTTTTGTTCTGATCTTCTAGCATGTAGCATGTAGCATGCTACGTGTAGAACACATAACGTACAAGAGTCCCGTCGATACTACAAACAATAATAATATGTTGACTGTATAGTTGATCAGAATCAGAATCAGAATCAGAATCAGCTTTATTCGCCAAGTATGTTGTACATACAAGGAATTTGCTTTGGTCTTT
>JAUMTR010000022.1:7609123-7674077 GCA_032270685.1 Microctenopoma stevenorrisi
GTGAATGTGTGTGTGCAGTGTGCTGAGTTTAGTGCACTTTGTGTCCATGTAGCAGCAGCAGTCAGTTGTTTATAGCATAAAGTTGTGGTTAGCATGTGGTGCTTTAATTGGTGATTTGAATGTTGCTGTTTAATAAACTTTGCAGTGTCACCTCCAATCGCAACTACAAGTGAGTTAAAAACATCTTAATTTGGATTGAATGGTAATGAAAAATGCATTGACGGTCCTCAATGAAACAAGTCACGAATTCAGTGGAGCTGGCGAAGCTACATGCAAGTTTAATTATACATTTTGATTCATAAGTGATTCAGAGTGCACACAATCCTCCTGAGAGTCAGAGCTGTCTTGAAGCTGCGTTATAATACATGTTGGTTAAATGGATGAGTTTGCTTCCACTCCCTATGTGAGCTGGTGACAAAAAAAAGCTAGATAGTTTAGGATGAGATAGTGAGAGTGTGTCCACCTTCACTTTCTAGATTTAAATTCATTGCAGCTACTGTTTGGAAAAACCTGGTCTTGGAAAAAGGCTGAGTGGAGAAAAGTTTTTCCAACACTGAAGAAATGCACTAAGGCATTTCCAAGGAAAAAGAACACCAGTGTGTGCAGGTGTGGTGAATGCGGCCCTCCACCTCCTGGTATTTCCAGCCACCACCTCCGTCTCTGCTGAGGGAAAGATTTAATGGTTTAACGGTTTAATGGGCTTGACGTGCTGTCAAAAGAGTTTGGGAGGGTGTTGCCTCGATTTTGTGTAAACATTGTCCTATTTTGTTTCACTGGGACAGTTACGTATTGGTTTATATAAGGAAAAAAGACAGTGGGCGATACACTGACTGTATTTGCCTTAGAGATTTATTTGGATACTCTCAGTGGAGCTCTGTGTGTGTGTGTGTGTGTGTTATATCTACTTTAAGTATTGCCTACTTCTTTTTATTCATCCACTAAGCTTATCCCATTAACACATATGTATGTGCTCATAAACGATTCATACATTTCTACAGGACATGTAAGGTGTTTGAGAACGTTGGGAAGACTCTATCTGTGCCAGATTTACCGTTGCTTCTTTCGTGGCTTTACCCCACAGAAGCTCGTGTTTCTTATTTGCACAGCTGCCATGAAGGCCCAGTTTGGTACCACCATGCAGTGTTACAGAAAAGCGAGGTTGTCATAGTCCCCAGCTGCTACAGCCAGACTTAAAACACTAGAATTAACTAACAATTAATCGTTATTACACATAGACACGTTTACCATGACTTGTTGGCCTTAGTTTTGGTTAGAAACTTAAGATACATAGGATCTTTAATTTATATTTGTTATTACTTTCTCAGAATCAATATACAATACACAAGTTCTATTATTATATCAATCACTTTAAAATGAAACTATTTTGTGAGCAGTAGGAGCGGAGCAAAAAGCCTGTGACTGCTTCTTCTTCCTCCTCTTTGCTGCCCCTTAGACTGAGACAGAAGAATAAGAATAAGGTAAAAGATGAAACAACAGGATGTCTTGAAACAAAGCATGATATGACAGGTGCTTTAAGCAGAGGATGCTGAGCAGCAGGTAGGACATCAGGTCTCATACTGTCATATCACGGAGGCAGCCCACATCTGTGCTGACAGCAGCTGCAGTGCAACGTCCAGCGCTTTAAACAGAACAATGTTGAGATAAAATGCCTCAGGGAACATTGAGAAACCTGATGAAGCTGAACATATCACCACTACGTATTGTGTGCATATTGAAGGAGGGAATTTATTTGTTTTCAGTCATTTCGAAACAATCACTTTGAGCAGCTTTATTTTCCTCTCTTGACTAATTCTATTAAGCTGTTGTGAGACTTATCATGTCTGACTCCTCTGTGTGTCTGCAGCTCGCCAAAGCAGGGAGCCATGTCTTCACAGATACGAGCTTCAAGAGGAAACGAGTGTGCAACGTGTGCAAGCAGCACATCAGCAACCCCGTGGCTTTCTGCAAGGGTGAGTCCACATCTCAGTCACGTCAGGTAGCGCTCCCCAAGGACACAACTGACCAGCACTGACACCCCGACCCGACATAGATAAGATCCCCCTGAATGTCGCCTCTCTCTGTCAGTCAATGCTGATTTTCAGATTAAAACATGTTCCTATCCCTACTGTTTGCAGAGTGCAAGGTTGCAGTTCACAAGACGTGTGAAGCGAAGGTAAGCTCTTTTGTTCTGTCCTCAGCAAACTGTGCCCCTTTGTCAGAGGTTCTAGGCTGGCGATGTTAACGTGATGTGAGTCCTAAGTGGAGGAAGCCATGTGCACTGACCTAGATGTCATTTTAAAGATGGCCTCCTCCCTGAACTGCAATCAGCTAGCTTCCTATGAGTAATTCATTGGTAGTAATATGACATAGCAGGAGCTCCTGAGTGTTTCTGCGAACAGTAGTGAGCTGTCATGGCTGCCACGTGCTCTTTACGTGCAGTGAGTTGTCAGGGGAGGAGAAAGCACAAGAAACCGCACATCTCAGGGCCAAGGCAGAGAAATGTTTCGATTTTACCTGAGGCTTGTGTTAGCTGTGTGTTGGGTTGTAATAACAGACCCTGTTTGCATTTGGTAATGAGAAAGTCAAACACAGTGTGGGCTGGACATGGTTTTTCTTCAGGTAGCCCAGGACAACTTGCCTGAAGCGTGCATTCACATAGCAGTGTGCTCACAGCTGGACATTACATGGAACTGCCCCGTGTACTGGTTGGTAATAGTAAAGTGAAACATAATTAACTATGGTTTTAAAAAATAGAAGCTCATTAACAGGTTGATTTCACTTTATTTTGTTGTTTTAGGATTTATGGCTCAAATATTAATAATAATATTGTAATGTTTTTATTGCTCATCGGTGTGAAATACACAAACTTTGTAGCATCATCTAAAGTAGTCTAAACTATAATTGTTTGTGTCGAAGCATACTATTACAGTACAGCTTATATTGCAGTTAAAATAAGCTCAGCTTTTACCAGCTGCAGTTTTAAAGTGAGAACAGTTGAATGCATCAGTAAAATCCTATATTAGTCACTAATGAGAAACAAGGCATAAGAGCACTGATGTGTTGAGCACTAGCTAATACTTTTATATAATTGAATACAGGAGTGAGAGAGTACTTGCACACTGTGATAACAGTACTTTTACTTCTTTCACCGCTGGTCTTTCTTTACAATACGACACGTTTGCAGTGTGTAAGAGAATCATACTGTCCACAGCTTATGTCAAACCGCTGCCGGTAGTTGCTCTCGTGCGACTCTCACTCACAGACGCTCAGTATCACACACCGCAGAGTGAGCGCGCCCTTGTTGCAAACGGACTGCTGTGCACCCCCACCCCAACCCATCACGCAAAAAACAAAAGAAAAACAGCACGTTTGCAGTGTCACTGTCACGCAGAGGGATCCATCTTCTTTATTGCTCAGTTCTTCAGGTCAGATTAAATCCTGTTGGTTCCATAACAGTGGGGGTGGGGGTGTCGTTCCCCTCCTACTCCACACACACAAACACACACACACACACACACACTCTATAATAGAGTATGACTGGGCACTACCAGCTGTTGTGCCTTAGCAGCATGTATTAAAAGAGGATTATTATTTTTGTCATACTCGTCCCCCTGGTCACCACAGCAATAGCCGAAAACAACTCCTGGTGGCTGTAGGAGAGGCAGGCGCCGTGGACGAGAGTGGACATCGTCACAAAGCATGATGATCCATCTGGATAGAAGAGGTCTGTGTGGGTAAATATAGAAAATAACAAGAGTGCCGTAGATGCCTGTCAGTCAGTGATCGCGCAGGGACACGAATAAGTAAGAGGCAGCTGGAGAGGGAGACGTGTGTGTGTGTGTCTGTGATCAGTCCCATTTGAGGTTATTCATAAATAAAGGGAAACATTGGGTCAAGGCTGCAAACTGCTGTCTGCTTTATGTCATGCTATCCTTCATCTGTCTCGTTCTTTTATATGTGTTCTATGGAGTAACTCTCAAATGTCAACACATCGCTTCCTTTCATTTTTACCCTTTTTCATCTCTTGCCGCTCACTGTCATCATCACTTTTACCTTTCATCTCTGAGAGAGTTTTGCTTTGCTGATGTTTTGTGTCTGCTTCCACCACCTTTTCCGTGGTTAACAAATTGTCTATTCTGCAGTGCTTTTATTGGCTGCTTATGCTGTCCCAGTGCCATGTCCACAACAGTCTCCTTTTTTTCCGCGCATACTTAGTGCATCCTTTCTCTACTTATCTGAATCCATCCCTTCTTTGCTCTGCTGTCACTTTTATTCTTGCCATCACTCAACCTCTGGCTACCGAAGAGGGCACCGGTCACCGTGTGACATTGGAGGGCTGCCCAGCATCTGCATGTGGACTATTGATTTATTGATTTTGTGTGTGTGTGTGTGTGTGAGTGCACATGCAAGAGAAAGTGCTTGTACAGTTTACATGTTATAATGTCTGTGCGTATGACACAGCCAGGGTGCTTATGTTGCGTGTGCTGCTGGTACACTGGGAGGGTGTGTGTGTGTGTGTGTGTGTGTACTGTGAGAGAGGGAGGGAGGAAAAGTGAGCGAGAACAGGCAGAGATTTTGTAGGAGAGACGGAGGTAGTACATCACACTCCACAGACACGAGCGCCGAGAGGCACAGGGAAAGACTGGGGAGCTGCTTCAGAGGTAAAACACACTCTCCTCTGTACTTAGTCAGTGAAACTTAGGTTTAGTTTATTCATACACATACACAGCAGAATGCATTTAACTTCGCTTGTAGTAGTCGTTTAACATCCTGCACAGTGTTTAGTCTGATAATGCAGCATGTGATTGTGCATATTATCCTATTAAAGCTGTAGCCAGAGTGTTCTAGTTTGCCCAGAAAGAGGATTTCATTTACCATGATTAAGGCAAGTGCAGAAAATGAAGCTGAGACTCCTGCTGTGACCTACAAAAAAAACACACACACAAATTTTAATTTTTAATTCTAAGGCCTGATTTATAACATTTATATTTTAATGAGATAGTTGTCATGTGCATGTACAATCATCCTGTTCTACTGTATATGCAGCTCTGCATCCCTGTCCAGCTATATTGTTTCGTTCGACACTGTGTGTACATGTTGTATAAGGCCACCAGAGACAAATGGTTATACCCTGCGACCAGTCAGCTGTCCTAACATCATCTGACGGAGCCTAATGTTGCATAGTGATATACAGATGGTTACAGCGTCACCAGCTGTTCTGCTAATGTTTCATGTTGATTGTGATGTTTTAAGGACTATGGACTTGTGTAAAAGACAAGTTTTGTCTATAATAGTGTTTTCCATTCGACCTTAAGCACCAGAGGAGTCAGAACGGGTAAAATGTCCTGTACCGCTGCAAACCACTTCACCAAATTCAGTTTGTACCTGCTGTGTAGATGTTGTGAGGATCTGTGGCCTCTTTTCAGAACGATAATGAGTGTCATGCTATTCAAACTTTGTCTTTGTCTCTGTCATGGCAGACCTCTGGAAATGCAGAAACACTTAAGTCAATTAAGATCTAAAAAGACAAAAACTGTCACATGAGCAAACTTGATTAATGTGGTAACTTATTATTGTCACAATGTCGTGGCTATTTCTGACCATCACGAGCATGATGTGCTGTGTAAAAGAAATCCTCATGGTTACATACATTTGACTACTTTGCTAAGCAACAATAAAACATCTGAGAGCCAAGACCAAGTGATAGGTGCAGAGCCAGCTTTGTTTAATATGCCATAAATAATACAGTCGCTATTTTTAGCATGGTCATAACAATGTCTTTAAAACTATTTGAGCTTAGAGGGTGCTGGTATCCTAGTCGAGGGTTTTAATGTAAAATGCTAATGTATGTTAGCTGATTGAAGGAACACTGTAAGCATTGTGTCCTATCTACAGTAAGGAGCTCTGGACTCTGACACTGGTCAGGAAGCATGTTCAGTGACATTTTCTTGCTTTCTGTCTCACTGTCTCGATTTGCTTCTCCTCTTTCTGCTTCTTCTGTCTTCTGTCAATCTTTCTACTCCAATGACAGTTTGAATTTGGACCTGAGCTCCTGTGTGTCTGTGTCATTTGCTCTGGCTATGAGCAATTTTTATTGAGACGCTCTCTGTCATCTGATGTTGTTTATTCAGGGGGAGCACATACTTGTATCTCACGGCAGGGATGACTGTGGTTATCCTGTCCCCAGGCACTGAAAGTTGAGACAGAGGGTGTGAGGAACCAGGAGAGGGGGGGGGAGCAAAGCGGAAAGGCAGATCAGTGGGGGGGGGTGAATGGCAGAAATGAGCAATCAAAGACGAACGAAACTGGAACAAACGTATGGGAAAAGAGTCTTTTTGTGTGACTATGGAACTTGTAACAGGCCGTTTATTTTGGTAATGCTGCTTTCTCAGTGTCACATGGTAAAGCTTACTCACTTCTCCCTCTCCATAATGTGATGTCAGAATAACACACGCTCCTCCTAGATGGCGTACGAGCACCTGTGTCTCAAACGCTCACTTTTTCAGTGCTCTCTCGTTTCCCTGTAACTGACTCAGCCTCTCTGCCAGAACTGTGTGTTGGATTTCCTCCTCCTGTTGTGTTAATTATGATTTAGGATGTGGCAGTGAAACATGCGTAAGAACAATCTGTAGTTAGTCTTTTTGTTTCTGCTCTTTTAGCTGTGACACCCACAGGTACTGACTGACTTTGACTTAGCTTAATGACTGAGAGTAGGGGGAAAAGGGATTTCTTTACCTTCAGACAGAGCCAGGCTAATTATTAAACTGCATCTGGTGCTCTGCTAAGCTATTCGGCTGCTAGCGTTAGCTCTAAATCACCCTTTCATTAGACTGATGTCAATCTTCTAACAGACTTTGAGCAAGAAAGGGAATATTAATAAAACGTGGTCTTTTGGCCAAGTACAGTGCTATAAAAGTTTTCAGCGATGCTATCATAGCATTTTATAATTATTATATAGTTATTTATTTCTCAGTTTTACATCAGAACAAATGGTATTATTGGTATATTTTGGCAGGCCTTCAATTCATTGACCTCTCCATATTCCTCTAGAGAGATCAATAAATATGTACATGGTAGCAATAGCATTGCCAAAATTCAAAGACGACTTCTGCAGAATAATGTGTAACAAGTCACATCTGATAACCTACGAAACATTAGTCTTTTTCACTTGATAGATGAATAAAAAGTGTTACCTGATGAACGAGTCAAACTGAACCTCTAACCAGACCAGACATCCGGCCCATAACAGTCAGTCAGTCAGTCCCGGGGGGTGGGATTGAGTGCAGTCATTGGCACCTCAGTAAAAGCTAGCTTATGAACAAGACAAACTGAACCAGATGGCTCCGTTCCCAGTGGCTCCAGCAGTACAGTGCACATGCATTAATGAAGACCCTGGGGCTGGCAGAGCTACCAAAGACACGTGTATAGTACACTCTGCATGTGACTGTTTGTATGTGTGAACCAAGGTTGACCAGCACTGACATCCTGTTGCAAATTGCTTCCTGTTGACACTACTGTGTTCCTATTCTACCTTTATGCTACATGTCAGTGTCCTCTGCCTATGGCTACAAGTCTTCATTTGTGTGCACATGATTGTGTTTACTCGTGGATATGTTGTGTCTGTCTCCTAGTATTCCTTCCTAGACACAACCCCTTTATCCACTAAATTAATGTTATTAAAGCGTTTAAGAGAGGAGTTCTCCCCTATGGCAGTTCATTTCATACTGTATTTTTTATAATGTCCCTGCACACTAACACAGGAAAGCACATATTAGTACATATAATGTAAGGCTAATACAGAACCCACCTAAGATGTGAACATAATAACAAATACTGTATGCTGGCTGTCAGCAAGCGTACAGTAATCACATTGTAGTATCATCATATCAGCTTAGCAGCAGCAGTAACCAAATATAGCATGCCCTTTCCCCCTTCATTCCTCCTTTTACTCATTCCTCATGGAGCTGCTTGACTTGGAGGACTGGCATTTGGACATAAACATATTACAGTAAAAGTGGTGCACATCCCCGTCACTCCTTGATCCCCAAAGGATGTCAGCTGCTCATTTCTATTATAATATATCTACAGAGTATAACTAACAAATTATAACAGTGAAAAAAATGAAGGTATCAACTGATAATAAAGATACTGCTGACATGTTGACATTGTATGTATGTACACGTAGGACACGTAACCTGTCTGCATCTACTGGACAATCACAAAAATAAACAGCCGTGGTGCTGCTTTAGCTTCTTCTTTGTGCATAAATCTCCTGCATGTTTGCTCTTGTCGTTCTCGGGTCGTTGCTGTAGTTCATTGTGATCGTCAGGCATTCGACTCGTTAAACTGGTGACACCAGTCAGCACTGGCCTACACAGAGAGCAGCTCAGCTGTCAATCATCGTTTAGGATAGTTCAAAGGTTGAGAAGTTGACAAGGTGTCACCTGTCAAGGTTTATAGTGGGAGCCCGTACACGTCCCTCTGTCGTAATGCTGAATCCTTTGCACGTTTGTGCAATCATTGTTTTTTATTGATAAACCTTCACTTTGTGAATCAGGCATTACTTCATCTCATGAGATCAGCTGTATGAACCTGATGAGGTCTGTGTGGATGGCAGTGGCTGCAGTCTGTCTGCAGCCTCTGTCTGTCTCTCTCTCTCTCTCTCTCTCTCTCTCTCTGTGTATACGTGTTTGTGGATTTGGCATGTTGCTCCTGGCTCATCAGCACAATCCATGAGCTGTACACCACATGTAGAGTGATTATCCAATAAATTTTATCTATCTCCTCTACTTATTCTTTATGAGGCAATAAAACTACTATCAATCATTTTTATTGATCATCTCTCGTTATATTATGCTTTCTGCTTATTTAACTGCCTGGTCAGCACAAAACACACAAGTCAGGTCTGTGGGAAAGAACTAAAGGACAACATTACCCACTGTTTTCACGTTCGTGTTCTGGTCTCTGTGAACCAGTAAATGTTTAGAGAGTTTCTACTCTAGCTTGTCGCAGACGAGCGAGGCGCTTCTTTAAAACCAGCTGCTGCAGCTGACAGAAGAATCTTTTTATCCTTCATCCTTCCTCATCCCCCTTCATTCCATCCCTTCATCTGTGCTGCTGGAGGACGACCAAAACCATTAAGCCAAACATATGACTTGACATGTGTTGGTGTGTTTGCATATAGTTATGCGAGGGCAAACCATGTGCTTCTTTCCTTTTAGGTGACTCCCACCTGCACCTCAACATCAGACCTGGTATGTTTGCACAAAATCACTTCTGTGTTTATCTAAAACATTCGACTCCTTGCACCAGCTTTACCACTTTTCTTTTTGCTTTTCAGCACGGTTCCACTAAATCTACGTCCCAGAAGAAGAGAAGCTCCCTACCAAGGTACAACAAATCACACAACGAAGCAAAAGACAATGAAATTTGATATGTAAAACTAATAAAGCCACCATTAAGGACTTAATCATAATCGTCTAATGGCTTTCTTGGCTGCACTGAAAGAATGCATTCTCATTATGGGCAGGACTAAAAGTGTTGAACAAGTAATGGAACATGTAATGGAGCACCACTATGACTTTGACCTCACCTACATCACAGAGAGGATCATCTCCGTCTTCTTCCTGCCAAATCTAGAGGAACAGCATTACCGTAGGAACATACAGGAAGTGGCTTCCATGCTGAAATCCAAGCACCAAGACAAATTTCTGGTTAGTCTCAAAAGTTGAAGGATAAAAACCATTGTTTGTTGGCTGATTTCTAAAAACAAATTTGTGATCTAATCTTATGTGTCTCTGGCTGTGTAGCTTCTAAATTTATCAGAGAAGAGGCATGACATCACCAGACTTAACCCAAAGGTACAGATATGTATACACTACCCACGTATGTAATCACTTTGTATGGTATGTTCAAAGATAAGAAGGACTTGTCTATCTTCCACTGCGATCCAGGTGCAGGACTACGGCTGGCCTGATCTCCACGCCCCACCCTTGGACAGAATCTGTGCTATTTGTAAGGCTATGGAGACGTGGCTGACAGCTGATCCTAACAACGTAGTGGTGCTCCACTGCAAGGTCTGTGCAGCCTGAATCCACATGTGCACTTTTTGCTGTTAGAAATTAAAAACAGTGCGAAAAAAACTTTTTTGTTGTGGTCACTTTGACCTATGTTCTGACAGGGAAACAAAGGGAAGACAGGAGTCATCGTGGCAGCCTACATGCACTACAGCAAGATATCAGCTGGGTAATCGGGATTCGTGTAACTAGTAGTTTACTAGTCTAATAGGGCGCTCAATATAGCAACACATACGTATTGACATCTAGCAACTATTTATCTGTACTAAAACATTTGTTACGCACATTTCTGGTTGTATCCACAGAGCAGACCAGGCTCTGACCACACTGGCCATGAGGAAGTTCTGTGAAGACAAAGTTTCTCCTTCCCTACAACCCTCTCAGAACAGGTCTGATATATTCCGTATACAGTATATATTCTGCTCACATTTTCTTCTCTTATCAGTGACTTCAGATGTCATCACATCATTTCCTCACGTCCCTTTCCCCAGGTATATCTACTACTTTGGTGGTTTACTATCAGGTACCATCAAAATGAATAGCAGCCCTCTGTTCCTTCACCAGATCCTCATTCCCTCACTGCCAAACTTCCAGGCTGGTGGAGGTCAGTTTTCCCCAAACTTATGTTGGTTTAATAGCTTGCAGTGCTGTAATAGTAATGTTGAGTCCTAAATAATGAACAGAAAGTGTTTTACAATGTCAAAGAAAAAACAATAATGTCTTTGTCTGCACACACATACTTTTTATTGCTCATTCACTTTGTGATTTGCAGGTTTTTGTCCTTTTCTGAAAATCTACCAGTCTCTGCAGATGGTCTACACTTCAGGCGTTTAGTAGGTACCACTGGGATTTTCAGCTCACCTCTTGTGGGCAGACACTTTTCCTTCCCTCTGTCTCTTTGACAGATGTCGTCTGTACAGGCCACTGTCTGTGTTTAGGTTTTAGCCCGTGTTTGCTGATTTTAAAGTTAAGATTGTTTAGCAGTTTTTTATCCGACTGCGGCATGTTTTGACTAATTTATGTATGTTTAAACTGGTTTTCCCTGCCAATTATTATTCCGTATGTGTGTCCAGTGATCCCCAGAGCTCCAGGGCAAGAAAGCTGTGCGTGACTGTGGAGCCAGCGCTATTATTAAAAGGGGACATTATGGTGAGAAATAGATTACTGTGACCTAGCAACTTTACTTTGATTTAGATTCTATTTATATCTATACACAGAGTACTGAAAGAGATCACTAAAATGATTGCATTAACTTAGTTGTTTTTATGGTCAAATCCTGTAGTGAAAAGCTTTTGTTACAACTTACTGCTGTCATGTTTTTCCAGACTTACTTCTCTAACTTGCCCTTTAAAACGTGCTTGATCATCGTTAAACCACTTAAGCTACAAAGCCTCTATAGACTATAAACACAAAGGCTTAAATACTGTCTTGTCTGTTTCTTTGAGAGGGTAAAAATATTCAAAGCCCTTAGCAACCTGGAAAGATGTGAAGGTACTTTATTTATCTCAGAGGATATCTGTTGCCACGGCAGCAACACACACCCTTTTCTCTCCTGCAGTCACTAAGTGCTTTAATATAGCAGCATTTAATGTGAAACGCACCTCACTACTTGTACTTCGCTCTGGTACCTGCAGGTAAAGTGCTTCCACCGGCGCAGCAGAACAGCAGAAAGAGAGGTGGTCTTCAGAGTTCAGTTCCACACCTGCACTGTTCACGGAGCCCAGCTGTGGTTTGGAAAAACTGAATTAGACCAGGCCTGCACAGGTATAAAAACAAAGGCTCGGTAAATTACAGTATCGTATTGTATGTAATGTTAATGTATGCAATAGCAAGTTAGGGAACTTTTTAATTTCCAGTGTGGAACAGAGGGACGTGTACTTAAATAATTAGATCTCTGCAGTGTGGTTCTTTCAGATGATATTACTGCTGCACTACACTAGTTAAATGAGAAACTCCACCTCAATATTTCTATTGCTTCATATCTGCAGTAGTTTACATGCTTGTATACAGTAATTCAAAAAAACGAAGCAGAGATGCTTGTACGTGGGAGCTGTCCCATGACGGCTGCTTACTAACTAAGATTATTCTAACACATGCATGAAAGTAAAAGGAAAGTTTGTTTCACATATTTCTTTAACACATTATACACTGCTTACTTTAGCCAATGTCTGTGTTATTGTCCTATGTATTTCAATTGAAAGGAGGATAAGTAGAGGAGAAGTATCTTTATTAAATAACTTTTACCACTCAGTGATCAGATGTTCTTCTAAATGTTTTTACCACTCTCTGTAGTTGTGCTCTGGATATTTTTGTCACTACCTTTGTGCTTGTCTGTCTGTAGATGACAGGTTTCCTCCTGATGCTACAGTCGAATTTATCTTCTCCAGTGGACCAGAGAAAATAAAAGGTCTGTCTGTCCCTGCGTCCCACTGCGTTTGTGCTTTAATCTCTTTCTTTCTCTTTTACATTTCACATGCTCCATATTAAAAATATCTGCTTTCCAAGGTCAAGAAAACCACGAAAATGATGCTTCTATCAAAGTGGATTACAACACTTCAGACCCAGTGGTCAGATGGGATTCCTATGAGAACTTCAATCTGCATCACCAAGACAGCATGGAAAGTAAGAAACAGAGACACGCCGGCGTAGAAAAGTCTAACAAGAGGAAGCACAATTTGCTTTTATAGAGTAAAATTAAACATCACTCCCTATTCCCTCTCCCCAGATATCTCTCATACGAGGGGGCCTCTGGACGGCAGCCTGTACGCACAGGTGAGGAAACGACGTGGGCCTGGCTCGACTGCCTCAGCTGCATCAACCAATGGATGTATCACCAGCAGCCCAACAGTGAAGCCCCAAACTCCCATCAAGTCCCAGTCTCTCACCTACACCCCCGACTCTTCAGGACCTTCTGAGCATATGGAAGATACTTCTCTATCCAGAAACTGCCCTGAAAGTGAAAACACTGACTCTCCATCAAGGCGAGGCGACAGGGAAGGTGCAGTAAGAGAGAAGAGAAGAGGAAAAGAAAAGGATAGGGAGACAGCGATTTTAGATGATGGAAACCCGTCAAGTCCAGAGGGTTTGAGACGGGACTGCTCTTGTTGCAGTCAAGGACATTCAAAGTGCACTGAAGTAGGATGGGAGAGGGAGAGAGAGACCAGTCTTTCTAATGGTCACTGTCTTGGACGTTACAACAGTGTTAAAAAACATCCAAAAAGTCAAACTTTACCTGCTTTGCCATCCAAATCTACGTCCCCTCCACCTCATTTACCTCATATGGAACTCTGCCATCGCCATAGCGCCCATCCTTTACCTGAATTACCATGGGAACATCCACCCCCACCCTGTATCCGCAGACCATGTTACCCTTATTCCACTCCTGAACATGTGCACTCACACAGCCACACGCTTCCTGCCTCAAACCGACTCTGCAGCGGGGACGAGTGTCACCTCTTCCATTATTCCAGCCACAGTCCACCCTCTCATCTCTCTCATCAATCACTGCCCTCCAGCCCTTTCAGGGAAATGTTCTTCAGCTCTCCAGCATCGTCCTCCAGTTGCCCGTGTTGGGACTGCTCCAGCAGGCGAGAGCATCAGTCGGCCTCAGTCAGAACATTCCATCCATTTCACCCAGACCATTCAGAAAACCCACACTGGTCCCAAGGAGCGGGGGTGCAACGAACAAGAGAGGCTCCTCCACTTTGGGAAAGAGAGAATCCGTGGGAGGTGCAACGGGAGGCAGAGTTCTGGCAGTGCAAAACAGCCATGCCATCATTCCAGGTCTGCCACTCCTCTATAGATCAGAGTCCAAACCTGGAGCAACCTAGATTTTCTCTCACACCTCAGCACAGCTACACTAGCCCCCACTCTCTGATGGATGTGCGGGATGGAGCCAGCAGTGGGTACCACACACCTCCACTGCCCCGCCACTCTTGTCCCTGCTCTTCTTATCAGTCGTCCCCAGCTGAGAGCCACGAGAGTCGCGGTTACGCCTCAGGTTATCACTCTGGATCAGCCTCGCCTCTGCCTGCGGGTAGCCTGTCACCTAGCAGAGGCAGGATACCTGAAACGCCCTCTAGATCCAGAGAACAGCCACACACCAAAGGTGAATGATGGATATTGAAATAACATTGAAATTACGTGTTTTTTTGTGACTCTTGTTAAATGTAATTTTGTCTTGCCTTAATTTTGCATCACAAAGTGGAAAAGACCAAAATCGAGATGGACGATAACATATCCTGTTGCTCAGAGGCTAAATCAGACTCTAATGGCCAGTCAGGCACCCCTGGACTGGACTCTGATCATGACTACACACTTATTGGTAGCAGCAGCCCCACACACACTGAAGACAGGTGAGTGAAACTTTTATTTTGACATTTACTAATACTACAAATAAACATTTACACACATTTGTACACATGTATATCATTTGATTCATGTTTGTTTTCCACAGTGTAACTGCTGATAGTCCTCATCAAAGCAAAAAACCCTCCATACATTTGGAGGCCAGCAAAAATAATAATGAAACTATTGCGCCAGTAGCAACAGAAAGTCAAACCCCTCACTCCACACAATCATCAAGTGAGTCTTCTCAGACTTTGAGCTCTGATGGTTTCAGTAAAGCAGCCAAGATTGCAGGGCATGCAGGGGGATCTAACAAGTTACATCTTTCAAGCTATGCTGCTGTCATCATTCCCCCAGTCCAGGTGCAACTCAATGGTTCCAGCCTTCCAATCAACACACCATCCAATAGCAGCCGAGGTGATTCTGTGAACCCTCCAGGTAGCCTCACTTCTAGCCCTTCCTTCACTTCGCCAAATTCTCCTGTTGGCTCCCTGGAGCTGCAGTCGTCTCCCCAACTCTCCCCACTGGCTACAGACACAAGAGGGCACAGACTAACTCCAGACAAAGACAGCTCAGCCGACAACAAACCACCATCACCAGTGCCTGACGGATATCACACGCCCACCTTTCCATTGGCATCCTATTTCTACCCTTTACTAAACGTCCCCCACGTTCCATACACTGGTTACACTGCAGTCACCATTCCCGCCATCCAGCCACCACTTCCCGAGAAGAAACGCCTTTTCTCTACAACAGGATCACTGAATGCACACAACTCTCTTCTCAGAGTGTCCTCAGCTCCTTCCCCCACACATCATGTCACATTCTCCCCAACAGCGGGAGAGCAGCGGCGATCGTCTGCACAGTCTATCTCTAAGGAGGAGGCAGACATCAGGGTGAACGCTAAGTTTGTCCAGGACAGCTCCAAGTACTGGTACAAACCAGGCATCTCCAGAGACCAAGGTTTGTATTTATGATTACCAAGCCATCCATTCTTTGAATATTGGTGAGTAAGTGGTGTCACATCTTTCATTTGTTCTGCTCTAATGTAGCCATAGCTGTGTTGAAGGACAGGGAACCAGGAAGCTTTCTCGTCAGAGATAGTAACTCCTTCCAGGGGGCCTATGGACTGGCCCTTAAAGTGGCCACCCCTCCTGCAAATGCTAACGTCACTGGCAACAAAGGTATCAGATCAACTTTGTTACATATCATCATCAAGGAACAAGTCATAGTGATTATTACTCTGCTAGAGAAAACCTCTGCATAAGGTCTACTTTCGCTCTTGGGGGAGTCTAAGTCTACGGTAATTGGGTGTTCAACAACAAGAGACTATTTTTCACCTGAACTTTCTTCCTTTTCACTCTCTTCTCCTTGTTCCCAGGTGATTCTCTGGAACAGCTGGTGAGACACTTCCTCATAGAGACCGGACCACGAGGAGTGAAGATCAAAGGCTGTCAGAATGAGTCCTACTTCGGTCAGTTAATGTATTAAACATAACTGCTGCAATGCGTTTCACATATTGACTTACATGCTTTATGCTCAAACTAATCATTTGAAACTGTAAACCTAGTAAACCAGAGTTACTATTAACTCACATAACTGATGCCAGTGTTGGGCCAGGTCAGTGTCACTGCAGCTTTGTACACTGTGACAGGTTGTCCACTTTGACAGGCAGATTCAGCATAGCAGCCCAACTTAATTCCATGACTGTGTATAATTTGACCGATACATTTACAAAAAGTGTTGAACAGAGGGCCAGAACAAATCCCCTAAGATAATATGGATGTAATATTGTTTTAAGACTTAGATAACTAATTATTCTAAGATTATACTCTGATTCATGAAGTCAAAAGGTGTAGTGAGTATTTCCCTTCTATGTCTCAGGATGTTTATCTGCTCTGGTGTACCAGCATTCAATTACACCCATCTCTCTGCCATGTGCCCTTCGCATTCCAGAAAAAGGTAATGGATACATTCAAATGGAATGAATATATTCACCTTTGCAAACGACCTATATCTATTATTAGCAAACAAATAAATGACTGTGCTTCAAAGAACAGGACGCTTTCAAAAGATACAGACTCAATCACTTAAACGTCTCTGTTATGTAACTGACTGATGTTTCAGACCTGGTTGGGGAGCTTCAAGAGATACAGAGTACAACACACACCAGCACAGCAGCTGACCTTCTTAAGCAAGGAGCAGGTAGATCACAAGCTTATTTGGCGTCTAGGGGATTCTGTTGTTTTATGAATGTCCATGGAGGACTGTTTACCTGCAATGTTAGCTGTAATTCCTGCTATCGGCCAGCAGAGACTGATCAAGGACAGACACAGAACTGACACGTGAGAACACGTTGTCATTTAAATCCACTTTTTCTCACCTCTGTGATGAACCAGCTTGCAATGTGCTTTACCTGAACTCTGTGGAAACCGAGTCATTGACGGGGCCTGAGGCAGTTTCCAAGGCGACCAAGTGTACTGTGGCACTAAATCCACGTCCTGTGGCAACGGTTGTCCACTTCAAAGTGTCCTCGCAGGGCATCACTTTAACTGACAGCAAAAGAAGGTAGATGATACCATTTCAATTCCTTACATTCTACTATTTTTAATTTAATGTTTTTAACTATTGATTGATTGTTAAATGTTTGAAATGTGATAAAGTGTGTTCACAATGTTTGATAGATGTATGGTTTGTGTTTACACAGGCTATTTTTTAGGAGGCACTACCCAATCAACTCAGTCACTTTTAGCAGTCTTGACCCCCAAAACCAGAGGTAGGTCACTGAACCATTTTGAAAAAGTATATTGTAAATAAAAACTATGTGTGCTTAGACATCTTACCACCTTGTCTTCAGCAAAAGCAGTAATAAATGCGTGCTTACCGCATAAGTGACTGTTGTTTTGGCTTATATTTTTAAAATATAAGTTCTCTTTGTCATTTGCCTGACTGCTTTTTACTCTGAGTGCTGAATGAACGGTCTCCATGTCGCCATCTGTTATTCATATCTTCCTGGGTTTTGTCTCTATCTGTGTGCCTGCGCTTCAGGTGGACTAATTCTGATAGCACGTCAAGCAAGTAAGTGCTTGTGTCCGTGTGTTTTTCTTGGCAAGTGATCTTGAAGACTGGTGCATTGTGCTACTTTCCATGGTGGTCAAAACTGTGTGTTTTTCACTGTCAAATAGTATTTGCTCCTCAAGTGTCTTGACCCCTGTCTAGACCATGTTGTTTTTGTTGCAGGATGTTTGGTTTTGTGGCCAGGCGCACAGGCAGTGCTACAGAAAACGTGTGTCACCTGTTTGCAGAGATGGACCCCGAGCAACCAGCTGTGGCGATTGTGAACTTCATCAACAAAGTGATGCTGGGCCCACAGCTACGTAGATGAGAAAGCAGGAGATTTTGAAAACTCTGGTTCACTGGATTTCTGAGAGCTTGATATGATTCTGACATATTTTTAATTAAGTGTGTGCAACTACATTTGTGCTTGCATTTGTGCAGGTGGCATCGGCATATTACTTGGCCGTATGACTGTTTTTATAAGGAAATCCAGCTCAGACATATCACTGGTTTGTAGGGTAAAGTAGTTTATATATTTGTTTACACAGCAAATGGTCAATGAGAATATTATTCAGGATTGACCTAATATTGCTAGTTTGCCAAATAAATGTTTTTGTTTGTTTTTTGCTGATAAAGTTATTTCACTTCAAACTGTTCACATGATGTACAACAAGCATGTTCATGTGACAATCCACCCTGCTTTTGTTATGTTTACTGTTATGGAGACAGAGGTTCAGAAGAACCTCGATAATATACAACAATGTACGAGTCCTGTTTAAGGCATGAGTGAGAGGAATAATTAAAGGAATATTAATTATATATTATCACTGTGCTTGCCTACATTTGAACTATGTGGTTATATAGGCCTACATATTTATAAACTATATTTTAAAAGTGTATTAATTTGAGTGACGACTGGAGATAAATAGTTACCGTTTTGTTGCAGCTGCAAATTGTAAAAAAGCCTTACTCTGTGAAACCAAAACTACCATGGACTCAAATTATGTTCTCATCCATCATTACAAAAGCCAGTGCAGAAAATTCAACATGTGGCTCATTGTCTTTTTTGTCTTCAGTTACATTGTGTAGGTACTACCAACTACTAATTCCAACTAAAATAATATCCATGGACACACAAAAGATTTCTAAGATTGTATACAAGAGTTTCACTTTAAGCCAAAGACTTTACTTCATTGTGCCAAGATATTTTGAGGGTTGATGTTTTGTTATCAATATATTTATTGGTACTTCTGTGTTTTCTATAAACTTAGCATTTAGATAAAATTAGCACAATTACTGTATTATTTTTCAGAAAGGAAAGAAGTAATATATTTCAGATCTCTGATGGACGGGCAAGGTTGGAGTATCATTCGACATTTAAACAATAAAATAAAACCAAAAACAAGTCTATGCTTGATTATTTAAAGGTTCTATCCCAGCATAATTTATACTAATATAATATATAATATACTATACTGATCTGGTATTTGCAAAAAGCAGGTAAACCCAACAATGAACCACTAAACAATGTTTTGACCATACATCGTCTTTACCAACAATCAATCAGAAACAGCATGTTTCTTGACACAAGTAGAAATACTGCAGCCTTAACAAATTAAAAAGATGAGGTCCCACCGAGATTTGAACTCGGATCGCTGGATTCAAAGTCCAGAGTGCTAACCATTACACCATGGGACCAACTACGTACGTACCGCCTACACAACCGCACTTATACCTGCACACCTCCTATCATTTTCTTAGTTGATGTATCACTTCTTTAGTTGTATGTTATGGCTTGTGACACACTATTATTTTCGTTAAACATTAATTTGGCGATACCTACCCGACTCCTCGCATTGTTAGTTAGCCAACTGAAGCTAACCTAGCTACCACCGCCAGGCTAACAAAACTCTATGTAGGAAGCAGCGTCAAGTCACACGAACGCTTTTTAAATGTCAATTTCACATTTCAATCCACAGGTGCACACAGAACAACACCATTGTCTAATCAAGATCGTCAAAATACTTAAATTATATTGTCAAATACACAACGTGTAGTCTAATAACGCGTCCCTTAGCCTACTTTCAACAGTGTGCTGCTAGCGTTAGAGCTAGCTAACCACTGGTCCGATTCAACTTTTTAAAATAAAAGCGTTGTTTTCAAAATAAAGTTTTAAATTATTGTAGTGGAATTACTTGTTTAACTTATTTGTTATGTCGACTAACGGTAATGTACTTAGAGTGTGTAGTAGTAGTTTTTCACAGTAGAACAGTAGTTTTGTGAATTATTATTGTGAAAGCAATATAACCGTAAGCATAGCTTTTGGAGTTCATTTTTGACATACTTGTAATTTGAGTATTTTCCTGACAGTTACACTCCATTAGAAAATAGGACATTTTGTAAGCTTAACTTCACTACATTTATCTAAGAACATTAGTTACTAGTCATTTTACAATCTATAAATATGATCAGAATAATATGCTTTCAATATGCTATCTAAGTTTGATTTATTGTTTCGATGAAGTAAGTATCGTCAAGGTGCTTCCATGGACTCATGGATTAGGCAATCTTGAATCAACATAATACTTGCTGCCCTATATTAATGTACAATAAAAATTGTAACCATTTGTCGCTGAGCAGAATTTTTGTTTTATTGCATGGAATTAGCCGAACCAGTTGCATACCAGGACATTTAATTAGCAGTCACTTAGGCATTCATGGCTTACTTTCTTTGTGCCATTTAGGGTTTTAGAGTTATTTGACCACAAAGACTACTCTCTGAAACCACAACAATAGATGGTGTTGTCCCTCTTCTTCCCAGAAGAGGGAGCTTGAAGGACTTTAGTGGACCATAGGAAAATTGTAAGTGAAGTTCAGGATATCTCTATCTAGAATTAAATATCATTTTCATTGTATTATTAAATTTGAGATCTACTGTACACCATATAGTAGGTGTCCAAAAGCAACATCTACCCCTTTCATACATCTTAACGATGATGAAGGAATTCTAAAATGTATTATAAGCAAGATTGATATTTGTTGTCAAGTCACACATTACAAATAAAAACATATAAGTCCTGGTGCAAATGTCCTGGAGGGTCGTCTATTGCCTGTGAGAAACTATGCTGTTTACATTACCTGCTGTACAGCTTTGTAATCCACGGTGACACAGCCTGGACACCACACGGCAGTGCAGCTGCTTCGGAAACTCTTGATGCAGCACATGTGGAAGGTTGTTAAAATCAGTGGAGCCGTGCTGAAATATCATGTTAACATTACTCTGTATTGCTGACCCAAACAAACGTGAAACTGCTGACTTTCTTTGCTTACGGCGTATCGATGAGGTTTGAGGGTGGGTCTTCAACTTTGCTGCTTCTCAAAGCTCAGAATTATCTTCTCAACCTATTGCTTCTGGCACTATTTAAAGGACCTACTGCTTTGTTTGTAGTTTGTATGTATGTACAGTATTTACATGTAAGTGTAGTAAAAATGTTATGTAGTTAAATAACCTGCTTGCCCTGACAGTATATGTGTGTTTGAGTTTTACATGCACGGTTGTAAAACTTCAAAAGTCCGAAATCACTTTATCTTCTCTTCTCTTCTGTGAATACTCAGAACGTGATTATGCTGCTAACTGTTGTGTAATTCACAAATGAAGTGTGGCTGTGCCACACCGCTTAATGTGCGATCAGGCAGTGCTGGCATGAGATTACCACACAGTCTTGGCTTTCTGCAGTGTTAAGAAAAAGAATGTAGGAAGTGCCCATCTTCACCACCAGAGTTGCGCCTGTCAGCAAGTCCAGGATTCAGCTGCTCAGACCAGGAGTAGATCAGGAGTATCGTATGAATGATCCTCTCGTCAAAATGTGACACTGCAGTATGGGGTTAAAGTGATGACATCGTCAGTTGATATACTGTATTTCACTACAGAAGCTGCACTTCCATTTTGTAATGACACACGTTCTCCGAACACGGCCGTCTCTCACAGTATTATATTGTATTTCCTTGGGAAGAAGGGGTATGTATGTTGATTACACTGAAACATTGCAAAATTCAACATGCAAAAACCGAGCCTGCTTTCAGAATCAGGTGCTTAAATGATTTGTACGTCTTATTGTTACTAACACACAACACTGGACCAATGTTAAAATAGATGCATGTCCTCTGAATCAGCAGTCACATTACTGCTGATGTGCTAATGTGTTTATCGGTTGTACATGTCACGCACCGCCCCTTCCATTGCAGAATAGCTTAAATTTAAAGCTTGTTGTTCTTAAGGCATTTAGCTTTTATCAATATGAGCTCTGTGTTGAAGTTATTTATGTTTCTGCACCAGCGCCACAAATACTAATTCCCATAATTTTAGTGGGTCAAGTGTTTCTGATTTATGATTTCCACTATGCTAGTTTCCAAACAGCAAGCCAGCTTGCTGTGAAGGGCTGGAGCATCTGAGGACACAAAATGGCTCGGCCAGAATACATGTCTGACATGGGTGTTGTGGAGCCAACCAAATCCTTGTTAACAGAACGGCTTGATCCAGCACTGGTGCCAGACTTGGAAACTGCCCAAGCCACAGGACAAGGATCAACTCTCAGTGAACATGAACCTAACACCCACACGTTTTACTTCCAGTTACTGCACATAAATCAACAGTTAATAGGATTATGGCACATGTCTAAGATGCTGGTTTGCTCGGGAGCTGGGGGGTTAATATACAATATAAAACTGGCATAAACGAATTTGTAGCTGACAGTGAGCTTTGCACATGCGTGCTTGGTTTTATGGCATGACCGTAATTGCTGAGTGGCCTGTACTTGGCGGGTACAAAATGTATAAATGTCTAATGTGAAATGCACTGGAATATTTGGGGAATGTTTGTTGTGAACATTCTTGTCATTTTGGAGGCAAAGCAGTGCTGGTGGGGGCTTTAGAAAGCACAACAATGTGCAGCATGCAGTAGCTCCAGGACTGTTTTTATCTGTGATCAGTGCAGGGGATAACTTGTATAATAACTTGTGAGACAGCAACATGCCAATGCACATTTGAGCCCAAAGACGATGTAGTTTCACAAATTTAGAATTGGACGAAAATTTTGACTTATAAGAACAGTAGCTGCAGTAAACTGTGGCTTTGGTCTACACATTTGTGGTTATCACTAGAATGTGTTTTTGACTTGGACTCATTGCGTCCTTAAGCTCTTGGGTGTATTCCTGTTTCCAGTTGTAAATTACTTTTTTCATTAATTACCAAAATAAAATAAAATATGTGCAGCCCAAACATTATTGACATTAATGTGCTAAAAACATGTTATTGGCAGTGATTGCAGACATCCTGTATCACAACAGAAAAGCCAATGTGTAAATTCTCGTTACCATCTGCACAGTTTATGGTTTTCAGCCTGGAGTGAGAGTTTATATGACTAGTTGGAAGAGGATATATGTAAGCGGATGGGGCCCTCCTCTCTCTCTCTCCCCTCCCCATGTGTCGTCTTTACTGTGTTTACATTATAGACACACCCCTGACCTTCACCCAGGCCCCTTCCGCTGGCCCTACCACCACACACCCATTCACCATTATCTACACATACCAAGCCTTCAATGTACATAGCTAATGGACAAATGTCGCCTAAATGCGTGGGGGAAATGTTATTGCTTTATTGGAAAGGAGCACATATCATCGGAAATATCAGTGCGCAAGTGTGATCGTGTAGAAGAATTGTTTAATCTATTTTTAGCATACCCCGCCATCTCTCGTGCATTGCAAAAGTATGGCAACATCACCATGCATCAACCTACCACTGTACTGCAGAGTAGACACACCCCTCCAATACACAAGCATCACCGCACACATTTGCAAATGATCAAAGAAATAACGAAGCAAAAGCGCAAAAAATGACAGGGCAACTAAATTATGATTACTCCAACGGCGTGTTGCCGCCAGGTATCGTGTTGGAGCCTATTTACGTGTGCATTTAAACGTGAGGGCCGTGTCTGCAAAACAAAGACACTGCGCTGCGAGGGAAAATGCAGCCTCGACGAGACGACGTGGGCATCCTGAGACGCGGTCTCCGCGGTCCGAGGTGAAGCGCGGCGGCGGCCTCGCCGGCTCTGCGCTTATTCAGAGATCAGAAGCGAAACGAGGTTGCTTTAAACCTCACGCGGTCAAAGTTGTTTACCTCTTCGTTACCTTTGACGTCACGACACACCCCTGTTTGAGGGGGGCGGCCCTCCCCGTTACGAGCACCGGAGCCGGCCAAGCAACGCCGGGCTGGACGCTAATGTCACCAACCACAACACAGGAGAGGCGCCAGGCCCACCTGTGATTGGTTATCGGAGGAGCTGGGGGGAATCCCTTTTCCCCGTAGAGGTCCCGAGGAGGGGCGGTGCATAACAAAAGTAATGGCCATCTATTTGGGTCTGGGTGAAGGAGGTATATTTCTCGGCGGACTACCGTAGGTGTGATTGAGCTTTATTCGTGTTGTTGTGTGCGCTTGCCCGTCGTTGATAGCTAGCAGCGTCCCGACCGTTTTCCAGCGGAGCGCTGGCTGCGCACGGTCGCGCAGCGGTTAATAAGCTGGCGGAACTTCGTGCTGCGATTTAGGGTTAAAGCAGCCAGCTAGCCACGCTAGCGTTAGCTACTACCAGCCAGCGTCTGGAAGGGCGGACGAGTTTGACGTTTTCTCCCAAAAGTCCCCTCACATTTCCGAGTTTAGTACAACGCTGGCGCCCCCGCTCACTGCTAAAACCCCGGCGTAACGTTAGTCAACATGGAGGGGGCACACTTTGCAGGAGTATGAGGACGACGACGAACGGCGAGTAAAGCGGATTAAAAGCAACTCCTGTCTCGATGGGGAAAAGTTGAGCTGAGGTATGAAACTCGCATGCACAGGAGGAATGTTAAAGGCGAGACCTGGGAGTTATTGCTATTGTTGAAACTCCAAAGCATGGCACCCACAGGAAAATAACAGCCCCACTATTACTATGTGGCAGAGTGCTTAATAAGTCACTACGCACGTAAGTGGTGTATGGTTGGTGCAGCTGAGTGTGTAAGTTATGTTGCTGTTGAAAATAGTTCAGCGTTACATAAACAGAGCAGCTCGGGTACTAGGGTAAAGGCCCACTCACTGACTTTCGACGTGCTATTTTGCTTTTGTGCTGAACAGGATTATTACTTGGGAGTAGCCGAAGAGAGGTTTCCAATCTTACCTATTGTACAAGGGCATGCGAAAATCACAGGTGAGCCATTTTCCTTCAGCTTTTGATCAATGCCTAGTGACGTGCACGTGTAATTTGACATTTTCTAGTGTTAGAAAATACACTGTTTACTTATATGTAAATAAATGCTTTCAAGTTGCACGTTTTCTGTGGCTGTTGCATGCGATGTCACTGAGAAAAATTTCTGTGAGTGAGTTGGTACGTAATATATCTGTAATTATAAATATTGCATGAAGTTTAATATTAACAGTTGCTGAACTGCCAACATCTGTTTTACAATATGGTTACATTCAGTGTGATTTGTCAACATGTGACCTGCAGTCACAAGACAAAGTAATGGCACTGTTTGCAGGTTTATTGCATCAATTGTTCATCAAATGTTATCTAAGTTACCTTTATAAACAAACACAGCATTTCTGAGCCAATAGAATATAAACAGTTGTGGTCTTTTTGTGTGAGTACACACGGCTGTGTACAGAATGATGGTGGAAAAAAGTAATGGCAATAGTCGTTTTTAAACTGGTTGAACCACCATTGTTGACAATGACCTTAAGCAAGCACGTAGTAGCTGTGGATTAGACCTGCGCAATGTCCAGGAGGAAGTTTTGGGCCTTCTTCCTCACAGCTTCTGCCCAGCTGTATCCTTAGGACGTCTGGTGTAAGGCGCTATCTAGAGGTTATTCCACAGCGTCTCTCATCATCTCACCAGACGTATACTGAGCTTCAGCTGTTGGACAACCACCATAAAATTATCTTTTAGGATACCTTAATAAACTTGGGAAATTATCCTCTTCTCCATAATGGCAAGCTGCCCAGGCCCTGAGCCCCAAATTATAATGATCCTTTCGCCATACTTTATCATTAGAATGATGTTCCTTATTCTGGTTTGCACTTTTTTACACCATAAACAGTGCTGTGCCTAAGTAGTTCTGTAGGAAAAAGTTCATCCTGAAGGGTGAGCATGTCTGATCCATTCTTACAGGCAGTGCTTTATTGAGGTTATTTCTGGCAAAGGTGATTGAAACAGTTTTTAAAATCACTGCTGCCATTTTCCACCATTACCCTTTATGTTTGGCTGTGTTCAATAAAGAAATAGAATTAGCTTTTTTTTGTAACATTTTGTTCTTACAGATAGTTGTGATTCTGGTAAAGACCAGATCCCACTTAAAGACAAATTTTCACAGAAAACCAGGAAATGTGTGAGTGCTGTTACCTTTTATAGTGATTTTAATTGGTGACACTCCATAAAAAGGTGAGACCAGATTTCTTTTATTACTTTATAATATAATCTATGGAAAGAAAATGACATTGTCATGAGTTATTTACTATCTTAATATTTGTTTTATTGATAAATACATAATAACATACAGATAAGCTGCAGTGATTTTTACAACTAGTGTGGCATTCAGCTTTTATCATGTGACATAGTTACAGTTTGAACAGCGAGAGTCACTTTCACTAACACAGTGTTGCGCAGTTGCTGGAATTATATAACTTTACAAATATTTATATTTTTGGACATTAATCATTGACATGGTCATGGACATCTGAGCCAGTAGCTGATAATGACATCATTAATTCACTACGAGCGTCCTGGCTTTCTTACGCCTGAAAAATAGCCTCCAGCCATTTTCTCTCTCCTAACGTAAAGTAAATTTAAATGGACCAAATGCAGCCAACAGCAAGGGGTATGTATTCTTACCTACCTATGTTTCCAGTGAGCCCAGGGCTATATTTCTCTCATGTATCCATTTCCGTTTATGAAACAGTTTGACACTTGGAAAAAAGCAGCTAGGATGTTGTTTTTATGTCAGCTGCTTCATTTACTCAACATCTAAGCTGACTTAAGATCAGTGGTCACATATGTTCTGAATTTAAATGATGTGGAAATTTACAAGAGAACCTGTAGAAACTGGGACAGAGCATGCTTCAGCTTTTCATTTTGTCAGTGGAATTGTGCAGTTTCTGTCCTATTGATCGTAACTGTAGCAAGTTGTTTATGGAGCTGTGCGCTGTGGCAGTGGTACAGTCCATTATGCCTCCTATACAGTGAAATAGCCCACCCTCTCCCCCCCTTTCGTGACTACAGTAATTGGTTGCTTCCTCTAACATGTAACCCTATAGAAAGAAAGAGGCTGCTGTACTTAACTGGAAAGACCCACTTGTATGTATGTGCGCATGTGTTGTTTGCCACATATGTTCTGTTGCCTTTGAGGCTAATGAAGTGTTAAGCTCCTCCTAATGTCTTAGGGTCCTCAGTTCCCTCCTGTGGTTTCTATACCAGATTCATCAGAGGTAATGTTCTTGTATTTATGGAGCGCGTCATGCAGATATTTCTTCATAGCAAGTGGATGTATATTTAGATTTCTGTCCAAATTAATAAAATAAATGTATTCATAGATTATGCAACACATTTTTAGAATTTATATATATATTATATATATTTTTCCACTCATCAAAATGTAAGTTTTTAATAGAAATGTTTTGCATTCTTTAAGGGTTTCATTTGCTGAAAGAAAGACAACGTTTCAAAGAAGTTATATAACTTTGACTTGTGGGCTTTGCACATGTGCACCCATCTCACCCACAGGTCTATTGTCCGTCCTGTTCTGTCCAGTTGGCTTTGTGAGTGCGCGACTTTGTTTGCTTGAGAATGTACATGACTGTCAAATTCAGCATAGACATAAACAGGATTTTTGGTGTGTTTGAGCGGGCCTCTCCCTGCCTCGTCTCTTTCCCCTCTCCAGAGTCCAGCAAGGGGCCCAGCATAAGGGGGCAGGCTGCCGTCATGGCCTCTCTCTCCCCTTGCAGGACAGCAGTGGGGCCTGTGCGGGGGGGAGTGGGAGGTGGTGGTGCTGCATAGACCATAGTGCTGGACACGAGACATGGCACCCCCCCACTCACCACCACCACCACCACCACCAGTTTACGCCAGTCTGTGTGGGGCACAGGTCACCTTGTCATGTAATGTTACCGTGGCTGCAGCATGTTCTCTGGGACTGTAGGAAAAGCACACATGATAGACCCTTGGAGGCTGCGAGAGGGAGAATGAGAGAGGGAAGCGACGGGACAGGACTGGACTAGTCTGCTCAGCCAGTTCTTTAGCTGCATTACAGACTCAGTTTGTCTACTTTGTTGTTGTTAGGTCTACACTGTCTCTGTTTGTCTATTGTTCTCTTTGCTCTAGCTGTCCTCCAATATGTTGTTTGTTTGTTTTTTCAAGAAAATTTATTTACACTAAGCAGATGTAAATTAAATTTCTGTCTCTAACACCACATAATGTTTTTTTTGTTTTTTAATCATACTCGTTTTTCGGTTTCAAACTCACTTTCCTGCTTGTTAAATGTTAAATTTTACTTCACTATCTTATCTGCCATTATTGCGGGCCTAGATCTGAATATATTACATAATGACAAGCCCATGTACCTGTATTGCCATTGTAGCCTAGTTCTCTCTGCAGCCCGGGTCATTCCAGATCACATTTGTGTTATGTCTCTTCTGTACTCGTAGTGACCCAGCCTGAGGTATGTAGTAAAACACATCGCCTTATGCTTTTTCCCTTCTCCCTCCAACTCTCTCCACAACTTCTCTTCTCTCTCTCTCTCTCTCTCTCTCTCTCTCTCTCTCTCTTATCCATCCTTTATAACTTTCTCTCACTCCATCCCCCCTTTTTAAGAGAAAATGTTGGTAGCATGGAACAATTTCAGAACCATTTGTGGGATTGCATCATGTGATATACATAGAGGATTCCTATTGGGCTGTTAGAGAAGGCCTCCTTCTCTCACTGAAGCATTCCACAGCAATCCTTCTCTTTCTTCCAGTGCTGTTATAGGTCTGGATGTGATTCCGACTCTGACTCTTATGTATTGGGATGTGGTCTGTGAGCTCATTGCTGACATTCTTGGGACGTGATGCCAGAGGTTTTTTATTTCCCGCTTTCCCCTCTCCTGCATGTCTGTGTGCAGTTAAAATGATCCCTCATTTAAGCACTGTCTGTACCCTCCTCTTTACCCACTTTGTTATATCTTTCCCTGTCTACAGTCACATTTCTTTTTAATGCAGAGACGCTAATGGTACCCCTTAATAAGGTTTGTTAGACGGTACACCTCGATTGAGGGTGGGTTTTTGTAATTACTCGATATCAACTTTGATGAAAGTCAATGTAACAGTGGGGCTGTCATCCAAATATTTTATAAAGATGAGTTCTCATTTATGTTTCCTTACTAAATATTAGGGTACCTTACAAGGAAACTCAATGGCCACTTAGCAGTTTTGTAATCTCACACAGGCAATGGTGCAGCTGGATATTAAGTAGAACAGAGGCAATAAGCTATTCTGTGAGTGGTCTGAATTTCTGCCATGGTCCGCCTTGGCACTGTATGAATATCATACAGCACCTCATACGCCCTAAAGATACAGTAACACACATTTATGAATGACTGTATTCTTTCAACTATGCTCACTGTGCAATATTGTTAGCACGATGTGTTACTATTCTACCTGAGGTTCATGCCATCTGTAGTCAGTACTTACTTTCACATTGATTAAGCTCAAGTGTCATCTAATTAGAAAGAGCAAGTTTCAATTATACATTTGGGACACTGTGATACAGATGGTGCAAACAGTTTACCCTGATAGATGTCGCACAAGTTGTGTCATCTTCTGAAGATATTATCGAATCTTTGGTGGAATATTCCTTCAACTTCACGGAGTTAAAATCCCTGCCAGGTGTTCTTTAATACATATTTAATTACTGGACTGTTTATGTAGCGCTGGCTAGACTTTTTATAAGAGATTCTGTTCGATGACAAGACGAGTGTTTAATTCAGTCCAGACCACCAGGATCATTTGTATCAGAAGTGATGAGCTATCTATCTGCATTGAGGCTTCTGCAGACAGTGTCATGTCTTTAAAATCCAACCTGGGGACAGTTCTAACGTCTGTCTCTGGATTATGAGACACATGCGTGTAATTTCACCCATGATGCAAATAAATCAAAGAAGGAAAAGATGAGTCACTGACCCACTGCATGCTAAGTAGCACTTGTTCTCCCTCAGCTAGTTTGCTAGGTTAAAAGTAATAGAAACTCCCTATCCTCTCCTCCAAACGCATAAGCAAAATTGGGGTTATGTCTTTATTTTGAAACTTTCACCACCCAGTTAAAATGACAAGATTTTATTTGCGGTACTGTGCATAATTATAGCAGGCCTCATCCCTTGCTCATCGGCCTCTGCTGCTCTTTCACTCAGACACCCGAGCTCCAGTATTCTAATTTTCATTGCCTTTATCACTAGACTTCCATATGCCCATCCTTAAATTTTAATGAAATGACTGATCCAGTTTTACCTTTGCAAGTCAAAGGGATCAGTTGACTGTGTTAATGAGTCAATCAACAGTGAATTAATAGTTACTTCTTCTGCTTTTTTCAAATGCAGATTTCCATTCTTACTCTTTCTTCTGTCTTATGTCAAATCTTTAGTTAGTTTAGAGCTACAATAGCTAGTAAAATGTAGTTGAGTTAGCCCACCTAACAAACTGTCAAAATAATGAATAACTTGCCCGGTTTTAACTGTTATTTCCCACTGGGTGAGCAGTAGGGTGTGGTGGTTGTCGCATGTGGCTCGGCCCTGCCTACCACATCCAATATTTCCAGTGCCTTAAATCTGAAGGTTTCCAGTCTAAAAGGAGCCTTGTATTAATAAATATACAGTTTATAGTCTTGCTCACAATTGGCTAGCCTGTTGATTTTTCTTTTTGACTATTAACAGTGGCCATACACACAAATAAACTAAAATAAGCTACTAGAAATAAAATAAAAATGCACAAAAGAAATAAGTCGTCAAATCACAATCATTTCCTTTAGTGCTTTTCAAAATGAAAAGCTGTTCAAGCTGTCAGAGATGACACACGTATTTATATTTAGCCAGTAATTGAAGTGGCTTGTTATTGTGTATTTTTAGCCTGCTTTTTGCATTTAAAAAAAGCACTGTTTGTGTTGATGGCCTCTCTCTGGGCAAACTGCTGCATGCTTGTTCTTTATACTCTCATTCTTTTCTCATCTGCAACATCCAGGAGGATACAGTGGGGATTTGTGGCGCAAAAACTCAGGGTGACAAAGAGGTCACCCCAGCCCTACTCACTGTATCTATGTATATATTCTTTTCTGTTTTTAGTCCATCCATCCATCCACCCCACCTCCCTGGCCTGCCTTTCTTGTACATCCTTCTCTCTCCTACACTACTCTCTATATGAACTCACTCATTTACACCGTTGGAACTGTTTGAATAAAGGTATCACCTGAAATGTGTGAAGTGAGGAGCGTTCAATGTCACCTGCTATCACTGTCCGTATCTTTGACAGATTTACTGTATGTCAGTATGACCAGGAACTTGGTGTGTCAGTTTGTGAATTAATTTGAAGCCATAATACGAATTGCGACATGAAACACACATTGCTTTGGGCTAAGAGTAATCTTTACATCATTGTTTTAGAACTCAGACTCTCTCTTAACTGCTTGTTTTATTGAGTAATTGGAAAGTGGGCCATTGTTGAAACATTGCAAGAAATTTCCATCCCAAATTCTGATGTTACCAGTAAAAAAAGTGCTTGTTTACAATATGAATAAACGCTGCATACGTCATTGCAACCTGGAAGAATGTCTAACTAGTCACTGAGTTCAGCACTTTAAACTGCAATTGTTGGGATGCAACAGATGGATAAAGTCAAAAAATAGAAAGCAGATTATAAGCTGATATAAAGTGTCATTGTTAATTAGCTATCCATTTTTAGTTTGATCTTCAAAGCACTAATTTAATAAATGATATATATTTTCTCCCTGATTAGCATCTACCTTGGCTACATTCTTTTTTTAACACTAATTTCATTGCTGTATTTCAGGTAACTTTATGTTGATATTTTTTTGTTATCTTGAGTTAGTGTAATACAAGTCAGTGTGATGTTAAAGGTTCATGCTAAGAAATGTTTAAGATATCAAAAAAGTAAATCAATTACCCAGAATAGTGTGATAGAAGTGTGTTAAACTGCAGCATAACCCAGTTGCCACTATCTGTAAGCTCAGTGTGTTCTTAACATCGTGACCTGTGCCAAAAACACGCTACTCCTGTTTGCAAGCAGAAACAAATCTGTTAAACATCTGAGAGGTTTTAGCTTCCAACAGGTTGCAGTTCAGCAGTTGTAGGTTGCTGGATTCCAGCAGTCCAGTTCGAATAATACAGTCAGTAGCAAAGCAGAATGTCCCTTCTGTTGGAAACAAAACACGTGGCAGTGATTCTTTGCAAAATAAGCCTATCACGTCGTCATTTTTATTCTTCTCATCTGTTGTAATTATACACAGCCTCGTCATGAAGTTGGACTCCTATTGCACTATTACAGCAACGACAGATTATATAGATGCCATCACAAGACGTACACACGTGTGTATTGGTGTATATTCACATATACTCTATACTCTTCAAGATCATTCAGTATTCTTCAAAACATCAAGTAGAAGCCTAAATAGAGCAGGTCTTCTTCAAGTAGAAGACCTGCTCTATAGCTTTGCTTGTCCAGGGCTAAAACGAGTACAGATTTAGTCTAATAACCTGATGCATTATTTAGAGAACTCCTAATGTTACTGTGCGTTTAGTTTAATGGTCTGTCAGAACTCAGTGTAATCACAGAAGACTGACTTCTCTGATCAGCTGAGGATATAGTAAAGCAAATGGGTGTTTTCTTTCTTGGCTCAGAGTGAGTGAAGAGTGTGAATGCCTGCTGGGATTAGTCTGCCTGCATGCAGTAGAAGAGATTTTATGCTTCACAAAGGGCTGTCCTAATTATATTGGCCAGTGTTGTGTAACATTTCATTATATGATAGCATTTAGAATATTGCAGCTAATGTGTTAGGCTTGCCTAAGGGATATATTATGTTTTTAATTAGTTAAAGATACTATACCTTTTTGTATTTATGCTCTTTTAGTTTTAATAGCAGACACTGGAGCATAGCTTAAGACAACAAAAGAGGTTTTGACACCATTACAGCGGGAGTCTTTGGCCAGTAGTGTAAGCTTTATTTGCTGTGTTTAGCCTGGGGACCTTATCCTGACATGCTCACAGGTGAACCTTATCTTAACACTGTGTTTAATGTGATGGATGTGCACCCTCAGTCAGCCTTGTCTTTCTGGTATGCCATTCTTAAGGACTGAGTGAGTCAACATGTTTACCTTTCAGAAAGATGAGATCTGTGTGAAAGAGAGTGGGAGATTGATTCACAAGTTGTGCTGACGATTGGATTATGATTCAATTCGTTCATCTAAACCAACAGCACACTGTGCCCAGTGCCAATAAAATATTTGTCAGGTTTTACAACATATACATTAGTTTTTTTCTGCATATTGTGAGACATTACTGCTTGTCTTTCAAGTGGGCAGAGTACGGTGCATCAGAACTTGATGAAACCAAACTGTCTGAAATGTTTTCAGATGAACCTGAGTTTCTCGGTGGTCTGTTGTGTCATTTCTTTTATTGAGGATTACATTTCCTGGTAATAGAACTGACCAGGAGTAGAATTTGGTTTAAAATTGGTCATAATAGTCAACAACAGACAGAGTAGTTGAATTTACAGGAGTGTGTAAAAGGCTCGGCTAGGACAGTGTTTTTAATTAGACACGAATGATGGAGAGCTCAAATTATTTTAATTTATTCAGCAGGGCCCTCGCCTCATTTGCTCTTTATTTGTGAGTTTGTTGAGATCTCACCTCCCTTTCCTTGGCCCATCACCTCCTATCATTTCACAGCAAGGCAAATGGCAACATATAAAAGGAGCTCGAGCTCAAGCAACCTCTCAGAAGGCTGTGGAGTGATAATAACATTTAGAACAGAATACCATAACATGTTAACCAGTAACAAGGGTTTCAGCTCGATTCATAAGACTTCGGTTCGCCAACCCAGTACTAAAACATGGAGTGTAGTTCACCTCGAAAGGTGAAACAATGATGACTTGATGACAATGATCTGTCCTGAAGGAAAGGTCAGTGTTTGGTTGGCATGGAGACAAGTAAAGTGTCACACTCAACCAACAATCACAACCATAGGTAAATAGGTCTTTAAATAATCCCTTGTTCAAATATTGCTGTTTATTCTTTTCTTTCAGATATTCTAGGTGCAACATTAAACATATAGCAGCATGAGAAAATATTCTTAAGAATACAGATGTTAGAAATGGTCAACTTCAGTTCTATCTGTTGTTATGTTAATAAGTACATGTATAAGTTATTTAACAAGAATAATTTCTACAGGTTTTATTGGGGTTTTCTCTCTTATGTTATTTATTTATTCCCCTATGTTTGTTCAGTGATGGAGACCACAGTTGTGAGTACGTCTAGTTTGCCTCCCGATGAGTTTGACAGAAACGTGCCACGGATCTGCGGCGTGTGTGGTGACAAAGCCACCGGCTTCCACTTCAATGCCATGACGTGTGAGGGCTGCAAGGGTTTTTTCAGGTACACACATGCATATGTGAGAAATTAACATCTATCATGTACACAAACAGTGAGTAGGCACACAAACAAAAGGATATTGACCAACACAGGGCTGAACATTCACACACAAACACACTAACACTTTAAATGCAACTTCTACCCACAGTTACATAAAAACATGCACAACCTCTGACAACATTCGTGTTAAAGCTAATGCTAATGCTCAAGGTGACGAATTCAAATGAGGTTGAGCCTAAAAGTAAAGCCTCGTCTGCTGCCTGCTCATTGATGCACACAAGTTTTCAGTTTAACCAAAGACAAAATAGAGCAACTCCTGATATTTTGTGCTTCTGGGAGTTTAAAGTATTTGTTCATTTGCTTCTTTTCCTCTCACAGTGTTGATATTTAAAGTGAGAGGATGAAAAAGACGGATGTTTAATAATCGCCTTCCTCGTCTCTCAGCTGGCCCTTGTTTGAACTCTCACCAGGAGTGTGTGTGTTTTCGCTCACGTCTGTGCATAAATGTTCGTACATACATGTCCATCATTGACTAAATCATTACTCCGTGCGTCACTATTTGGCACGACTCCTCTTTTACACCTGGATTCTTTGGCTTTCATCCATATTTATGCTGTTTCACTCTATTTAGTTCTACTATGATTATTATCAGTGCAAATTACACAAGGTCCCCACATTGCCGTATTTGTGAAAATCAACATAATCATAGTTACAAACATGTTCAGAGACTTAACTACATTCATAATAACTTCAGTAAATTATTAATATTACACTCAGTATGTTTATTCACTGATATTTCCTAACAGCCTGTAAAATGTATGCAATTCATTTAGGCGCAGTATGAAGCGTAAGGCCAGCTTCACATGTCCCTTTAATGGCAGTTGCACCATCACCAAGGACAACAGGCGCCACTGCCAGGCATGCCGGCTCAAACGCTGTGTGGACATAGGCATGATGAAAGAGTGTAAGTATGAAACATCACCCACATGTCTTCAGGGCAATTCTCGGATCTCCACTGTCCTGTCTCCACTAGCATATACTGTATTTACTATAGAAGTTTTGCAGGTTCATCCCTGTTTGGCTCCTTGGCTTAGGTTCATGCTACTTATCATAACGTGATTAATTATGTTAAAGAGCTTGGGTTGGTTAATTAGGACACTGAGACAATTTTTTACAGATTAATATTTTCCTCATGTTTGGAAGTTGCAACAAATCTGCATATTAAAAAACCACAATCTTTTTTTTTTTGGTAATAAAATTTAGACAAGTTCAGTTTGTAGTTTTGGGCACTTACTGTCCCTCTTCACATTTTTTGGACTGAGATCAAGTATCTCTGGGTCTTTGCCCCCATTAGGGTGTTTACATGCTCTGTTTGAACTAGTGGAGCCACATTGTATACAGTAAGTGTACTCCATCTGAAGTTTAAACACCTGCTGTTCTCGCGATCTAGTGAGGCCTCTTCGTTCCACACAGTCGTGTTTATTTTCATTCCCTGTAAATAGCAGATACATCTTTTCTTGTTTTCCACTGATATCCGGATATTGTCCATGAGCCTCTTTTAAGCAAAGGCCTTTTACTTCCACCTAAATGTTTTTTTTTCCTGCAGTGTTTCTGGAAGTACCATAAGAGCTGTGGCACCAACACTGCCATTTACTTTACATGAACAGGAGCCAGTGGTGTTGCTGTAAAACAGCAGCATGTTACAGAGATCTAGTTCACTCCCCTTTTCTCTCCCTCCCTGACTGTGAGCTAATTCAGTGGCTAGAACAACAAGGAGCGAACAGAACAAAGACAATGTGTTCACTTGTTCGGTGCAGCAGGGGTCTCCATATGGACCTGTCCCCTCCCATTCTCTTCCTCCAGAGAATAACAACCCCCTCCACCCCCTCAGCACTACATTGACATAGTTGTCATCGCAATATCAAACACATGAATATACTGAAAAGCTTTAAGATGAGATCACCGCCAACCATTTTGGCGATAGACAGATGGCTGTTTCTTATCTTGTTGTTTTTGTAGAACAATTGTTCTCTGTGTAATAATTTCACTTCAAAAATTGTAGTTGTTTTACCTGAAATTGTGCGTGTGTTTGTGTGTGTGTGTGTGTGTTTCAAACACTATCTTTGCCTCATTATGTCTTTATTATTTCCCCGTCAGTCATTCTGACGGATGAGGAAGTGCAGAGGAAGAAGGACCTGATTCAACGCAGGAAGGATGAGGAAGCACAGCGTGAAGCGGAGAGAGAGGCACGGCGGCCCCGGCTCACTGACGAACAGAGTCAAGTCATCGCCACACTGGTGGAGGCGCACCACAAAACATATGACGACTCTTATTCTGATTTTGGACGCTTCAGGGTTTGTGACTTGATGCGATTCTCCCCTGTTATCTAATAAAACATTTAGCTTTTTTTTCTTCAAATTGCTTGAATTTCAGTGATTCTGACTACACAAAAGTAAAACTGATACTGTTACACTTAGAACAGCAGAGATTTTAACAAAAAATGACAGTATTTTAAAATCTAATAGATATTTAGGTCACACTTTGGTACATTAACCACAAAATTCACAGCATTTCATTTTTAGGGTCTGGACCTACTGAGGAATCCTCTGGGGTGACATGTGGCCTTTTTTTTTTTCTTGTCTAGCCTCCTGTGCGCGAGGGCCCAGTGACACGTAGCGCTAGCAGAGCTGCTTCTCTCCACTCTCTATCCGATGCCTCCTCTGACTCTTTCAGTCACTCTCCAGGTAAGAGAGACACAGTAAGACTTACACTTAGAATCAACCTCACAACAAACCTCACACTGACTCGAGGAAGAATCGTTTTCTTATTAAAAAATCACACTCTGCTTTCAGAGAAATCTCATCTTTCAGGTAAACGTAACATATTTGGTAGACATGTTGAGAGAAGTTCTATCAAAGTAATTTATGCCTTACTAGAGATTTCTATTTATTTTTTCCGGTTCAGCTGTTTCCATGTTTTGTTTATATAATCTGTTATGCTGCTTTACTGGGAATCCAGTGGAAATCCTGTGAATAACCTGTACCCTGCAGACACCTGACTCCTGCTAGTAAACATCAGTTCATTAATGCAGCCGTCACTAATGGAGTGAGCACAGCAAGGAACGCGATCACATGGCTTACTGCCAACACTCAGCAGGCACAAATGTCTCAAAACAACTCCAGTTAGCTCTACGAGGCTTTAAATGTTGCCAGAGCTGTCATCTACGCTTTCATTTCATACCTACTGACCTGATTGGATGATCTTTTTGCTCATCAAACTCTCTATTCCATGATTTTCTTTTCATGTTCATGGAAGATTAGCGTGACACTTATTCTTGCTATAACAGTTCTCACTTTTTCTCTTCTGCTCTCTTTATCACTGCAGAGTCAGTGGACACAAAAATGAACTTCAACAACCTGCTGATGATGTACCAGCATGGCAACAGTCCCGACTCCAGTGAGGAGGAGGGCTCCAGCTTCTCCATGTTGCCTCACCTGGCCGACCTGGTCTCCTATAGCATCCAGAAGGTCATTGGCTTTGCTAAGATGATCCCTGGCTTCAGGTTTGTATGCATGCATGTGAGGAACACCGTTAAAACAGTTTTAAAACATTCTTGAACACAACAGTATAAACGGATTTCACACTATCTACCACACAGCTTTATTCTCAGAAGAGCAGCTGACATACAGAAGGTTTGGGTTATCATGTGCAGGACACTGATGTTACAGCACTCCACGCCGTTTTACCAACGTTAAGCCTCCTCTTAGAGGGATGAGCTGGTCAATACAAACACAAGAACTCTCTAATTGGTTAAATAGCTGGAGCAAGGCCAGTGCATCAATATTGTTAATAACAGAAAACACCTGCTTATTAGTGTTGCGAAACAAAAACAAAGCACGTCTCTTCTGCGCTACAGTAACAAGATGTACCTATATCTCCCCTCGCTTTCTTTCCCAAGAGATAATGATTTGCATGAGAGACACACATTCAGTCATCTTCCATTCAAGGCAAACTCTCCTTTCTTAATCATTCTGTGCACGCATGACATTTTTTATTATATAAATAATATGCTATTTGATTATTTTTTTAAAAAGTCATATTTGATTATGCTAAATTGGAAAGGAAACAGGTTGCTTAGCAGAGATGATCACAAAAACAGAAAATGGACCAACTTGGAGTTGACTGTTGTTACTCCCAGCAGACTTGACACTGTAATAAAAAGGTAGAGAAGCACACTTGTTTTTCTACATTCTGTTTTGCAGAGCTTGTTTTTCCTTTTTTCAAATCGTGCTGTAACCAGTAATCAGTGAAATCTTGCAAAATAATATTTTTGTCTAATGAAAATGTACTTCAGAACTTCCCCCTCATGGATTTTTTTTATTTGCATGTCTCTGAGTGACTCTTTACCTAAAAAGGTTGTGAAGACTTTGTACACCTACTTGTTTTTCTTCCTGATGAGTTGTGCCACAGCGATTGCTATGGTCTAAAGGCCACAAATTAATGATAACACTGTATATTATACAGATGATACATTGTGGAGAGGTTCACTGGACAAGGTTATACATTTGCCAGCAATGTGCTGGTGTGAAGTTTAGCCCTTTAAGTGTGTTAGTAGGTGATTGCCTAACCTTGAGTGAAAACACTCCTCGTCCTCAGCAGTCACATGTCTCCTTTGCAGTTTGCCTCCCCCTGTTTTTCTCATCATTTGCATTTTCTTTTAACTCAAGTGACTTTTTAAATGTTAAAATGGTGCAAGGTGTTGTTTCTTATTTTATTGGATAAATTAAGAAACTTGTGGAGGAGACAAGCACATAATTTTTCAGTGTGAAGCCATAGTTGCCGCGGCTGCACCGGGCTGTGGCTGAATTGTTACCTCTCCACCTTTCTTCTCCAAAGACGGCAGCAGCCTGTGCTCTGTGCCTAGAGGGGTCAACAGTCAATGCTATAACGAGTCAGGGCCTGTATTTCCTGAAAGTTGTCATTCCCACTGGCAACAAGTGATAAATGTGGTTGGATTACCGTTGGAATGTTATGATCATCTCCCTAAACCCTGAAGGACACAGCCGACAATTTAACAACTGTGACTGACCTTGAACCTTTGGCCAGTAAACACTGATAAGAACAATATTTTTGAATGTGAATTATACAAATGAAGATTTTTGATTGATTCCACAACACAGTGCTCAGTAGGCTTTGATTTTAATATTTCCTTGTTGCATCAGTTTTCCATTATATTTGACATGATGATTAAGACAGTTGGAGGATTATTATTAGTACACTATTGATAATATACTAACATAATGGGTGATTTGTCCCTCCAGGGAACTGACAGCAGAAGACCAGATTGCCCTGCTCAAGTCCAGCGCCATTGAGGTGATCATGCTGCGCTCAAATCAGAGCTTTAACCTGGAAGACATGTCCTGGAGCTGTGGCGCGCCTGACTTTAAATACCAGATCAGTGATGTCACCAAAGGTCAGCCCTCAGTACAGTCTACTGTGAAGACAAGCTGTTCTTATACATTATATACATTCTAGTGAATGTGTTTTACTTCGCTGATAGTTAATAGTTTTCAGAGCTGAAAGAAAGCTAGCCAGGAGGTGACTGAATCATAAGTAAAGGAGTACACACAAAGTTACTGGCAGTGGCCTATGTACACACTCAGCAATTAGCAACTGCAAGTTTTTTCTGCAAAAACAGCCTTGCATATTTGCTGAAGCCCCTGTGGGCTTGTCCTTTTTTCCTTTCAAACAAAACCCGCTCTTTCTTGGATCAACTAAAGAATGTCACTCCTGACCTGCTCGCCACACAAAACAACCACTGTCTGGGTTGGGAGAGGCTGCTCTGATGTGCTTCTCCTAAAATATCATTCAATTATTGGCACAAAGAAGGAAGTAATACTGTAGCTGACTACAGATGTCCAGAACCTGGGTTTCTATGCGTGAATTAAGACTTTGCAATACTTCAACTTGTTAAATATTTCCAGGTTTTTTTTTTTTTAAACCCAGCTTTTTCATAAGAAAATGCATCACTGTCTAATATTGTTTTAACAACCTTACAAGATTGTAAGGGAGATTAATTAAATAAAGCACAATCTCTGTGGTCTGAGATTTAATATACAGTTCCAGACAATAAATTATGAAACAAAGCTTCAGCCATAATTATCAGTAAAAAAAATATGTGCACCTGTTTACCTTTTTTTTAAATATTCTGAAAAATTGCATATGTGCAGATCCTTTTTTAAATTTTGTTAACAAACAACCCCCCCCCAGTTAGTATTTCCATTAAAATTAAATGTAACAGGCAAAATGAAATGATAAAGATTAGGAGGGACTGTAACATTCGTTGGAGGGACTTTATTTCGTCACGTAGTATGGATCTTGTTGAATGTGCTGCACAGACTGTAATGGTATGTTGTATCTGATGTAGCGGGCCACACTCTGGAGCTTTTGGAGCCATTGGTGAAGTTCCAGGTGGGCCTGAAGAAACTCAACTTGCATGAGGAGGAACATGTGCTGCTGATGGCCATCTGCTTGCTTTCTCCAGGTACTGTTGGCTGGACTGTGTGGGGCAGGGAACGCATAGACAGTGTGTCAACATCCACTCAAGTAACTAGGTTACAATCGGCTCTCTCAACAGTCAACTGTAAACAGTTGAGAAATCCCGCAATTGGGATAGGGGATTTAAGAGACCTGATTTCCCTAGGTAGATTTCTGCCTGCAAACTCCAAAACTGTGCCATGGTGAAGTATAACCAAGTTCCTCATCTGCTTTTTTCAAAAGCTCATGTACATGACAAAGGCTGCCGACGGGTTGTTACGAGAAATACTGGATTTAGATGAGATCATACACAGAGCATTTCTGCAGCAATTTAAAAGGAAGTACACCCCAAAATACGACTAAAAGTGAAACCACTAGGTGTCCAAAGTCACTTTTTTTCCTCAGTTTGTATTTTGTGTATCAGCTCTCTTAACACGCATAAAAAAACAAACAAGCAAAGATGTGAGTATGTGCTTGTGTCTCCTTTTCAGGAGTATTATTTCTTTCAACATCTGATAGTACTTTGGTGACTGTGTGCTGTAAGTGTCATCACCAGGAACAGGAATTGAAAATGTTCACATTACTGAAGAAGGTAGACTAAATGTACATGTGTACTAAATTTGGAACGTTCCATTTGAAGTATAACGCACGTGACCACAAAAAGTGTGTGAACGTGAGCAACTTACTTTCATTTTCATAGCGCTGCTGTCAACACATGCTTTGTGTTACACAACCACCTGAATATCGCCAAATCTCCGCTGTCAGAGGCAGACAGATTTTTTCGATCGTGCAAAGAGATGTAGTGATTTGAAAACGCTTTCTCAGTTTCAGTTTCAAAGGATTAAGGAAGAAATCTGATCTCTCATCTGCTGTGTATATATAAGCAGATTTCCAATAAACGGGTTTCTTTAGTGCATGTATACTTGTTTCCAGATATATTTTCCCAACAGAATCAATCAAGTATGGCGTTGTATATCTATATCTATTGCTTCAAATATAACATTTTTGAGCCTCTAAAGTATGCATCTGCTAAAGATACAGTGCATATTATATGTGGTTTTGCATGCAAGCAAGCAAGCAAACGTGTAACCAAGTGGATGTATGCATCCCTTTGTGTATATGAGGAATCTCATTAACAATGCATAGATGTGCTCTCCTGTATCTAAAATTAGCATAGTTAGCAGAATGAAAGAAATGCATCATGCAACTTTATATAACATGCAGTGAAGTGTACGTATTGTTTTCCAGGATAAATATTGTTCATCAATCTTTCCAAACAAAAGCATTATAAGCTTCAGTTCTTTAAATGTTGCATTGTTGTTTTGTTCTAATTAAGAATATCTTCTGCTGCAGACCGCCCAGGTGTGCAGGATCACGCACGGATTGAAGCCCTCCAAGACCGACTGTCAGAAACCCTGCAGGCGTACATCCAGCTTCACCACCCAGGAGAAAGGCTGCTTTACGCCAAGATGATCCAGAAGCTGGCCGACTTGCGCAGCCTCAACGAGGAGCACTCCAAGCAGTACCGCTCGCTCTCCTTCCAGCCAGAGCACAGTATGCAGCTCACCCCGCTGGTATTGGAGGTGTTCGGCAGCGAGGTCTCCTAGAGGCTGCCTCTCAGCCTCAGCAGTGGTCCACAAGCTGGACCCTGGGACCCTGGGGGTAAACATGGAGGGAGGGAGTTGAGGATGTGCTGGATGGACTAAATGGAGGTGTAAAGTTTGATGCAAGCGGAAGAGAGAAAGGTGTGTGTGTGTGTGTGTGTGTGTGTGTGAGAGTGAGTGAGTGTTGGATGTGTGAATTTATGTGTCTATTGTCTAAAGAAGTCTAGCTTGGTGTAAAAAGGCCAAGGTTTTGTGGAGAGCGAGCAGATGATAAGAGAAACCGTAAACAAGGGAACTTAAGGGTATACAGTTAAAACTATACACGCGTCTGCCTATATACAATGTTTTTTGTCTGTATTTAAATCAACAAACAGCTGCTTATAATGACGGGACATTTTGTGTGTGAACATGCACACACCAACACAACAAACATACTCAGTTATTCATTTAGCCATTCAGTTGAGCTACCTCTTGGTTTTACTGGGGTTGTTTTTTATTTACATCACCTACGTGAAACAGTCATTTTTACACAGAACACTTTAGTCACAGTATCGATGACATTTCAGTTTATCAATTTAAAAGCAGTGCCTGCACATTCTTTTCAGTGAGTTTTTTTATGTTTCAAACGAGAATCCTCTGTGTTGTTTTCATCTGCTTCTCTCCAGAGCAGTGTATGTGTGTGACTCTGTATACAATTCCAAACACAAGCCTCTCGCCTTTCACCAAAGGTATGGCCAACTACTTCACAACTACTTTCACAAAGCTTCCAGTTCCTCAAAATAACTTTGCTGCTCCATGGTCTTCATGAAAGTTGTATGACTAGCCTCACCTGTCTATGAAGGAAAATGTCATTATTTAGTACAGAGAGTAGTCTGTAATTTAGAGAGGTTTTGATAGGAGTGCTGTTTTTGGGTAAGAATTAGCCACTAAATGTGCTACTTTTACACTGCTAACTGTCAATCAAACTAAGCCTGCATTACGGCTTTTTACGCTCTTTTAAAATTGTTTTTCACTATTCTTCTCTCTTGTTCAGATGTTTTTTTCCCCCTGTAAATATAATTACTACCATGTGTATCCGAAGCACTGTTATACCACCTTTTACTATGTAAGCTACTATGTAAGCCTATGTATTAATATACAGTATTGATATTGTCTCTATATCACAGAGTTTAAAGGGCTAAAATGCCAAATCTAACTGGAATAGTGAATTGAGGCCAAAGCGAGGGGCCTGTTATGTTAATATATAGCTGCATACCATACTTGGAATTGGCATAGATATGGATGTAATTGCAGTAGGTGTTTTTTTTGTGTTTTGTACATCATTTCACCTTTAAAAACAATTCCATGAATTGTTCCTCCTCAGTATACAGGGAGCTCGGTGGGTGGAGAGCTTAGGAAGCTGCTTCAGACCTTCTCAGATATCACATCCCTTTCAGTAGTGACTGGGAAGTGGATTTTCTAGAATGTCTGAGGGCCCGGTTGTGGCGGTGGAGCGCACCTCTACACCCAGGCCCTCCTGTTTGATGATGTATGCTGCGCAGCCTTCTAGTGGCTGCATCATGTAAATACCAGGTATATATATAATATGTCCGCCGCTGTACATAGGGCTACATAGATATTTCTCAAGGCTAATTTTTTTTTCTGAAAACTATATATGCAAATACAATATTGATCCTTTTTCATTTTTGATTCTTTATCACTATGTTCTGAGACACTATGCTCTTTGTTTTGACTTTGATGATGTTTTAGCTTAAGAATGAAACAGGAATGGTTTAACAGGGATTGCTTGTGATTTGACTCAGTCAAATTATTATTTTTGTAGTATTGGGTTGATGTTTTTGACTAATTTCTAAGGTTCATTTTCAGAAAGGGGACAAGCTAAACATACTGTGCTGCTCTCTAAGATAAGCCATATAGATCACCAAGGTAGTTATACGTCTGATACATTATACTACATCAAAATGATGACTCCAGAACCTTGGATATGTTCATTATATAATCTGCTAAACATATATGCTATTTATCTATGGCTTTTTGATAGAAACATATATGCCTTCTCTCTGCTGTCCGTCATCTTTAGCTTGAGCTTCATCAGACAGCATCTAATGGCTTATAAACCAAACTGCCAGGAGACTATACATGCTTAAGGTTTAGAGGTCAGCGTGGCTTGCTTCATGTGGGATTGTGGTAAAATTATCAGATGACATGTCTTTTATATCGAGGCAATTCCCCAAAGAAGTGTTAGGTCTAATTCCCACCAAGTGCATATGATTTAACCTCAAACTCAGCTTAAATCATATGCAGAGATGGCACGAAGTCTCAAACCTGCTTTTGTCTGTTTACTGTCTGACTGAAGACGTCTATTAAACGGTTCATATGATTGGTGATACGGGCTTCCGATGTCAGCCCCAGAGCTTCCTTCACCTCGGCAGATCACGGTCACTCTGTGGCCTGGGAGGAAGATGGTGAAAGAGAGAGGATATATTTGTTGTTGAGCTGAACGTGTTTCTTTTGTGAGAAAGTCACGGTAGTTGTTGCTCTAATTTGTTCAGCCCACTTGGGTTTTTAATAAACCTTCGTCACTGTGGCTTTATTCCAGCTCATCATTATCAGTCACTGTGACCGTCTGTGAGCTGGCATGGTTGGACACTTAGATTTGTATACACATACATATACATCATAACGTGTGTGTGTGTGTGTGTGTGTGTGTGTGCGCACGTGTGTGTGTATTCCATGTGTCTCACAAATTCCCCTGCTGTGATTGAGCTTTTAGGAGTCAAAGCTTAAGTGTCTTTAGGCAGTAACACTCATATGTATAGTTTGTCAGACGGATGAGAGGTATGATGTGCTTGGTTACTGACCACTGACTTCTGAAGTTTTGAAAAGTCTCCGTGTTGATTTTTTTTTCCTAGATACATACTTCTGTGTGTGTAGATATTGGTTTGATTTGGCATTCTATTTTCTGTTTGAGATAGACATGCAGTGTTGACTTGTGTATGTTTGATACAGTGGGCGGTTCGGTAAACATGTAAGTGCCACAGGGAGAGTTCCCTCCACAAAAGAACAGGGTAAAAGACGTGTTGCTCTTGGGGATTTGAAAACCGAACAGGAAGTCTCGACGATGTAATCATACAGACAATAACCGAAGTAGTACTTCAGTTGTATTCAAATATTTGGTCAGTATCAGATAGTCGGGGGAAATTGTGGAGACTTAAGGTTTAATCAAAAATATGAAACCCATTGTTTCTTGTAATGTATGTTAATGATTAGTCAGTACAATCTAATTAAACGTCCCCAGAGTTTCCTGTTCGGTTTTACCATGGTAAGCTGCTCAGAGTCCGTATGTTTTAAATCTGCAATGTGGTTGGTTAAATACTGGAACTTTAAAACCACACGTTAATGGAAATATGCCACAATTTCGATGGATCCATCTTTGTTGAGATTTCCTTAATATTGGCAACATAACACAGCAACAATGCCTGCAATATACAACTCATGGTACACTATCACCAGCAAGCTTTACAGTTTATCATGTTCTTGGACATTTTTGAAGTTTTTTGTGTAACTGTTGACATTACAAAACCTGTCTGTAAAACATGTATGATATTGTTCATAGAAACCAGTTGGCCATCTCCCATTCAAAGGCTTTCAAGTCTTTTCTTTTTTTTTTTTTAGGACAGGGATTGTAATGAAATCAACTTCATGTAGTTCTTACAAAAATGAGTGTCCACAATGGATGTACACCATAATCTACCTAAAAAAAACCTACCTCTTTTAGCTCAGATTTTGCTTTAGCATTAAGCATTTGCCTCGTTTTTACTTTTGTAATATTTGTATTCATGTTGGTATTTATTGCTGTCTAATGAGTCATACTTCACTGATTACCTCAGAGATATCTCACAGATCTGGGAGAGTCCAGCTAATGAAGTCATTCATAGTTTGTTTTTTTTTTTGTACAGTTTTCTTCTCCGACTTAGCATTGCCTTTTTTTTTTTTACGCACAAATTACCAGGAGTGTTTTTAAATATAGTGCCTGCACTCTGACCAGCAGGGCTTAGACTGGCTTGAACGAGGCTACATTTACTCCAAAAGCAACATCCTTCTCTGCATCTTTGTCCCTTTACTCTGTCCTTGAGATATCTGTGTAGTTTTTCAGCAACAGAGCAGATAATCTTGCCACGTTGCTGACATCTAACTTATCGTTGTAGTTCTCAAGGACATTGATGATGAGAACTTTGTGAGATGAATGCAGTCGTTCAGAGGAAAGTGAAAGACTTTCATGGCAGTAGAAGAAACAGGTGTTTTTGTGCTCCATACTTAGCATGGTCTTTGCTCTGTAGCATGTCGTCCTTGTCCCTCATTTCCTCCATACCTTTTTCTGTAATAAAGTCTGCTCCCGCACCTTCCATCATTCCCTGCTGATGTTTGGTCAAACAAGGGGAATTAGGAGGGGTGAAATCCTCAGTATCCATGCAATGCTGCTTTCATTTTGAGCATCACCAAGTTGTGTATTGTTGACACTACATAATGAAGACATTGTCCAAAGTGTCGTCCCGCAGCAGTGCGACAAGCCTCATTGAAAGATTGTGTCTGTTTAAATGTACGCAACTTAGTAGTGCTTATGAGGAAAACTAATTCCATTCAGATCCTAGTATCGTATTAATGAAGCAACTACTCACTTTGGTGAATTTAAACAAAGTTTTATTGTATTCATGTCAAACTGCTTCAGGTAAACACTGAAAGAAATGAGAGAGTTTTTATTGATCAGTGAATACTGAGGAACAGTGTCGCCATGGTCACACCTACCCTGAGCTGTGTGCCATACCATGACCCTTTTAATGCAGGGAGGGTGTTAATGAAGCTGGCTTCAGATGTTCCCCAGCTCATTTAGAATAAGGAGGTTGTCCTGAGTGTGAGAGTAGCTTGATTTCTCACTACTCTGTCAGCCATGCGTATGGAAAATTTGAATTGGCATTGAATTTTAACCCTGCGAATGTCAACCACATTCAATTATGCCTGAACCAACAAAAGCACTTAATATAATGTTTGTAACTCATATATAATGATGAATCTATTAGCCATAAACTGCCTTTGTAGGTCAGCATGATATGGCTCAAATTATCAAAAAATGTCACCTAAATTCTTATGTAATTGCAATTTTTCTTTTGTCTTTTTTTCAAAGAACTTCTTTTTTCTATTATAAATTGGTGTTTATGTAATGTTATTTTTGTCAGATGTTTTGGAAATCAAAAATAAACAGTTGTACATAGCAGTGGGCTACTGTGTGATTTGTCTTTCATATAGCTGCTTTTATTGTCTAATCCATTTTATGGACATTGCTCATCGAATACTACTATAATTAGCTCTTAACTACAGTAATACTGTAACAAAAGATTTTATATAAAATATAAAAGTATCCCAAAGGACAATTATGCTTAATATACAGCACAGAGATTGGCCATCTGCCTATACAACATCTCTGATAACTTCACCTCTGAACGTGTCCTCGGGCATCGTGCAGCGAGACGTCTGTACAGGAGTCTTGCAACGTGGGGCTGCACACTTCCACTTCCAAACTCTGTGTTTAGTTTTTGTTTCTTCTTGATGTTGTAAATGTTTTGGTTGTTAAAATGTGAAACATAAAAAAACGATTGATTATCTATTAGATTCAAGATTCAAAACACTTTATTAATCCCAGAGGGAAATAGTTTTGCCTAGATACAGCTACTCTCATTTCAAAAAGAATGAGAAGCCCCACAACCATAAATGGCACCAACGAATATAAATACAAACATAACAAATATATAAGATCAAAAAGCAAAAACATGCTAACATCAATCTCTAAAGTTGTTGTTCTCTCCTCTCCTCTTTACTGAGGGAGGCAGGAGAGGAATTGAAGAGTTTGATGGTCACAGGAAGAAATTATTTCCTGTGGCGTTCAGTGGAGCACTTGACATTGATAAGTCTCTGACTGAGCGTGCGCCTTCTGTACATTAATTCACCTGAATTTGTCTGTAGCTGAGGAGGAGATGTGTCAGACTGTCTAGGAGCTGAGTGATGCCCTGGTCACGATCGGAGACACCATCCTTTGACAATCTCTTTATTCCTAATACATTACCCATTCCATTACTTTAGGAATATGCAGTATGATTTCTTTTTCGAATTGAGATCTTATATGTTTCAAAGTGTTCCTTTAATTTTTTAACAGTGTATATAGAATATTATGTGTTGTATTTCTTTATTTACAACCCAGAGATTATTGAAACATATTGCTCACATACGTAATTTTACAGACATAATTCATTCTATCTCGCACTTTAAAATACAATTTTCTTTCTCCCTCAGTCTTCTGGTGTAAAGTTTTCCATGTTTTGCATGAAAATATTACGTGCAGGCCACCAGAGGTCACTGTCCCCCATTACATCTGCGCGCTGCACACCATCGTTGACCTAATGACCTCTGATCCAGCACTGAAATCAGCCAGAAACAATCATTTTATCATTTAGGTTATACTGGACAACCTCACCACAAAGATGTGGTTTGTGTGGAGAAACACAGCAGCGCTGGTTAATGTGTAAAGAAACAGCCTCGTATCAAGATATATTTGACATATGTGCAATATGTCAGTAGAGATTTGAGCTCACCTCAGCTCACATCTCTCTGGCCGGTCATGTATGGAACAAGATTGCATGAGTGACGATGTGCAGGAGGAACAAATAAAAGGTTATCAGAGAAATCCAGTCATTGTGCGACAGTTAATTGTCAGCTCTGGTACGAAGCAGGGGCACTTATTTTGCCTACTGATAAGGTTGCGCTCGTGCGGTCTGCTGAACCGTTGAGTCTGTGCATGAAGTTAGATGAAGAAAAAGAGAGGCTCTGGTTGCAGCAACATCCCTTAGGTGAGGGCTTTTTGGCTGCATTATCTCACAACAGAGAAAACAAGTAACTGTACACCCTGTACTTTTCCATGGGGGATGTCTTTCTGGCAGAATGTTCTATAGATAATAAATATTACTGACAAGCAGTGTTTTTGTGCTTCGTTCAGGTGTGTAAAGGTAAACCAGCAACAGTCCAATCTGACAAAGTCCGCAGGTAAAGTCGTCCTTTCTATTATTGCAGTGTCACCAGTCTGTACATTCATTTACTGCCAGAAATCTGCCTTTTTAGATGACACTCGACATATAACATCCACAGAACCCGATCATGTTTTGTTTAATTTTGTCAACTTGCTATGGATGTAGTTTGGGGAGAACGTGCACGTGAAAAACTGGATCTAGATGAGTTTTACATCGTCACGAGTTTAGATTATGGACGAGTTCTGCAGGAGCCGGGCAACCAAGACTACAACTCTGTAGTATGAACAACAACATGACATCACATGAGCTGAAAAGAGATATCGTCATCTCGGAAAGCGGACGGACGTTTGAAGCAGTAGTATACTTTACATGTAGGCAAATTGGAAATTTAGTTAAAGATTGAAAATGAGTGAAGTGATCACATGTCCACAGAGCCAGTGAGCTCTAAATAGCATCTGTTTTGGTTTAGTGGTGACTGTTCTGAGTCACTGTCACTCCTGTCATGAGCAATATTTTCTGTCACAGCAGGTAAACTGACTGGAAAAACTCAAAGTAACTAGCGTAGCAGTGTTAAGCTGACGGTGAAGGCCGAAACAATAAAACAAAATGAGAGTAATAATTGTGTTTATGTTCAGAAATGTAAATGTATGTTGGATAAAAGCGTCTGCCAAGCAAATTTAAGTAAGGTAAAGTAAAGTAAAGTAAATCTAAATGAATGCTAATGCTGTTTTTGATGTTTGCAACTATGTGTTGTGCTTGTAAAACTGCATCTTTAGTCCTTATTATTTTAATACTTAACATAATGTGAGTAACAACTAATTTATAATGAATAACCTAAATATATGTATACATTCATATATATACACACACATATATAAAAATGTCGCCTCTGGCAGTTTGATGTCCCTGTTGGTGCATCCAGGTGGAGTGACCAGCGTCACTTTGGGTGAGACAGAGGCTAATCATGGCTCTGAGATAAAGACGTACATACACACTGCAGAGTTTGGAGAGAGAGACTCCGGTGAACAAGCACAATGGGGGTAGGTGTCCTCAAAGACATTATTTCTGTTTGTGGGGGTATTAATAACAGGTGTTGTCCTCATATTATCAGAGAATTATACTGCAGCAGCACATGTGCACGCTGATAGATCGCTGCCTCTGTATGAAATGGGACTGTGTGTTTAGCTAAGAATGCCCCTAGCATAGTGAGGAGTGTTTTATTTTTGCGCCCCAGCTTGGGGTATGACTGTTGAGTTGGCACACAGCCGCCTGCCGAGGGATGTCAGTTGTGACTTTCCAGTAATAACAAGGGCGTGTTGTTTTCTGTGTGCATATCTCTTGGACATATGTCAGAGAGAGACGCACAAAGCGAGAGTTTTATTTCAATCTAAGACAGTTAATATGAGCAGAAACAGCTAAAATGATTAAGCGAGATAAGCAATGTGAAGCTAAGGAGAGTGCTGCCATTTTCTATTTTCTACTGATTCTGTGCCCACTTGTCTAGATTGGATGTTGGATGCCCTATATGCAAGTCATCCAAATATCATTAGGGCTAAACCCGCCATGTGGTTTTGGTTCAGAATGTGAGGAACGCATGCAGAGCCTGTGGATGTTTCTCTGCTCTCAGGCCCACCATGGGGCAAAATAACATTCTCCGCTCTCACAGAGCTGAAGGTGGAGACAGAAAGAAAACACATAAATATAGAACATCAATAAACCTTTGTTATATGCGAGACTCTGAGATGCAGCACTCATGGTGTAATATACTCTATCATGCTCCTTCATCTCGGCTTTTTCATTTTCACTTGTTCTTGTGCTCTTCTTAACATTACTGTGTGTGTGTGTGTGTGTGTGTGTGTGTGTGTGTGTTTAAGGGTAAGTTTCTTGGAAAATAATGTCTGCAAAATTGCATTAACAGTCAAACATTTCCTCCATTGTTTCGCTTTAATTAGTACTCTCACTGCAGCAGCACACAAACACAGACACATCATGTCACTTAAGAAAGGTCACTAGCTGTTTTCTTCAGAAGACCTGAGAGACCAGAAGACCTACCGCTGCAAAACTTTTAAAAAATGGTTTAGATCTGTAAGAATTCTCAGAGCTTCTTTGGATTAATGGAGTGCTTGCTGAAAAAATGGAGTCAGAACAACATCAACAGCCAGACTAACCTTTTTCAGGTTAGGTAAAATCCCGTAAAGTACAGTGATGCACTTAGAAGTTTCAGTTGATTTTTCTCACGGTAGGAAATGTCCTGGATAGAATCATCTTTTTTTTATGGTATTTGTTACTTACTCAGTTCAGGTAAACTGCAGGACTGAAAATAGTTCCTGTAGTGAAAAGATGAGTTGTTACTTGGTTTGATAACCACAGCAAGTCTTGTGCCTATGTGTAAAGAAAGAGTGAAAGTTTTATGTGTGTGTTATGAAACTGACAGCTAGTTTCTCATTTAAATCAGAAATATTTTTTTGAGATTGCTGCAAAGTTTACTATCATCATGACAAACCTGTTTAAAAGGTGTCTTCTAAGAAAGTCAGTCATAAACTCTATAAAACTTTGCAGAATTCAATCCTAAATGCGCAAACAATACTGAATCCTTCAGTTATTTGTAATATGTTAGAGTTAGTTACTATGAAACAGGGTTTGGTGATAAGATAAGATAATCCTTTAGTAGTCCCGCACGGGGGACATTTCAGAATGTGATATTTAGTAGATGGAAATAATATTTATTGTAATATTTAGAGACAGAAAGTGAGCTTACCAGGTCAGGATGGATGGTTCGGCCTTAAAACCCAGGACTTTCCCACAGGAAACTCATGTTTGAGTCAGTGTGAAACATGACGTGAACCATGGTGTTCAACAATGTTAACCACCATGTTTATTATTGTAACCACTATGATGATGAAGAGTTTATTTAAACCGAAACCAATCTTTCTTTTGCTAACGCTAATCCTCTTTCTTTCGCTAACGCTAACCCTCTAGCTAAATCCAACCTAAACCATGATTGTTCCACAGGGATAACACTGTATATTAACAGTATATCTACTATATATCGGTGTATACTTTATTCATAAACTATAGTTATATACCATGCATATTTAAAACAATTCCACCCCTTCACCATGCTGGTGGTCCTCTACCTGGGACCTTGAGGATCCTGTGCAGTATCTTGGGACTGCGCGTTTCTGGATGGAGTTCCTGCAATCTATTAACATCAGTCTTCCAGTTTGGGATTTTTTGGGGGGTACTCTGTATTTCTGATGCCTCCCATGTACCTTCTTCCTGATGTTGGTATGACTTGGGATTGCTGCGGCCTTCGTCCTCTGCTTGTCCAACACCTCTATGTCCGGCTGGTTAGCCAATACCAGTTTTTCTGTCTGTATCTAGAAGTCCCACAGTGTCTTAGCCTGGTCATTCTCATTTAATCCATCTTTGTCTTTCTCTCTAAAGGTGATATTTGTGCACATATCACTGTGCGTGTATGTACATATGTGTGCGCGCGCGCGTGCTTGTGTATGAGAGCAAGACCGAGAATACAATCTTAAATGTCATTCTGTGGTTCTCAAGCCGAGTGTCTCTGTGGTTTCCTGAACATTCAGCATCTCAGGCTTGACTGAGATCAGAGACACACATATGCAGAACAGAAAACTTTGCTGTGAGAAGAGCCACATGTCAGATGAACAGGTTTGTGGATAAACCAAAGTACAAGTTTCATATTAAAGCCTGCTACTGAGTTTTCAGTAGCTCGCTTGTGAGTAGCTTTAGAGCATAATCTGTAATGTTGCCCAGCGTGTATGTGTTGACGTGCAGCCTGCGCGTGTCCTTTTTATGTATAACATGTTGCTGATGTGCGTGCGCCTGAGCATTGCATTGCAGTTAAAGCTGTGTCTTTACACCTCTGCAGCAGGGCATTTTCTCAGTAGAAACCACAGACAGTGTTTCTGATCACAGCTGGAGGCAGGGGGACACCTGTCGACCTCTTCATCAGCCCTGTGGTCACCCTGCCCCACATACTGCAGAGTAACTGTGAAATAAAAACACACATATATAACACAGGCATATCAACGGAGGGGAGAACGTAAAATAACGAATATTGGCTGTTTGCAATCTGTCTGATTCAGTCATTTTTTAATGGAAAAAAAACAAGGTGATACAGTGAGAGGATGTTCATGAACACAAAATGTTTTTTTTATTTATCAATTATTTTGCTGGCTAAAAAATTAAAGTCTCTTTAGAGCTGAGAGGAACTGGAATTGTCTGATAATTCAGCATCATGGTTCTGCATTATGCTGATTGTTAAGTGAATACACACACATCTTTATACATAATGTGGCGCATGCGGTAATGTTTACAGAATGTCTTGATATCACATGACACATAAAGACAAATTGACGTGCATCTGAGTTTCCTGACCAACATTCCTAAATAAAGTCACATTAGACAGGTTTAATTTGACAGTTTTTGTCAGAGAAAACACACAACATCGTTGGGACACCATTTGAGTCTTAAGTATTGAGGGTACAAGGCAGTAAAAGTACAGGTGGCCAGTGTGTATTCGTGTGTGTGTTTTTGTGTGTGCGTGTATCGCGGTGACGGGGGGAGGGTGGAGGTGGGAGCTGCATTTCCGCCCGCGCACAGGTGCATTGTTACATGTAGCCCCTGCACAACCTTGATCTCACATACACACACCAACAAACGCGATTCAGATGCTGCGATAAGTGTCATCTCAAACCACGGCGACGGCGGTAATTTCAGTAGAGATATGAGGAACCGGGGATTTCACAAGAAGTGGAGCCTCAGAGGTAAAAAAGAAAAAAAAAACTCTCTAAACAAAATGTGTATGTGTGATCCAGGTGTGTGTCAATACTACGGTATTATTACTTCTGGGGCAAGACAAGAAATATAAAAACCTGAAGTTGAATTATCTCTACATCTGACTGAAACATAAGACTTCGACACACACATCTGCTTTATGCATGTTTGTATCGACATTACATGTGCGGCACTGCGGTCATCTGACTGTATCTCATGGTGTTTGTGGTTTTGCCGTGCTGTTTTTTTTTTTTTTCATGCTATTTTCTCTTCCCACACTGTGTGTGTGTGCGCTGAACAAAAATGTAGCCCGTCTTCTGAAACATGGGAGTGGCACGATAAACCGCATGCAGATGCTTTCTAGCATAAAGATCCAGACAGAAGGAACAGATGTATATTTGGACCCCTGTTGAAAATAGGAGATTAACAGCCTGTAGAAGTGCTGATGTGTAAACGTACATTTCAAATGAACACACCATTGTCAAGTAATTCTTCCGTATTTAACACATGACGGTGTAACAGAGAACCAAAACCAAATAACCACTGCCCTCTTAGCCAGGGCGACTTCATAATAATTCCAATAACTCCCCTAACACACACACACACACACACACACACACTGGGATCTGTAGTTTGTCGTCCTGTGTCTTGTTCATTTAGACTCTCTCAGGCGTTCAAGTTCCCAAGGCGGTTTCTTTTCAGAGAAACCTCTTAATCAGAGGCACATCCACCCAACAGCAGATCGGTTCTGCAACAGCTGACCAAAACATCTGCCAGGCCCAGAGTCCCGGCCGGGACGCCTGGGGGTTGATTTAGACCAATGTTTGACTTAAACCGATAAATTTGTTGATTCCACTTCCAGAAACGTCCGCCCTCTTCACATACTATTACTGTCAGAAAGGTTTTTTTCCCCATTTTTCATTATCTCCTCTGTGGCTAAACATCTACTGTGAATCAACAGCCCCACCACCCCCTGTACCTCCCACCCACCCTATACAGCTGTTCCCTTGCCTCATGTTGCACATTCTTTTAGTCTTTAAGGCTCTGGCTGTCAGGGTCCCATTACTCTCCTTCCTGCTGTGTGTGTGTGTGTGTGTAAGAGAGAGAGAGAGAGAGAGAGAGAGAGAGAGGCAATGTAACATTTTGAGAGGGATATGGGGCCTGAAAGACAGGGTACAGCTGCGTGGAGCAGGGTCCCCTCACATACACAAACACACACTCCCCCAGCTGTTTGTAACTCACCAATTACTGCGGCCCCTGCTCGTCCTGTCCCCTCTAGTCCTCCCTCCAGTCCCATAAGCACCTTCCTACTCCTGCTATTTTTAGCATGAGAGACGAGGGGCCCCTTCACGGCCTAATCACAGCATCCACCATGCAACCACTGCTTTCATATTTTCAGTTTTCAACCTCCCCCTGCTTTGTCTCCCACTCTTCAAACTTCCCTCCCCATCTTTTAGCCTCAGGCTCAGGTAATATACTTGGGAATGCTAAACAAAGGGAAACTGCAACACAAAAACAGCCACCGACCCGACAAACAACAAAGCAATAAGCCAGTGTTTGGTCTGGCGGGAACCACCGTGACCTTTCAGGAAACTCTCCCTTCCTGTGAGAGACGGGCTAGCGTGCCGCTCACGCCGACTAAAGGCCGAGAAGCACAACAGCCAGTGTTCTTGGAAGTGTGTGGGCATGTTTGACACAGTTGGTGGGTGACTTTGTTCAAGAGGTTATCGTGACCGGCGTATCAGATGTCAGTCTTTGTGATCCAGACAACAATGGTGTAGTTTAATTATTGTGAGTTGTAGGCGCTGCTACAGTTTTTGTGAACATCAAATCCTTTTATACAAACCAAGTACTGAAGTCCGTCCATAGACTTGTTTACTATAGTAAAGTAAACAAGGACATTTATAAAGTAATTTTCTGCAGTCAAATCCTGGCAACATGCCTCCACGTTGTTGTCCAAAAACTATAAGAGGCAGTTTTACTAAAACATCAGTGTTTATTTATTCACATGGCAAAAGAAGAAACTCACAGTTTGTTGCAGTTTGAGAGATCTCAGCTAAAATGGAAAGGTGCTTCCAGATCCTTCTATATTGTGCCTGTAAAGAATGTTTTTATACTTATTTTAAAGTGCTAGCAGCCCCGTGCTGAAACACTTCAATTGATGCCCAGCAATAATGAGGGGCAGGATGAAGGAAAATCTGATGCTGAAGCAAAGGCTGATTTGTTTCTTAAATGTCATAGGAGGCAATCATAAAGTTGAAACAGCTAATGGAAAAAGAGACGGTCACTCGCATGCTGATAAGACGTTTCCACTATGTTCCGTTTCTTGTGATCTGTCTCGACTGCTCTAGCAAACAAAGGCACCCCCCCTTTCCTTCACCTCCTCCTCCCACTGATCTTTGGGGTCATTTAACGGCATGTGAGCACTTTATGTTTCCAGACCAATCCAATTGTATTACTGAAGGACTCCTAACCTGATTCGTATCAGTGTTGATGTCTTTATTGTCTCCTTTTCCTCTCTCTGTGCTCGAAGAGGAACGTTTTAGAAACTTGTATCACCTCAACAACAGCGTCATAGGTGTCCAGCTTCCACCGATTAGGTCAGATTGTGAGGAATTGTTACACGAATCTAATTCTGACAGTTAAAACTCGCATGATCTTGGAGAGGTCTGCTAAAAATGCACAGAAAAGTATTTCTTTAGGTTCGTTTAATGCTTCTTCCATTGCAGAAAAAATGCATCCCTTGATAAAACATCACAAACTTCATTGCTTCGTTAAGTTTGTTTGAGGAGAAACTGAGACCAGGGCAAAACAGCCTCAGAATCCATCTCACTTGCCATGAGGACAAAGGGTCATAACCCCAAACATGAGTTTCCTTTGGTCAGTATGTTTTCCCAAAGGATGAAGTTACACTTGAACCAGAAAGCTAATCCATAGCTGATAGCGCAGTAGCGGAGGGAGCCGGACCACACAGCAGTTGAGGTCAGGAAGGTTGTCGACCTTTTTAGATGCATGTCTCCTTCACAGACACAATCGTGGAGCAGACACTCCTCAAAAGCAGCATGGGTTAACTCGACTCAACAGAACTAATGTGCGTCAGCCTGTCTACTGCTGACTTATAGTATGTAAAAGATGTGTTGGTTTAGTAAGCGCAGAATAAATCACAGTAACGACACTGGTCAGAGTAAGTACATGCACTCAATAATCCATCGCCATGGTTACATTGAAATTGTTAATTAAACGATTAAACTTGCAAATGTACATTAAGCAAGTTTGATAAAGTCAAATCAGTAAATCCTAACACTTGTGACTGTATTAGACCCAAACACAAATCTTAACGATGATAAAAATGCTTTGTGGGGTAAAAGTATCTAACACTACACATTCCCTGACAATACGCATTAGTTTGAGTCTTACTTCTCTTTAAAATCTTCTCATTGAACAACACTGAACAGTAGATTGCATTGATAGGATCATGTTTAATCGTCTTATCCCGTGACGCGTTGCGGCGCATCAAAGCGTACACAGACATTCGAGCTGTCTGATGCTGTAGTTTTATATGAATGAGTCTTCTCCTCCAGTAGTGACAATTCAGTGAGAAAACCACATACTAACATGTCTTTTCCGCTCGTATTTCCGGGGAAATGTACGTTTACCAGAAATACTGTGCTTATTGAAAGAGACAAATAAAGGTGTTACACTGTTTTTTCTTCTGATATTATGTCTATAATCATCAGATAAGATAGATAAGATCACATTGATATGAAATACGATAGTTACCTAAAGAAAACAACATGTGCTAACCGTGAGTGACTACTTGTTGTAGTACCATACATATAAATATGCATTTAGAAATATAGTATAGAATATGCCTTACTCTCAGTGTAAAATCTTCTTTTATGCTTGTGATGCCTGATGCAGCTTTCTTATGTCAGCCCCATGTACTCCCCCATGTACATCCCAGGACAACACTTCCTGCTATTGTCTGTCAGACACAAGCAACTACAGCTAATCTGTTGTTCCCTCTCTCTCACACACACACATACACACATCTCTCCTTCCCTCTCTCCCCAAAACTGGGGGAGAGAGGGAAGGAGAGATGTGTGGGGCAGCACTGACAAAGTTACAGGGAGGGAGGGTGGGTGGGGTGTGATAGGGCAGAGCAACTGTGTCTTCTCAGAAAAATACATTGTGAGAGACTCAGTGAGTAAAAAAAAGAGGAGCGATAGCTGAGCTCACACGAGAGGAAGTGAAAGACTCAGTGAAGTCAGAGAGAGTCAGTAGATCTAGCCGCAGACTGTGGAGCTCTCTGTCAGTGCGCAGCTTTCCTCCAGCGCTGTAGCACCCCTCCCCTGTCAAAGCAGGATATATCTTCTCATCCGAGCCTCGCAGCCTGTTCGTCCACTGCCTCTGTGATTGACTTGACTGCTGTGGGAGCACAGAGAGGCCTCTCAATTGCTGTCAGCGCCCGAAAACTGGTAGGAGAAATTACATGTTTGGACTTCATGTATGTCTGTCTGTGAATAAGTGTGTAACAGCTGCACGTCTTCTTCTGTCACTGTACATTACCAGGAAGGTCTGTTGTATAGTCTGTTCTCTGAAGAGAGGATACTAGCTGCAGATGCTGACACAGATTTGCCCAGACTGACGTGTCTGGGTTTTGTTGTTGCTTTACTTCATCTTAATTTTTGCTGCCAGTAGACGATTTCAGCCGTTCGAAGTTTGAGTTTGTTCTGGATTCTTCACAATGTCACCAATAGAAATGCTGCAAACTCATATACTGTAGAAAGTAAATGATGAAGAGAATACTTAAGTTCAGACTAAAAAAAAAGAGGTACCTCATTTTATTTTGTTTGGTTTGGGAAATGTTGTTTCTCGGACGGGGGAAAGAGAGCAAATTGAAAACAGACCCACCCACCCCAGAGAGCGAGCCTGTCCACGAAAAGTATTAGGAGTGCAAAGAATGAAGAGTCACACCACAGTCCCTCACTGCAACGCTGGAGCACTGAGAGACAGAGATGAGGAAGGAGGTTTGCTTGATGCAGCGAGACTTAATTAACTTGCTGTCACAACTCGCTCCTCAGGCACCGACGTTACAACACTGAAAATGTGTTGGCGTGCGTGAGTTGTCAAATTCTGCTTGTGCATGCATCAGCTCTGCCCAAGGACACATCATTCCTGGCCAACCCCATTCATCACATCTTCACTTCCACATTCGTAAAACCACATTATTAGAGAGTAGGCAACACGTTAGTGGACCCGTGTACAGCAGATTCATCTTTTCACTCTTCCTTCCTTGTTTTTTGCACTGCAGGCTAGACGAGCGTTGCTGCATGAGGTGAACTGCTGGCCTTATTCTCTGCTTGATCTTGTTCAAAACACTGAACTTTCGCTCTTTTTTTACTCTCCCATGCTGCTCTATATTTAGAGACTCGTCTACATGGTTTGCTTCAGCTATGAATCACACTTTAACTGCTCTGTGTCCTCTCCAAAAACAATGGGGGTATAATGATGACATGATGGTTTTATTTGGCCATGCAATGATTCATTTTAAATAGTTTGACACAAAGAAATAAAATTATTTCAGCAGATACCACTGTGTCCAAGACGCAAACTAACATCTTATGTGAAATACACTACGTGCAATATTCTTTGAGCAAAACATAATGTGCAATATTTTATATATTATGTGCAATATTAAGAGATACCACCTTCTTATTATTACCTTCAGTGCGAACTCATAAGCACACTACATTATTCTGATTTCAGTAAATCAGCAAACATTTCTGATCACATTTTGACAAAAAAGTAAACGAACAGGAAATGAATTTTAAAAATCTTTAACTGTCATGCATATAAGCAAGAAAGCAACATATTTTGAGTAAAATAAAATCAATAAAAATATTTTCTGGTCCACTATGATTGTATATTGATTGTTTTTAACCACTGGTAAAACAAATCAAAACATTTGGTAATGTCAGTATGGGGACTTTGAGATAGATTCTTTAGTGACAAGACGATTAATCAAATGTTCGTGAAATTAAATCATAGAGTAATAAATAACAAGCCCCAGTGGGAACATATGCAAAGGGAAGTCTTATTTAATTTAATTAGGGGAAAACAAAGAAGAATCAAAGTGCAAAAAGTATGAAATCAGCCAAACTGATACTATATGATAGTCTGGTTTACTGTCATCGTGATAAATCATCAGATTCTGGCTTTGTTTAGTTTGCAAAGGTCAAAGAGCAGCAGGTTAAGAGGCTACAGAGAGCTGGAAGTGGCCCTCAAGGGATATAAGTCTCCGTCTTTCAGGGTCACTGACTCAGACTACATCAGTAAGATGTAGTCACAGCGCGGGTGTCTGAATCAGGCAAAGGGGGCGTTAAACAACATCACCAGAGGAAAAAAAAAGTTTTGTGTTTCAGTCGCAAATTTGCAGCAGCTGTCTTGTGTAAATAATTTTTAAAATATTTTCAGTCGGTGAAACAGGTTTTACTTGCTGTAATCTTGACTCCTGTTAATACAAAGATCCTCCAGCCCTCTGGTCTGAAGAGGGTCGGCTTAAGTCAAGTGAGTACTGTAAAGAGATGAAGAGTGTTTGACATGTACATGAAGCTAATATGGCTGTTCAAGTTACATCTTCTTCTTTCATTTGCTCTAGAAAACAAACAATAGATTCTCCACTCATTTGAGTTCCACCCCCTTGAGGAAGAGTTGTTCTACTGCAATGTCTAAACAGGACTTAATCATAAAGCGTACAGCAGCTGTAGTAGTAGTTAAAAAACAAAGTGACAAAACGTTGTCGTGTGAACTCTGTGTTCAGGCCTCTCTTTCCGTGTGCACACGCGAGTGTGAAGGCGTCACAAAGCAACGCTTTTCAGCATCACAGTCAGTTTCCAGAGAAACTAGGCAAGCACCGAGCACGCTCTCTCCCCTCTGTGGGTTGACTTTGCTCTGCTGCTGGGAATGGAAAGGCTTTAGAGAGCAGCCTATACAGTTCAAAGTCACTGCACCACTGCCAGCTACAGCTACATGGAGCCTTCCTGAGCATGTGCAGTGGCCTTTATTATGAAGAGAATCTACACATTTCCAAAACCGCTATTTTACATAGCAAATGACATCTGCATGTGCAGTGTGACCTTTCTATTTTCTGCACACAATTAATTGTGAGTTGAAGCAACAATGACAAGAGGACAAGATATAAACACAACAGTGCAACAACAGTCTGTGTGTGTCTGTAAGGTAGGATGACCTCCTGCATAGTAAAACAACTATTTCTCGTGTGTGAACCTCCAGCCTCCACCTATTACCAAGAAATCTGCCCAACTGATAACTCCACTTATTCCATGAATTGCACTAATATACTGTGGCTTTTCCATCAGTGACTACTTCAAATCACCTTCACAACACATCAAACTGTCAGTGCAAGAGAAAACAGTTACACTTGCAGTGACAAAAACAACCGCTCCGCGTTTGTTTTGTATACGAGTGTGTGTTCATGGCTGGAGGCTTGCCACTGTTGACTTTTGCCTAATTGCAGGCACCCCAGCCGTATCCACTCGCTAATCACTTTCTCACTCCCACTATCTTCTCTTGACTCCCTCCTTTTCTTTCCCATTCTTTTTGGCAATCTGCCTTGCAACTGCTGCTCCCTCCATCACCATATTGCTTGACTGCATTCCTCTCATTCCTGCAGGCTTCCTGTGACTAGAGGAGGCCACAAAAACTCCACCTTGGAGTCCTACCCATGTATGCCATATGTGGCTTGAAAACTGCTTTACTGTTCTGGCTCTAATCAAACTCTAGTCTAACAGCTCTCCCGCTCACGATGATCCGGGCACAGGTAGGCCGACACACCCACATCCAGATCTGAACCCTGACGCGCCATCAGGCAGTGGCACTGACCTGCAACGGCTCGCACAGTGTAGAAATAGTGTGAGGGGGAAAGATAAGACATGGGGACTCTAATGATGATATGTTAACAGAAACACTATTTCTGGTGCCAATTTCAGTTGTGCTAATAAGAAACATTTCATACGCATTAGTCTGTTCGTGACTTATTTAGAAATGATAATAGACAAAACTTTTTCAGTGGAAACTCAAGATCATGGGAAATATGACTTAAACAGCAACAACAACTCAGGATCTGCCAAAAGAAGAAGATTTGCCTCAAGCATGTGCTGTTCAAAATGGAAGCTGTGCTATGAAATTTAATCTGCTCTTCGGTATCTTAAGTCATTCAGGCCAGTCTCGTGACTGGGGAACGGCCTGCAAAGAGCACAGGGGAAAAGACCCACTGTTGTTGGATTTAGACTGAGAGCAGAGTTTCTTTTCTTTACGCAGGTCATAATTTCCCCTTAGGTACACAATTTAACGGAAAAACAAATCTAACTCATGGGATCAGAACTGGTCCGGGTCACATGAAAGACTGGCTCGGATCACAATCTCTTAGTAGTCGGTTTGACCCCAGATTGGTTTATTTCCATGCATCCAATTCTGCTCTGGCAAAGAATGAATTTGACAAAGCAGGGTGAATCAGTAAGAATTTAATATATGGGAGATGGTACGAGACCAGGAAACACTGTGCAAATGAGCAAAGTCTTTCTCTGTGTACGTAACTCATCATGTAAAAAAAACTTTATTTCTATGAGTGTAACTTTGCTTTTAGCTTCACAGGTTAAAAAACATAAAACTACAGTAGAGTCTAAGTAGGAAAAAGTAATATGCTGCAGAGTACAATAAAATCCTTAGCAGTGGGTTTAATCTGAACTAAGAATTCAACAAAGCTGCATGAACCAAATAAAGTTAGTTTCAAAATGCATGAAGAAAACGCAGAATCTCAGGCCTCTTCACCCTTTGAATAAATATGCTGTATCCAGTGTGGGATGTCTGTGTATATACATATCAACACTGAGTCATTACAGTGTAAACAGGTCTAAATCTAGCTAAGTCGGATTTCTTCCCTTTAAACTACACGTATAGCAACACACAAAGGAACTCAGCAGCTTATCACTTCCCTACACTTTCTTGATTAATGCTGAGTTTAAGTAAACAGCAGCAGAAGTGTACAGGTGGTAAAAGCATGTTACTGTTTGCATATTGTATTGACTCCATCCTGTTTTGACTCCTTACGTGAGAATTGTTTGCAACAAAGGCACTTGTTGGTCTTAATAAGAGTCAGGGGAAAGCATGGGAACAGTTTGTTGTCCTGTGTAGCTGCACACATTCAGCGTGCTCAGCTGGAAAAGGTTTTTATTGTGTGATGACAACACAGTTGACATTTTGTCCACCGGACTTTAGACGCTAGGACTGCTAAAGAACCAGGCAACAGGTGCTACATGCTGCAGTCTCTCCCTGTAAACACAGATGTGTTGGTGCCCCCCCTCACAAGTCTTACTTTCATTTTATATTTACAGGTTATATTTGTAAATTGTGCATTTTATATTTTCATTTTTCATTCAAGGCAGATTTTTTTTTCTCTTTGTAGACTTTTGCGTTTTACCTTAAACATGAATAAGTTCTTTTTCTCCTTTTTTGTGTGTGTTAAAGATAAATTAATTAATAAAAGTGAACGTCCGGGTGGAGGCTCGTGGAGGGGGGGGGGGGTAGGAGAGTTGCGCAGATCAACAAATAGAAAGAAAAGACAGTGCCGCCCCCCCCCGCCCCCCGCCTCCTAACACCACAGCATCCTGGGCATCCTTACCCAGCTGAGTGCAGCAGATGGAGCCCTCGCACCAGCAGCTCTCTCTCTCTCTCTCACACACACACACACACACACACACACACACACGGATAAAAGCGAGAGTCGCAGCGTTTGTCAACATTTTCACCAGCAGCAGCCGCTGAGCGAGGAGGAGGAGGAGACACGCAGCGAGAGACAGTGTCTCACAGCAGTCTGTTTATGTCCTCAGCTTGACTGTACGCCAGCATGAGGAGGACGTAGAGCGGTGGACCAAGTTCTTATCTGTGCTTCACTTTGAAAAGTGTCCATCAGTCCCCGCACCGAAGTGGAAATAGCTCGTTTTTAAACTTCACCTCCAAAAGGTAGGCGATGTTTATTTGTTTCACTTCTGACTTCCTTTGCAAACCTACATGAATCATTTATTTCCCTGGACCGTTTCCACATGCAGACGAACACTTGTTGTCTTCTTTATTCTAACGCAGATGTTTTCTCTTCCAAAAGTCTGTTATCTGCCATAAACACCGTTCAATCCATTTAATCCTCCTTACGTCTCCTGGTTTGTGTTCAAACTCGGCAGGTGGAAAATAACACCTGGCAGAAACTTTCAAGAGACGTTTGATGTTTCCCTCATAGTCATATTTCCAATAAAAAACATTTGAAATCCGTTTCTAAAATCAGCCTCGGGTGCTGCAGCATGAATTAATGAACACCCCATCACCTGCTGATCTAGTGTGATGGTGTAGCTCAGCCTGATCTGACGGGCGGCGGCATCACTTATTTAAGGCGTTAAATAGGGCAAGTAATTGTGTAATTACGGTATTAAGGCTTCACTGTGAGCTCACATTTCCTGCTGGATGTATTTCTACCCATAACGTCATTGAAAAGTTTGACTCATTCACTTCTAGTTAACAAGTGTTTGCTTGTTTGATGGACCGCTGTGTGTGTGTGTGCGTGTGTGTGTGTGTGTGTGTGTGTGTGTGCGTGTGTGTGTGTGTGTCTGTGTGTGTGTGTGTGTGTGTGTGTGTGTGTGTGTGTGTGTGTGTGAGTGTGTGTGTGTG
>JAUMTR010000022.1:7674178-7716595 GCA_032270685.1 Microctenopoma stevenorrisi
GTGTGTGTGTGTGTGTGTGTGTGTGTGTGTCTGTGTGTGTGTGTGTGTGTGTGTGTGTGTGTGTGTGTGTGTGTGTGCGTGTGTGTGTGTGTGTAACATGAAAGAAGTTGTTAAAATTGTTCACTCCCACCCAGGTCTCTTTCAATGTGTAGACAATGAAAACACGCGCACAGCTGCCACGCGCTGTGTCCAGGTGGGTTCCGCGTGAGGTCAGAGCCTCAGTGATGCTGCGCGGACACAGTTACATTAGCGTCACGTGGGCAGTGCCGGGGCAACCGACACCGCCTGCGCTGCCCCGCTCCACCTGTGTTGCTGTTTAGGTCTCCTCGTTACTCCGTAATTATCCGTAAATACTCCGTATTTCCAGCGCTGAGAAATAGCAGTCATCGTGCTTTGTATGTGTAAACGTTTACCTGTATCCAGTGTGTGTGTGTCACCTGATCATATTTATTATTCTGCACCATTATACCTTTTTCTTTGGATCAAACAGGCCTCTTTGCTTTGGTGACAACCTGTGGGTTTGACCAAACAGGCCTTATATGGTTCCTACGTTTAGCCCCAATACAGCACATGCAGGGTTGGTTAAACAATCCTTCTTGTGCTGCAGATGTGGAAACTGTCTGTGGGGTTTTTTTTCATTCCACATGCTACAGTCACATCTCTCCTCCTGCAGCTGGCATCTCTGGCCTGACTCGTTGTGAAGTTGGGTGAGACACTGCTGTATAGTCAGACAGTTGCACCGCAATGCGATCTGCTTGCAGCCTGAATTGTTTTGACTTGCTCTTGAGGTATGAAAGTTTCACTTTGCGTGTAGCGACTAAGCATCTAGGAGAATCTGACAGTTATCTAAAACATATACGACGATCAAGATTACTGTATATTACATTTTTATTTTAGCGATTCACTCACCATATCTGGTTTGACACATACAGGCTCCCAATTTGCATCCACGTTACAGTCAATTGCATATTTTCCTTGCGTCAGTCCCTCCTGTTATTGATGCATGGAAGATGTGAGGAAAAGCAGCAAGGAAGGAGCGACCAAGGAAATTGTGTTTTTTTTCCAGACATCCGTTCCTGTGAAGCGTCCTCTGCTGTGTAGTCTCCTTTCAGTGACGGTGGATCAGCTGAATTAGCTGTCAGTCGGACTTTAGAGTTGCTGTGGTCAACTTTGGTTCATTTTAGTTTGTATTTGTCCAAAAACACTGTGTCTTAAAAATAATTACCACTGACTGAACAGTGATATCCTGAAAACAAACACCCACTGCTGCAAAAAATACATAATGAAGTGAAGTGAAGTGAAGCTGATGATGGCACCTCAGATGCTGACCTGATCAGAAGCCAGTTTGCCAACTCTGTGGCTCTCACCCCGTGACTGGACCCGTGTCACTGGTCAAATGCGCGATGGACAGTACCAAACAGAAAAACGTTCACAGGCTGTAGCATTGTTGTCTGAGAAGATAACAGTTCAGCTTATCATGTTTCTTTGACAGATGACCTATAATGGTCATTTTATTATATAGTAATCATACCTGGTCCAGGCAGTCAGCAGGACCAGCAGGAAATGTCCAGGTTTGGAACCCCTGCTTTATGGAAACAGACTTGTTCTGGTTTTCTTTTACGAGTTTCCTGTGGCGATGACTTCTACAAAGTCTTTCTTTAAGTCACTGTATCTTCTCTTAGGTCTTGAATACAGATTTGGAAGAAGAACTAGATTATTAACAAACATTAGCGTTAGAATAGAACAGATTATTTTCATTGAGTAGGCGCCTGATTACCTTTGTAAATTTTACTTCCCTATAATCATTTTCAACAGCTCAACGTGAAATTAAAGAATTAATCAATTATTAGTACAGTTGCCAGTTATGTTCATTCTCTGCCGTATTATCTCAGCATTCACATTCACAGCTTGTTTCTGTGTGTTAAGTACATTCAAAGATCAGTGGACTGGTTTTATTTTCAGTTTTCATACTGCTTGGATGTCTGAGGTGACCACTAAGGGATCTTCCACAGTTGGTTGATAAATCAGCTACTTAAGTGTATCTGACCAGTATTTTAATATTAGTTAAGGCGGATTATGGGTTTTGCTTCTTTATTCATTGTTCTATTGAGCCCAGATCAGTTTGAACATGTAAGATGTACAACTTAGTGCTTTGAGTGACCGGACCATCATTGGGTGTCTGAATATTCCTTTGGGCTGCAGGCAAGTTGTGTGACTGAAAATTAACCTTTTCCCAGGACAGATAACCTTTAAAAGTCCTCAGTGTTTTCCCAGCTTGAGCCACAGCCGTGCACTGACAATAGGGACAGTGTTCTGTACTGGCCAGAGCCCCAGATCACATTTCCTCTTCCTGATTTAAGATCAACTCAGCTGACTACTGATACACTCTGCTCCTCAAAAACCTCAACAGGACCATTGCTCTGGTTGTGAATCACGCGAAGAGTGTTTGTGTGCCGGAGAAAGGGCAAAAGACAGAGCGTCTCAAGGAAAACATTTAAGTTCAGCAAGTTCGAATGAAGACTGTGACTTACAGTAAACTGCAGGCACTAACTTAAAACAGGAAGTGGGCCCGAGAAGCTATTTTCTTAGTCACACCTTTTCACCAGGTGTTGGGTTTTTTACGTTCTTAAAATAAAAACATATACGTGTTCACTCAGGTGAAATCTGGTAATTTCAAGGAGAGGTGGATGTTTGTGGGTGGAGATGCAGTGTGTGAACCACTGACGTGTATCGGTAGATCATCAGGTGATTAGCCACTGTTTCTTTTGAAAGGAAGTCAGCTGGCGTTCACGTCTAAATTTGCATAATTTGTCCACAAGGCCATGTTAACGTTCATAATTTGTATGTCTGAATGACAGCATGTAGTAGTGCTAATGTACTCTCTCTCTCTCTCTCTCTCTCTCTCTCTCTCTCTCTCCCTCTCTCGTGAAAAATAAAGGCACCTGTTAGATCATGGAGGCGTCATTCTCAAGTTTCTGAGCAGTTTCTGTTTTGCCTGTATTCCTACAGGACAGATTCAGTCTCATGCCAACCATATGACAGTACCCTGCGCCAAATTTAGCTCAGTTTTCTCCCTCCAAAAAAAGATTCCTTTGGAGCCCACAGGATACATAACACAACCATTTCAACAATTGTCGGTCTGTTTTGGCCGTGCGAAATCTAGCTGGAGAATCACACTAAAGGGCACGCTAGCTTGTGACGCTTTCTCATAGGCACACAACTTCACAATGAGCTGGCGACCTCTTACCTTTATCCCACGCACCCTCGGGGACAGAACATCAAGAAAAGTCTCGTTAGTGTCTAATCTCTGACCTGTCGGTTCAAGAAAGTGCCAGAGACAGAACAAAAGAGTGCTGGTGAGTGACTGTGAGAGGAAAAGGTAGTTGAGGAAGGATTATATACGTATTTATTCTTATCAGATAAAACAGTAAATACAAACTGCTGATCATGAGCTTTTAGAACATTTGATTATCTTTATTATCGCTGAGCTTGATTTACTGTGGGGATAATGAAGCTGACTTAGTATCAACCACTGACATTCACACCATACACATGCAGAAGCATATGCGGCCAATTGGAAATCCTAATAATACTCTCCCCACACACAATTGCCACACATTCAAAAACAGATGGTGCGACGCTATTAATATGTTGAGAAGCTGCCATGCACAAATTCAGTGTCCTCAAACATGTGCACCTGCATTACTCAAAACAAGTGCTTACTGACAGGTGACACTAAAAATAAACCAGCTTGGTCACATATACTGAAACTTGCACAAAGAGCCACAGTGTTCTTTCAAACGAAACAAATGGGCACTATTAATACACCGGCACCAACACTCGCCTGCACTGATGCACTGATACACATGCACCTTCAACTGTCACACAGGCAGAGCCTACTTATGCAAACACAAAGACCTGCTGTGTACACTCAAAAGAAACAACTGCAAGCTATTAATATCTTGGCGTGCAGAGACGGATACACAACAGCACACACGCATATGGATCCACACATAAGGAGATTGATACTCCAGCTGCTCGGATGCAGAGGGACAGAATGTCCCCAACAGCTGTGGATTCCAGTAAATGTAAGGACAGAGGGACGGCTGGAGGAAAGGATGGAGGAATAGGAGGCAGGGGGAACTGCTAAAGGTGGCCAGCGTGGTCGAATGAGTCACAATGTGTGCATAAGCATCAGAAATAGACGCCCAGAACAATCTGGCAGGTTCGATACATGGCTAGATTGAAGTATTTGTTTAAATTTCACGACACTTTGTTCCTGAACTCTTGCTCTTTCTGCTTTGTTGCTCATCTAACCAGGCATAAACCTCAAGGCTGCTGCGTTAATGTACACAGACAGTAGCCAGCACTGAACCTGTGTGCTGCGAACTCCGTCCAACGGCACAATGGAGTTCACTCCAGCCAAACAATAAACAAAGCACCGTGTAGGGCCACAGCATGGATATAAATACTGCCAAAAGACCACTGACACTCTCTCAAGCTACAGCAATGAGCCAGTGAAGCCAATCAACCAAAATAGCAGCTTCTGCTTGCCTAAATGTACCAAGAGGATGTTATGGTGCAGGCTAACTTTAGAAACAGGAAGTCACTGTTTCTTTGTGTGTGTGTGTGTGTGTGTGTGTGTGTGTGTATGTGTGCAGCAGTACACCTCCTGCATGTATCTAGGCGTGTACATACAGTGTGTTGTGTGTGTGTGTGTGTGTGTGTGTGTGTCAGCGCCTCGTTGTATTGCGCTGCAGAAGGCGAACAGAAAGAGGATGATGATTGTGAAACGAATATGCTATTACAGAAACCAGAAGTTCGTCTCCTGCCTATTTTTAGCACCACAACGCTCAAATGAGAGACAGAGAAGCACGCACACAGATCCTATCTAGGCACACTTCTCTCTGTTTAAAAGATGTTCAAGATTTTATCTCAGAAAAAGCCGTTCTGTATGTAGCTTTTATTTTTGGAGTAAAGCTGATGAACATAGTTGCTACTGTGGTGCTTTTTTAAAAAGCTGACGTGTACTGTAAATGTCCTCTTGCAGTGAACTCTGCAGGCTCCATGTGGTAGAAACCTTAACTTGTTTGAGTACCTTTGTGTTCTCACTGAGCTGGTTTAGTTTCTAGTTATATTATTAGTTACACTGTAAGTCTGCATAAAGTCACAGTCGCTGTGTAGTTACAACAAACAAACATATTTTATTGGAAGAATTTATTCTGCTCAATTTTGCAGAGAAGTACCGTAATGTACAGTAAATGTACGTTAATAAATATGAGGTGGAGTTGAGTTTATATTAAGTGTGTAGTGTTGCTTAAGTTTGGTCTTCACTGTTTTCTCAGGGTAACAACATAAACCACAGGTGTTTCTTTTCTGTTTAGACGAGAAGCAAGACTTACTTCCTGACCATTTCCTCTCTCTCAGGGGCGCTGGGTTGTTTGGTAATCCTGTTTTCTGTAACGTGTATGTGTGTGACAGAGTATGCCGATTATTTTCGTCCCGGCCACAACCACCATCCCACTCCTCCAGTAATTGTCAGATTTCCGGAGAAAACACATTTCATTCTTCTGGCAATACTGTTCTGCTGTAACTGGTACTTCCTGTTGCACCTTTCACTTTTTCTGTTCTTAAAGACCAAGTCGACAGTCAGATAAAAAGGGTTTCACCTGACATATCTGAGCTTCCTCACGTTACCTCGTAAGGTAGGATTCCAGTGACATGACACTACGGTACAGATCAAGAAGCGTGTAAATAGCAGACATAGTTCTCACAGGAGTTTTGTCATCCAGTGTCTCTGTGCTGTGTTGTTAAATAATCAAATAAAAGCTTCTGTAACTCTGTGCTGCGCACCGCCTCGCAGAGGCAGAAGACATGAACACATGAACACACAGAGCTGTTCTCATGAACTAATGGTGGTGTTATGATGAACTCTGTCTTGGGCTGTCAAGAAGGGCAACAGAACTGAAACCCCTTGGCTTGAATAGCAGCATTATCTTGTTCTGTAAATGGATCTGGGCTTATTAACTGCCTCCCTGCTTTTCCATGTTCTGCAGAGTAATGCAGTAACAAGAGCATGAGTGGCAGTAACAGAGTGTTTTCCTCTTTATAGGAAACCTGTCGACCCGTAACGCCTTCACAGACATGATTATTTCCCCTGCTCTCAGTAATAACGCAGCCCGGCTCTGTATTGTCCAGATCAGGCGCTCGGGTGCAGCCTGCATGCCGGGGGTTTGCTTGAGGCTGTTTTGTTGCGCTGCTACGCGTTATGATCTGATAATGTGTGTTGTGGGCTCCGTTTAGGCCAATGCTCTGTTTTTGCTTGAGATGGTGTTAGTTTCAACTGTAAGACATTATTCACAACATTTCACTTACAGGAATTATGTGAGTAATGTTGAGTAATATATTGGGCTGCAATAATCCAGACGTGTGATTAGTCCATTTCCACATACTTCTCTCCCTCCCAGTGACCCTCTACCCTGAAGGGAGTGAGGTGTCTCCCTCTATACTGTGTCTGTCTGTTGTTTAATACTGGAACATTCCCCATCATGTTCATTGGTTTTCAGCGGCACTGACACATGCAAACGGTATCAAAAAGCCCGTCAGCTGCTGTGGTTTCTACTTGTCGATATGACACCTCACATCCAGTTATCATCTGCCTTCCTGTCTGTTGTATTGTTGTAGGTCCTGCCATCAGTTGCGCCATGTTTGCTTTGCATGTCATTGTGGTGAAGAGTAATGTCCCTCTTTACTTAAATCTTTTCTCGCTCCTCGGCATCTAGAAGACATCTGTCTTCAGTTAGGACACTGAGAGTCGGGTGTCTCATTTGCTTTTAAAGGTTTCTGTCTCAATTGTGCTAAATTTAGCTTTTTATTTCCCTTCACTTTAGTAAAACCTGGAAGGGAGATGACAGATTGATGTACCTGACACAGATGCCTTGACCACTTCTTCATTCTTTCTTTCCTCTCTGCCCCCCGACCCCAGACAGGCGCAAAGCACCCTGCTTATTTGCTTTCCTCCGTGCAGCGTTGGACAATGGCCAGTTCGCTTGAGGCAGGAAGACTTGAATGCAATGAAATATGACTGGTGAATGTGCAGAGTTCAAGTACAAGCACACATCTGGGCATCAACTTGAGCCAAATAAACTGAGTGCACTCTTAATAATGTTTATTTAAAGCACAAACAATAATAAACTCTGCGATTGTTTTGTGAGCATTGAAACATACTTCCTTGGCCGTCGTGCTTTATGAACTGCACATCTCTTAAGCTAAAGTGACGATGATTTCTCTGATATGCTGATTTGATCAGCATGCAGGACTCTGAAAACTGTTAAGATGTGAGATGGAAACAAGATAAATCACAAAGTAATGTAATATTCTCTTTCTCTGTCTCCTGTAGTGGATGTGATCATCAACAATCAAGTATTATTCTCCATACATAGGGAGCAGCCCATGAACCTCAGTGTAACCCAGAGGTTGTTGCACCCAGGCCCAGATTCGGCCATGCTGGCTCCCCACCCTCATTTCTTCCTGGGATCCCTAACCTCTCAGCATTGCCTCCAGTTTTCCCAGCAACACTTGCAGGTGAGAAACAGAACAAACGTGTGTGTGTCAGGAGGATGCCTCTCTTCGGCCAAAAACAATTGGAGGGTGGCATAGGAAAGCTTCAGCTGGGCCGAGGAGAACCAGCACATTAATGCTCCCGTATGCCCATTGTTCAGTACATATTCAGGCGAGTCACGTGACGTGTGGCAATATTAGCCAACAACAACATTTTATTTAGGTGTGACACAGTGCGAGAGACAGGTAGACCTCCGGCAGCAGCGACCACAAGAGCAAACCAGCTGCTTTCACCACACGCCTTTATCCAGGGTGAATGCTCAGCAGAACTAGAAAGGAAGCAGGTCAAGTTACTGTAAACAGAGCGCCTTCTCTGCATCTGATTCTGATTGATGCAATCTTAGAGCAGGTTGATGCACCACTTACAGTGATATATTTAGACATTCAGCATGCTTCTGTTATATACAGATGTGTGTCTATCAGAGGCTGTGTTAGGAGCAATGTGTGTCTCCATTTTCATTAAATCTCACACGCACAGTCCAAACTGGTCAGAATTCATTCTTTTTTTTTTATCTTTTCAAAGGAACAAAGGCAAAAAGATATGGACGAGGACAGAAGAGAAGGGATACAGCAGCTGATAAGAAAGAGTAAAAATGAGCAGAGTGAGTATCACACGCTCTACGGTAGATGCACTGTACACATGTTCTCAGAGCATATTGTTGTGCTCTAGGTGTGAGTCATAGCACACTGCATGTTTCAGTGAAAATGAAAAGGGGATTTCCGACAGTGCTGTGATGTATTCTCCGATTCCAAGGAAGTTTGTGCTGACTTCAAACTGAAGTCAGAGTGCATTTGTTTTCAGGAAGCACTTCTATGTTTTTAATTAGCAGGTAGTGGAAATAAAAGGAGCATATGGGAAAGTGACACATGTCCTGTATCCTACTTGTAAAGTCAGAGACTGATAAAACAAACATTTTTGTTCCTTGTGAATAATAACTATTCAGATTTCATTATCATAATAGTTTGTCTTTATTTTAGACCATGAGCCCACTGTTTGTACCGTACTAGTGTTTTGATTGATTGGCAGGTGCTGTAGCCAGTCCCCTGGTGAAACAGAAGCTTCGGGAACATATCATCATGAAGAGTCAGCCCACTCATGTCACTCCCAACCACAGCAGTCCTACATCAGGATACAGGTGAGATAGCCAACTGGGAATGTTTTTTATTATACTGCAAAGTTTCACAGGTATCATCAACTGATATAGAAAGTTGGAGCAATCTGATCTCGTTTGGTTCCCTAGGCAACCAGTTCCTGATGTGTCCCCAAAGCCTCAGGCTTCACCCTGTGACCCGCGTAAGGACCTCGCCCTGCGCAGAACAGGTGAGAGGCCTTTAGCTGTTTGTGTCTGCGATGGTGGTTAAACCCGTGAGGTTAAAGCTTCGAAGGTCAACGGTGACTTTTTATTCCATATCTAATCACCACCTATGTGTAATTTGAGTTAGACTCAAAGTCAACCCATCTGCATAGTTCAAAAGGATACTTTCAATGCGATACTCCTCAACTGTGATTATGTTACATATACTGGGATAGAGAACGGGAATATGGGGGAGAGAATGAACATGGACAGGAGTGTCTTTTTATCTCAAACAGAGGACACTCATTAAGCACCAGGCCTGCAGGGCCAGGAGGTCTGCGTACAATGTACGATGTGATGTCAGAATGTGGAGCAGGTTTGTTCGTTCACTTTCAGAATGACAATGGGAGTGATTTCATCTACCTGCAAATCTTTTTGAACCACTCAAAAACCCTTTATTTGTTGCCGTTGCCCCAGAACCCTTAGCTTTCAGCGCCAACCCACACATTCCAGTGACAAAACAAAGCTGCATTTTATCTTCTCTGAGCCTTGATTGATAGCTACGTTAAGACTTATGACCAAAGAACCATTAGAACATACAACACGCTATTTACCAGGGACGAGGTATTTGCTTAGTTCAGCAGTGGCTCTTCTTTATTTTTATTATAGATGTATTATTATATGTGCGTGTGTCAGTGCCTTCCTGCTGCTGTACAGTATAATATAAAGTTCTGTAAGTTTAAGAGCTGCGTGTGTCCAGTTATTGGTGAAAATGTCCATGTGGTGTGTATACCCAGTCTCTGAGCCTACTCTGAAGTGGAAGATAAAGAAGCTCATCAGTGCCAGACCAAACCCTCTGGAGCGCAAGATCAGCGCCCCTCCCGCCGTCAAGCACAGGACAGAAACTCTGGGTAGAGTATCTACATTTACTTAGATGTAACACCTGTGCGTTGTTAAAGTGATGGGTGCCATGAGTTTGTGGGTGTCTTTTGTCATTCAGATTCCTCCACAAGTAGTGGTAGCACCCCTGCATCAGGGTGCAGTTCACCCAACGACAGCCTCCATTCAGATAATGGGACCCTTCCACTGGCTCATGAGGTGAGATTATTAGCTCCTAGAACAGTAAAGTTGTAAAATCCTACATGCTGTATCTAGGATCAATGAAATGATAAGAAAACTGAAAAGGAGCAATAATATTCCCTCCCTGACTGCTGCCAGGCTGTTGCCTCTGACAGCACCTTATACATGTTAAGATACATTCTGATATTTATTTACCACACTTTTCCTTGTTGGTTTGTTGTGTAATTATATAAAAACCATTTGAAGAAATTAAGTCTGGTACTTGTGTGAAAGTTGATACTCTATGCCTAAAACTTAGCTGGTGTCCTCAGAATATAGAAGCAAGAAGATCATGTAAAATCCTGTAATTCCTTATTTGCACAGATACTCTGTATAGTGAACATTTCTGATTCATTCAGGCACAGAGGTTGCTGTTGAAGAATGGTAATTTATCCCATTTTACCCTGCCTCCCAAACCCACTGCCATGCCCAACATTACTGCGGGACTCCCTGCACAGGTGAGCTGGGGTTTCCTTCATAGTTCCTTTTACAGTGCAAATAACTACAAGCATCGATTCAAGCGACACGTTGGGTCAATTTACAGACAACACAGATGATTACCATTAATATATCTATGTGCATGTGAGACCACATGTCTAAGATAGTGTCTGAACACTCTAACATTTTTAGAAACATGCAGTGTATTTAGGCTTTCACTTCCTTCTCGAGCTCTCTGTTGCTTTTCATATCTTGTAATTCAGTTCACTCACACTGTTGGTGTATCTATGAACCCCAGCTGCCTATTGAACTCCAACCTTTTTTACATGAACCCTGCACAAACGAGACTTTCTTTATTCCCTTCCAGCATTTCCTAGCCTCACATTTCCATTCTTCCTTCTGCCCCCAGGCTGACCTACAAGTGGCCAGGCCCTTGGCAATATCTGCTTTAAATCAACTCTACCTACCTGTGGATGGTGTAGGCGCAGCTCTGGCACAGCGCCTGCAACCTGTGCTCATACTGGAACCACAACCTGGACTAGTGCATTCCCAATTTGTGTCTTGTGAGTTGCGTAACTAAAATTAAACACACACAGATTTGTGGAATGCAAGTGACAACACAGGACACGGTAACCCTGTAGTAGTGCTGACATGTATTTTCTATCGAGGCGGTCCAGTATTATCCATCTGTACAGCTATATTTTTAATTTGAAATTAAAGACTGTAGTAATATTACTGTTCTAGTACTTGTGCTTGTACAGTTCTCCTGGTTTAATATTATGGACAGCCCAAGGGGGCCCTCTACTGGGCATTTAACAGTAATGCAGTTTGTCTAACATTGTAGAACTACTTTATTTTTGTCATCTCCATTTTCGTAGTGCTAATTAATTGTTTTCATTTTTACCCTTTTGTAATTGGTTCCCGTCTCTCCTCTTGTCTGCAGTTCATGGTTTAAGCTCCGTTCCCCTGCAGCAACAGCAACCTTACCTGACCTCCCCTTCCAGAAGAGAAGGCGTTGTCACTTTGCCCTCGCACAGACCCGTAGAGAGAACGCGCTCCGAGCCTCCGCCCTACAGCCACTCGCCCCTTACTTTGCATGCCAGCCATCATTCACACACCCAGCACCAGCTGCTTCAGCAGTACCATAAGGGCGGGATAGAAAGGTTCAAGCCGAACGCGCACCTGAGCAAGGTGAGAGGTGGCACAAGCATGTCGCACACACACACACACACACACACACAGAAACTGGAACAATGTCAGCTATAAGTTGTATGTGACTGGTTCTCTTTGTCTTTGTCATTTGCCCTTTTAAAACACTTAGAAGCACAGAAAAATACGTGTTAAACAAAGCAGTAGCAACTTTAAGACTTGTAAACGATGCAAAACTTCTACCTTACATCAGCCAACAACCAAGTTCTTAGAGAAGCCTCGTCTGACAGAGATCCCCTCAGAGGACATGGACCTGGAGGAGATCGGGTCAGGAACGGGCTCAGAGCCAGGGTCTGTGTGCAGCTCAGAACCGGGCTCAGGTTCTGAAGATAGCTTCCACAGAAGGCCGAGCACTGCCAGCGTAGACTCGGTTTACGGCACAGAGTCCACAACCTCCTCACGTGAGAGCTTGATTGAGCCAACACAATCCATCAATCAGGTACTAATAAAACCAATTCTGTGTTATACATTTAGCTCGTTCTCCTTTTAACCCCAATAAGCAAAGAGTATTTGGAATGAAATGTTCTATGAAATGACAACAGAGGGCGCTGTAGCTTCTTGTTTGAAGGTGAAAGGAGCGAGTGTGTTCTGGGAGACGAGCAGTATTAAATTCAAAAGAAAGATGACTTAAGAGCATATATAACTTTACTCAAGTGAATCACTGTTGCTTCTTTTTTGCTGTTCTTCCCTGGGAACAACAGAGACACATGATCCTTAGAGCAGGTCTCCAGCTTGACCCCCTCACTATGCCTGCCCTAGTCTGGCCTCACCAGCCTCTGGTTCGGACTCGGTCCTCCCCAGCCTCGACCTCACTGCCCCCACCACGTCCAGCCACCTCCATACCATCTCTGTCATTGTCGAGCCCTGTTGCAGACACCCAGCTTCGCTTCACCACAGGTGAGTGACACCTTCTGGTCCCGACCATATAAAAACTAATGAATGTCTGCATCTCTCGTGTGGTTTCATTAGAAACCACGTACAACTGTGGCAAAATAGAGTTAATAGGTGACGTGTGTATGCGTTTCTAGGTCTGGTTTATGATGGTCAGATGCAGAAACACCAGTGTACATGTGGGGATAACAGCCGCCACCCCGAGCATGCTGGGAGGGTCCAAAGCATCTGGTCCAGACTGCACGAACGAGGTCTCAGGACCTACTGTGAGGTACGGTTAACACACACTCACACTCTGCACGCGCTGGTGAAGGCAAACCTCCAGAGTAAATATATGTGTTTGTGTGTGCAGCGTATCCGCAGCAGGAAGGCCACTCTAGAGGAACTCCAGTCCGTTCATTCAGAGAAACACGTGCTTCTATTCGGCACCAACCCGCTCAACCGGCTCAAGTTGGACAACCGCAAGTTGGCCGGTAAGAGCAATAATAAGAAAACAATTTCAACGCTAATACTGTCATAATAAAACGAATGACATAAATTATCTCCTGTAGGAATTCTGTCCCAACGGATGTTTGTGATGTTGCCATGCGGAGGAGTTGGGGTGAGCGCCACACACACGGACGAACGCACACAGACACAAATCACAGGCCACATGATGTGGGACGCTTTCCACTCGTCTAATTGCACTACCGAATAGCAAACATTACATGGCTGATTATACCTCATTACACAATTAAGCTAATAATGCTACAGATTGCTAATGCTATTGTTTTTGGCAAAGATAACTTTGAAACCAAATCAGAAATCAAAGGGTGTACAAAGGTGAGATGTGAGATAAAAGAAGGGAAGTGAGACGGTATGCAAGGGCACCGCAGCTTCGAGGGGTGTGTGCCAGTGTGCCGAAGACAATTTTTTTTAACTCTGACGGGGAACAACACAGATAGTAATGTCCATGAGAATGTGAAGAGGAGAGGAAGAAACAGCAGAAGGGGAGTCAGTTGATAAGACGACTGTTCGGCCTGGATTTCCGGCCCTCGGCTGGTCTGGTGAAGAGGAGTGATTGGAACAAGATGGCAAAGTCTGTGATAAAATAAATTCCACTGATTTCATTGTTCCAGCCCGACACACCACCAGATATATACAGTTTTGAAGCACGGAGGAACACAAAAACACGAGAGTGAGTTTATTCTGAGAATAGAAATCAGAGGAAGTAGATGTGAAAACACACACCTATCAGGAGATGTTAGTGTCCTCTGATGTTACTTTCTCTGTATTTTGAATTACCGCACTATACTGTAAACATAAATGTTCATGTGGTTTATTACCTTCAAAAGGTGGTTTTAGTTTAATTGAAGTGAACCCTAACAGTAGCTCAAGTACTTTACATGAGGAACATTTCAAATGTGCAGCAACTTTCCATTCACATGCTAGTTTTTTTTCTACTAACTGCTGTCGTAACGCAATATCTGGAACTGACTATTGAAATGACTTTGTGTTTCTCATCACAGGTTGATATTGATACAACCTGGAATGAGCTTCACACGTCAGCAGCTGCTCGTATCGCTGCGGGATGTGTTACGGACCTGGCTCTGAAAGTGGCACAGAGAGAGCTGAAGGTGTGTGCGTCTTTATTAGCTGCTCTGTGACAGGTTGTGTAACATGTTGTTGAGGGAACACTGTGATCTTTAACTTCCTTCGATAGTGCAACCACTGATTCTCATGTTAGAGGTATCTGCAGCGGCATGAAGATGTCAACCCTTTCAAACTGGTTAATGAAAGTAGCGAGCTGTTAAGTTTTTTGCTCCTCTCTAACAGAATGGTTTTGCAGTGGTGAGGCCCCCAGGACACCATGCAACCCACTCCTCGCCTCTGTAAGTGCAGCAGCACGCAGCCATACACACACACACATACACCGGGAGGTCTCTGCGAAGTGTTTAATGTGTTTTTACAGATTAGCTACACTGACGTCTCCGTCTTAAAGTGTGTGATGCCCGCTACCTGTCTGATGCCACCAGGCAAACTGTCTCCTGGGGTCTTTCAAGCTTTCAAGATGCAGAACAAATATCTCAAAAGAGCCCGTGAATGTGCGTGTATTTGTGTGGACATGCGTATTTGTGTGCATGGATTTGTGTCAATGGAGGCATTAGCCAAGTAACCACATTCAGCTGGGACTGCTTGTGTGTGCTCAGCTCTGCTTGTCACTGGTTATTTATGGGCTTTTCTTGATGAGCAGTATTTGGACAGCATATAAGATATACAGTCCACTCACACACACACACACACAGTTTACAACGCATGCTGACACTGCCGCTTTCAACATTCCTTCATTGTTTTTCATACATCAACACTTTTTTGCATACCTTCACTGTAGACCGAGTGTTGAGGGGAAGAGCTGCGCCAAGTCGTGAGTTCATTTCTCCGAAATCATCTCGCACGTCCCGCTGTTATCATTTGGAATGTGGAGTGAGTTTAATGATAAGATCGGTTTTTCTGTTTGTCGCGATTTTTTGTGGGTACAGCATTTCTCAGGAGCGCCGGGGTTCAGACTCAGCATAATGCTGTGATGCGAAAAGCCATCATTGTTTGTCAGCGGTAGAAGATGAAATGTAGGAAAACTTAAGATGAAACACCCTCGTTTTACAGATACTTTCAGTAGATGTTTGCGTGGCAGGACTTTACCTCCGTGAAGTCTGTCCCTACCTAGACTGTAGCCAGATATCTGGTGACATGCTTCACACATTCCTGAGGTCCATATGGTGTTTCTGTGATAATAATTTAGTGAAGATGTCCTGGTAAACACATGTGGCTGCCTTTCTTCCTGTCTGTTTGTCCACAGGGGCTTCTGTTTCTTCAACTCTGTGGCCATCGCTGCCAAGCAGCTCCAACAAAAACTCAGTGTCAGCAAGATCCTAATCGTGGACTGGGTAAGGACCCACCGCATGACCACTGTCGCTGGTCCCCATATGGGGAGGAATCGACCCCGCACAGTAGCACTTCTATTTTTCATTTGCTTCATTTACACACTGTTATTTCTGGTCTCCACGTGTAATCTGAACTGTCACATTAAGTACGCACTGTCACACGCAATCAAACGAACACACATCCCCGCACGCATGTGTGTCGACATTGACCCACCGCCAGGTGTTTGTCTCTGTTCACCACGTGTGTGCGAGCCTGCACCATGTCTTTGACATATTAGTGGATCGAACACTGATTACTGTCTGCTACAACAAAACATTTTTAAATTAAAGCCACTCATTTTGCATTTGTGTTTTTTTTTTTTACGCATGCCTTAGATTGACAGTTTTATTTCTGATTACAACAAATGTGTGAATCTATCATGATTTTAGTTGGAGGTGAATTACCTATTCTCTCATCTGATAATTGTCCAGGATATTCACCATGGCAACGGCACCCAGGAGGCTTTTTATAATGACCCAAGTGTGCTGTACATCTCTTTACACCGCTATGACGGAGGCAACTTCTTTCCTGGTAGTGGACATCCAAGTGAGGTAGCCTTCCCAGCACTTTTGTTTTTGTTGTCATAGTGATGTCTGAGTGTGTATTTGTGTGTCTCTGCATGTACCTAGATTCCTTAAGAACAACACAGGCAAAACCTTTATACTCAGAACAGACGTTCTCTTTGTGAGATGGTCAACCTGAGTAGATTCTGGATATATAATCCTGATTTGACTCAGACTCTTAAATATTTAGAGTTCATAATAACACTACTGATGTCTCATGTGAAGATTGATATGTTGGCATAAAAATATTTGGCAATTATCTAACTCTACTGGGACATTAGGGAGCTCAAGAGCCTTGTGTTTAGCATTTAGTTGTCAAAACATGAAGAATGATTGTAACAATAAATCCAGAAATAATCCACATGATTGAAAGCCCCAATTATAACTTTAATTTGGGCACGATTTTCACTATTGCAGATTCTGCATCGCACAGGGAAATGTGGTACAGGTTACTGTGGATGTGCTATCCTGCCATGTACAGCGGTTTAATATTAAAATATCTTCCCCATGAATGGACGGGCTGGACTTCACAATTCAATCACGTGTTTTATTTTGTGTCATTTCGAATTTCCCTCATAGTTCATAGTGTGATCCCAGTCAAAACGAATCATTTAAAGTACAGTTTAGAATCTCATGCTGACACTGTTACAGGCAGGTTTGTTTTCAGTCGAGTCAGTTTATTTGAGAAACGTCAGGACATTGTATGTCAGACCGTCACAACAGGATGTCTACTGTGGAATCTCATCCTTATGTTTGCATTCAGGAAATTGAGATGCCTATGAATTCTGCCTGCGGTCTTACCAGAAACCAAGGGTGATGACTATCCCCAGTCAGATGAATTGACACATCCCACGGTGGCATTCACCACCCCTCCAATCCCCCTACATCTCTTCCTCTCACTCTGACATCCTCCCCCACAATAATGAGGATAAAATAGTCAATGTTTTCCCATAAAATCCCCTGATGAGGGACTTTACATAAAACGCTTGGCTGGCTTGGATGTGGCTTTGCCTTAAGTGGCCCCTCAACCTCCGTTGAGCTGTGTGGTAAACCTCTGGAGTCTCGCTGTCCCCTGTGTAGGTATATAACACACCATGGGGCAGGGTTGTGATGTCATAGCCATAACAGAGCGTCCCGAGTACCACACAGAAACCAGCGAAGGCATAATCCAGTCCAGCAACTCTAGAAAACATGAAAGAGAAGCAAGGAAAGAAAAAGGACCAAAAGGAGCGTAAGAGACTTGGAGCAATAGCAGGAATAGTACAGCTATACGTGTGTGCGTGTGTTGTTTGTGTGTGTGTGTGTGTGTGTGTGTCCACGTGCATGCGGGTATATTACCAGTTGGCAGCGGACAGGAGTCCTCATGTGTTTTTTGTTTGCCCTGTGAACATCCCGTCCACTGAGAGAAGAATGGAGACAGACGCTCTGTGATGCTCATCAGCATTCCTTCTCTTTCAAACATCCTCTCACACCCATACACACACACACACACACACACACACACACAAAGGAAATTACCGTGCCTCGTTGCCAAGAGCGTGTCAATCACCCTCCTCATTCTCCCCTCAAACTGACACATTGACTGATGGTGAAGGGCTTAGAGAACAGCTAAATGGCTGCTAGCAGAACTACAAAGGGAAAAGCAGGAATCCTTAGACCTTCTTTCCAAGGATCGGGCCTCAGTTCACTCTCTGCCCCACGTGCAGGAGGTCAGACTAAGAGGAGCAGCGTCAACTCTGCCCGGCACTGTGGGAGTACACAGCGGATAATCCTCTAAATTCATTTTGTAAATATAAACAGTGCATTTTATAGTACACAGTATGTGATGTCAGGGCAGCAGTTGCCAAAAGCGAAATATTTCCCAGTATAGCTGCAGCCTACAGTTTGGGAACTATAAATTCATGTAGCTCTGTTGTGGCTCACAGTGATTTATAAGGCCACTTGACAAATTGTATCAAAATCAAAATGGAGGGACAGGGGTGTTGAATTAATAGCCATCCGTCTTTCATTTAGGACTCGTAATCACTCCCTGGTGTTGTCTTAAAGAGATGCAGTAACTTTCCCTCGATTGCTGCAACGCAACCTTTTGCAACAGCCGGGTTGATGTTGTGAACATTCGACACAAATCTGTCATCGTCACTCTGTTTCTCTGCTTTAGGTCATTATTTTTCTCTCTCTCCCTCTCTACCTTCATCCAGGTTGGTGCAGGTGCAGGCGAGGGCTTCAATGTCAACGTGGGATGGACAGGGGGGTTGAACCCTCCCATGGGTGATGCTGAGTACCTGGCAGCATTCAGGTAACGATGCCTCAGATGCTTGATCTATAAATCTATAAATCACAGTTTTTTCCGCACTGCATGCTTCAAAAATGTTAAATCTAAAAAAAAAAAAGTCTGGATAGCTGTTTCCGCATGACGTTGCTACAAAGCAGACACACTCACAGAGATTACTGTCGAGCATTTATCAAAGCAAAACATCGTTTTTCTGCCCTCCAGGCCACCGTACACTCGGTCAGTGCGACTGCCAGATTGGCAGTATCTTTAGATCAGAGTGTTGGTTGTAATGGTTTCCCACGCAGTCCCTGAAGAGTCAGCTACAAAACCTAGTTAATTCAAGGAAATTCAGCTGCATCCAGTAAACCAGTCCAAATGATCCTAGTCACATACACAGATGTGCCATACTCCTCCCACTAAAAAGCATTCGTCAGCTGTCATTCAATTATTCTACACTCCTGTCACGGTTGTCATTTATGGGTCTCTGAAAATACAGTAATCCCAGTTTAGATAATAAAAAGCCCAGATTTACTCTACACACACAAAATAATTCTGTGAAGAAAAGAAAACGTTTTATCTTCACGCAGAAAAGAAAGCGTTTTTTTTTCACCAGTTTGAATGTTAAGTGAATTGTAAGTCAACATTTTTCTCCTCTTGGTTCAAAAGATAGTTAGTCTGCTTTAAAACGATAGTCAGGTGCCCACGAACATAGAAACCTTCCACATTCGTCTCATCAGGTTGACATTTTCTCTTTTCTTCGTTTTTATACTAAAAAGACATCCAACGTTTGAAGACTTCCGCTTGATTTGATTAACTCAGACTGCTTAAGCCTCACATTAGCTTTAGATGCGCATTTGAATCTAATTTTGCACAGAATGAGCGCTGTGGATTTCGGGGGGCTTTAGGAAGTCCGTCCATGGCAAACATGAACAGGAGGAACTGTTACAACATGAAAAGCCTCTTTCACTGTTCATATGTGAAAACGGGACATCAGCGCTTCCTATCTGCAACTTTTGCATACGTTTAATACATGTTTTTGTTCCGGTATTATCTGTATTGTCTTAAGAAGGCTTCGTGTTTGATTCCTAATTTCCTCTGAGCAATCAGCGTCAGTAATCAGTGGTAAGCCTACACAATTAGTATTACGAGGGAATATAATAAAAGGGCTTTCTGCGATCATATTGGCATTAACTCGCCAGTAATTGTTCAACAAAACATGCGTTACTAAAAGTCACCTTTGCTCTCCTACACTTTCCATTTCACTCAACCTCGTTTTTTCCCTGAACGAATCTGGTTTGGTTCTAATCTGCACTGTAATGAACTCCCAGGGTTTCTGTCAGCAGCACGGGCTTGCCAACTGATGATTAAATAATATGTGAGCATGGTATAGACACACAGTGGGTGGGCCCGTCGTCAAAGGAAAAATGCTAATGAGCAAACCCATACTGGTAAAAGCCATAGCCCCACTAGGCAGGCTCAGGAACACTAAGTCCAGTGTTTACTGCAGCTCTGGATGCTAATTAAAAAACAACTGGTCCTTTCCGGAGCAGGCGTCTGGTTTGGGTACTTTTCATCCAGTCTGGGTAATGGCAAGTGTTATGTGTAAGACTTCCTCAGTTAACCACACTGTAGTACTGTACTGTGTGTTACCCCTGGTGACTTTGTCCTGTTTGAAAGAGCAGAGAGAGAGTGGAGAAGGAGTTTCCTGCCGGACCAGTGGTTTGATAGTTGTAATGTTTTGGGTGAATATCCGGCCAGTGAACTTTGTCACTATGTCACTGTGGCGAACAACCCCTTATTTACTGCAACATTTCATCTTCTAATTTAGGAAAAATGTCCTTTCCAAAACTACAGCAAGGTTTTTAGTAAAAAAAAATGCATGAACTATACGAGTATAAAAGAACTTCTACATAAACGCACACTATACATGTATGTTTGGTGGACACTGCCACTATTCTTTGAATTAACTGTTCCAAATAATATGCATAACATGCCATGCAGACAAAATTTTATGCATCATGAATTCATCTTTATGCAATTAACCATCTAGTCTGGTGCCAGTTCTGTAATTCAATTTGATTACATGATTTAGACGACAGGGTGTTCCAGACTCTGTGTGTTTCTCTCTGGGATGGAACAGAAAAACTACCCAGAGTGCGGCTGTTGATGATCTGTTTCTCTGTTTTCTGGGTGTGTGTTAGTGGCAAGGGAAATACTGTGGTTGAGAGCAGCGGTGAGACACTCGTACAATCAAGAGGAAGCCCAGCTAGTGTGTATATGTGTGGACGATTACCAAGGTGGTCAAAACCTAGGTTCAGCGTTGTCACACATACGCACATCTAGTGTCAAAGGAAGAGCGTGTATGTATGTATTTGGCCTTTGCATTGTATGCATTGGTGCATGCACATAATTTCCTGTGCATTTCTAGGTGGCTACTGACGAATGAGAAACTATTATGGACGAGAGAGAGAGAGAGCAGAGGAGAGGAGAAGAAGTGGGGGGTGCATTGTTAGGGAATCCAAAGGCGGCGTAATTAGGCCCAATGGATCCCAGATGGCTGGCTGTCAGTGACGTGAGAAGAGGGACGAGCTCCTAATAGGAACCAGGCGCACAGAAATGCCTTTGAACTGCCGCTGAGAGAGAGAGAATCAAACGCGGCATGGGACGTGCGCTCTTGCTAAATAACTGGCAGCAGGAGACGAGAGGAAGCGGGGATGAGAGCGAAGAAGTGAAGAAAGTGGTCTCCCCTGAGTGGAGCGTACAGCATGTGAGCACCTCAGTCCAGATATGTCTGAGGTCTCATTTTTATCCGCTGTGTCACGCACCAAAAAAAAAGCCCAGAAACTCTCCTGTGTGCACCACCTGCCCGAAGTTGTGTAAAACCAAAAGCTGCCTGATTGTCACTGAGTCTTTTCTTCAGCCGTTTGTTTGAGCTTTATGTGTCGAGGAAAGGTTCTCATTTAAACAGTTGCACATATTCACACCTGTGAGCTAGCCCACCTTCCAGTGTTGGCTTCTTACCAGGAGGGGATGGAGGAAGAACACAGATCAAGCACTTGGAACATGGGCTTTGATAATTCGTCTTTCATCGTTTTCAAATAGAGTGAAGTAAATGTTTGCAGTTACCAATCAGATTTTATGTGCGCGCCAGTTGCTTGCAAATCAATCACCTGAACCATGCACAGACTTTTTTTTTCTTTTTTTTACATTACAGGCAGCTTAAAAAAAACGTGTTCATTACAGTAACTAATCTTTTCGGTCTATTCTGATATTAAATCAATCTCAGTGACTTCCTTGCCCACGTTGTTATTTTGAATACCCAGTTCTCATTTTCCTCACAAATTATGAACACCTGCTGAAAACACGATTTCTTAAATGTACTCTAATTTCAGCTTGGCCACAGAGCTTGACTGAATAACAATATAACAGTATTGGCTTACAGCCTGTTGCTTCCTCTTTTCCTCCACAGAACTGTGGTGATGCCAATTGCACATGAGTTTTCCCCTGATGTGGTGCTGGTGTCAGCTGGCTTTGATGCTGTCGAAGGGCATCCATCATCGCTCGGAGGCTACAAGGTCACAGCCAAGTGTAAGCCTCAGTCAGTTTATGTGCAGCATACGTTCACGTTGACAGCGTCTCCCACGGCTGTCTTTGTTCTCCTAATGCGATTGTTGTGAACAAACCTGCACAGCTCGGCAATTAATCGATATCTCGTTCACACATTGTTCTCTACCAGGTTTTGGCTTCCTGACCCGTCAGCTGATGTCACTGGCTGGGGGTCGGGTGGTCATGGCTTTGGAGGGGGGTCATGACCTCAAGGCCATCTGCGATGCTTCTGAAGCCTGTGTCAGTGCCTTGCTGGGCATGGAGGTGAGATATACGTGTGTGTGCACATAGATGGGTTTCCACAGTACGTTACATCCTCATGTAACTTATTCTGGGTCGTGTGTCAGGTGGAGCCACTGTCCCAGTCTGTGCTGGACCAGAAGCCTTGTGAGAATGCTGTTCTGTCGCTGCAGAGAGTCATCCAGGTCCAGGGTGAGAACTGACTCTTCACACAACACAGCACAGCACAGTCGGACTTCTCAGCACATGTTCACATTCTTTGTATGTTCCATATGTTTTATTGTTGTAATGAGTCTTGGGTGTTTCAGCACAGAATCACAATCCTGAAACCACATGTTGCAACATCATAGAAAAACACGAGAAGTCTTTTTTCACTGCACACATCCCCCTCGCTCACCCCTCGGATTGCTTTTGTTTCAGTCGACAGACAAAAGAGAAATGTCCTTTTGAAACGTCACAATAAATATGAGACGAAAAAAAATTTCCATCAGCTGGTTTGAAGTTAATAAACATGCTACCAATGCACATCAACAGTTTTTTTTCTCCTTCAGGAAATGGTTTGTATTGGCCAACTTGTTTTTGCTGCTTGGATGTAGGCTGAAGTACATGTTCTAGTTTTTTTTTTTTTTTTGCTGAGATCAGAGAAACAAACTACCGTTGCACCAGCCAATACTCGTACCCCCTTTTTTTTTTACCACAAGTAAATTTGTGCTTCTGTACAACATGTACAGAGCCTCCATGACAAACGCCGCCAGCAAAAAAAAAACGTTCATGTAAAAGATGCCCCGCGTTTCTTCATCCCATTTTTCCTCCTCATATCCCGAGCTAGCCCTCTCTCTGCCTCCTCATCACTTCTGCTCTCTGGCCACCTCTCCTCCTTTACATCCCTGTCTCCCACCCCTCGCTCCAGCCGTCCCACACACAGACAGACACACGCACATTCGCACACACATAGCTGCCCTGGCTCCAATTATCTTCAAACACTTCTCTGGCACACGACCTTCGCAACATCCCCTCCTGATTGCACACAAATGTTATCCCAACCAAATTAGATTAATTAAAAATATTTGCAAAGCCACAAGAATGTTAAGCCCATAATTTAGACCCGGAGTGATATATATGTGAGTTGCATGCACAGCTAGAACTCACACACGCTCGTAGATGAACACATTTGCTAACACTGATTGATTTTTACTTCCACTGTGTGTCACACAACTTAAGCCTGGAGACCCTGAGAGAACAGATTGGACTTGAGTTTACATTTCTAAAACGATCAACGTGGATTTAGACTCAGGCCACGGGCTGTTTATAGCACAGCCAATGCTTATATTCAGATCAAACAGTTACAACCAGTGGATCAAACAGCAAGCAGTGCTTTTTATTAATACAGTGCAGGCATTTTCCCCCAATGAACCATTCAGGATGAAAACAACACTGAAAAACCAAAGACTGGGGCCATTAATCTTTCTCTCTCGTGTTTCCTTCCTCCTCTCCTTCTTTTCCCTCCCCTTTGCTTCCTGCAGGTGAGTACTGGCAGAGTGTGAAGGGTTCGGCCGCCACAGTGGATCTGTCCTACCTGCAGGCACAGAGGCGACGGCTGAGGCGGGACTCAGACAGCGAGGCTGTCAGTGCCATCGCCTCGCTGTCGATGGAATCCCTCACATCGGACAGGTGAGAACGGTGTTGCGTGTAATATGTTGTTCTCCAGGTTTACAATATTGTCTCACCTCATGTGCGATAAAATGTTCATCTTTCTCTTGTTCTGAAGGAAACAGGCAGAAAAACCAACAGAGAAATGTGATTCTCTCTGAAGAAGAGTCTCCTGACAACAGTGGAAACACACACACACACACACAGCTATGCATTTAGACCATCACTGGAACCTCTTCAGTTCGACCACTGTATACACCTCCACCTTCATTACTACTGGCTGCCGTCTGACCAAACACACACTGAGGAACAACATTCATGATGTCCCCACAGGCTTCTCCTGACGGGGACGTCGCCGACTGAACTGAACTGAACAAAAGCTGAAATGAAGGACACCCAGAGTCAGATTAATGAAGGACCTTCACTCTTGTAGCATTCGGAGCTGACAACGCTCCCTGACTTTACACGTTCACCTTGTTAGGGCTCCCACTGGATCTGTGCAAGAGCACTCGTAACCTTGAAGCCAGGTCAAAGGTCAGGCTGACTTACTGGGGCCAATCATTCAGAGCGGAAGGAGTTGTCCCCGCTGGACGTGCCTGTGAAGCAGAACAGACATATCCTGTGCACTTAAAACGCGTCCCACGAAGATGATGTCATTTGTCTGCATGTAACAAAGATCCAATGAAGGAAAAGATCTTCTCCGAGCAATTTGCACTGCACCGTTCTGTGATGTGAACCGGACCAGACGAATGAGACGGATGTTGACAGTCAGACATGTTGTTGTTCACTTAAGTATAGCACACATTTGACTTTTTGTTTGTTTGTTGTCGTTCTTGAATAAGAGTCCAGCGATCCGGACTGAAGCTACAATGAAGTCTGAGATACATATGTTTCACATTGTTTTGTATGTCCACATATTTTTTCTTTTATTGGCCTGTCGGGTGAGCACACGCAGCAGCGCGTTTGACTGCTGCAATTATTGGTATTGCTCCTCGGCAGATAAAAGAAGACACGTTGGAAAGTATTGACATACTGTAGTTTGTGTTGGCGGCATTGAAAAGCTAATACCTCGGTATCTCGGAGGAAAGAAAATGCTTTCACGAAGATTCTTTCCATGTCAGCGGAGATAGACATCTCCCATGATGCCTCAGTGCAGCAGGACCAGTCAGAAATGATTGTACACGTGACAGTGCAGATGTTCGCTGTCAGGAGATTGATTTGGAGACTCGTGTCCAAAGACTTTATAGTAGTCGAACACAAAGTGCACTTACAGTACACTGGCTCTAGAACACGAGGGTCACAATGACTTGGGTCTTAATATCTGAAGCTTGACCGTGTTTCTTAAGTGGACCAGAGTTTTTACCTGTGGATGAGCATTCCTGCTGTGTTTTGTTCATTTCTTTTATACATTTACGTTTTGTAACCAGGACAACCTGAGCTGACCGACTAGCACCGTTCCGTTTACTGTCCGCGTCGGGGATGTTTAGCTCCCTGGACCAAGCGACGACATTTCAGCAGTTAAGATGGAGCAATAATACTGAGATAGCTGAATATCCACACAGTGCTATTGGACACAGGTTAAGCGCAACCAAAGTTTATGAGAACAATGTGCCGTCCCCGGACTGGCATAGTTTAAAGAACTTCAAAGTCTTTGAGGAATTTGTGAATGTTTCTTTTTTTATGCAAACAGTTGAACAGTACCAAAAGCACTGGATAGATATATAAACAAATTCATTTCTCAAACAAAAAACCTGAATGACTTCTTTTTATACATTCTGACTCAGTGTCTTTGAAGTGCTCTTTGCATGTCTAACACAATTTTGACGGTGCTATAGATTATTTTTTAATACAGAATGTTAGCTTTGTTGTTTCTTTCTTTCTTTATGCTGCATTGCGTGTGCAAATGAAAACCTGTCCGCTCTCTGTTAATGTAATAAATATGTGAAGACTAATGACAGTGAGAGAAAACAGAGTTTTAGCTCCACACAATGTAGGACACCCTCACAGCTTTACAAAGCTTCATGAGGACGTTGTTGACAGGGACCTGACTGATCACGCCTTCACTTCTGTCTTAATTAGACGACAATACAAATCCGTATTTTTGTATTTCATTTGAAAGATGTGTCGCACGCCTACTTAGAGACCAAATTATCAGCCTCGTGCCTTGATGTGTCATTCTGACCAACGTGCGTGAAGATAACCTGAACATTAAAACTGAATTCTGAGTCCAGTCTTATCTTAATTTACATGTTTTGTTTCTGTACAGTTTGTATATGACTTTGTTTTTTGTGGTATCTTTTCTACTATTTTTGTTTCCAAAAATATCAAATAATAAAGGTAAATTATCTACATTTCAATAAGAATGTGTATTTATTTCTCATGGCACGCTTTGCTGTTGTGTTATTTTAGTTCTGTTAATATACCACAGTTTCCTCTCTGCGTGCCGACATGTAGTGCATTATTCCTTTGATTATCAAAACAGTGCGCCGAGTCGTTTAAAGCATCAAGAAGTATTTTATTGTCCAGAGGAGCTGACACAATAAAGAATATCAAAAGCAAATGCAAAACAATACAAAAGGAAAGGATCAAACAGCAATTAAACTACTTATGGTTACAAATGAATCCTCTATACTGTGGCTGTAACCACTTCATCATCACTGGCACACTTTATAAGAAACGTTCTGTTTTCATTTTAGGTTTGCAAAAATATTTTTTAAAGCTGCGGAAACGGGACAGAAAAAAAAAGCAACTTTCTGCAACGTTCAGCAATAGAAGAAAGACTGAAGTACAAACAGTTAAACGTTGAGTGGCGGCTGGACTGTGATCAGTGGTTTAAGACGTCTTCCCATTTCTCTTTAGAGATAAGCAGAATGCATAAGCAGAGTTAAAGTAATACAGTGTGCGTACACCAAATTCACAAACAGATACGCTTTAAAAACTCCAAAATACACAAAAAGCTATCCAGTTACTACAGCACAACGAAGCAGAAGATCTGCGTCAGATTCCCCCGTGCTCTTCTTTTTGCCACAAGACGGGGCTGTGAGAGCCAGAGCGTTTAGCTTATTAGCATTTTAGCTGTAAACATTCATTGGCTGTGACCGCCTTCCAACCACCACTGTGCCATTATCATTAGTCATCTTCATGTCTGTCTGATAGTGAGTCACTCGAAGAGTTGGGTGGTTGATGGTTATCCTCTTGTTACCCAAGGCACTCGAACCAGCAGCCGTTTTGTTTCATTGTCACCGCAGGCCAGCTGTTTCTTTTGTTAGTTTTCTTGTTTTCATCATTCAAAATGTTCATGTTTCCTCCCCAGTGTTTCAGAAACACACGAGGAAACGTGTCACGCTGCAGGAACACATCTCCGTGTCAGGAGTCAAGCACACGTCCAGACAAAGGCAAAAAGAGTTTTCTTGAAGAGAAGAGAAAAAGTGACGAAGGGGTGGTGGTGACCGGTGAGGCAGGAACTAGTTTCTTCTTTTGGTGTCGAGAATTTTCCATTTGTTGGATTTCTGCAGAGATGAGAAACACAGATGAGTTGAAATCCCAGGTATAACACTGTCAGATTGTGCAAATAAGTCAATAAATGTAAACTCTTGCCAAACTTTGTGAGTTGTGTGTTGAGGTTATAAAAAAACAACAAACACTCATGTTTAGTGGAAAGTGGAAAAATCCCTACAGCTCCTTACTTCAGCTTCTCTTGTTTTAACAAGCAAATATTTTTTTTCAGTCCTCCCTAATTACAGTGTGCCTTTCTACTACTTTAAGAAAAACAAGGAAGGAAGAAGAGGGAGAAGTTAGATATATGTTTGCGGGTGTTGTCTCGTTACGACTTTCATTATTCCATAAAACCATGAACGTGTAAACCGGCAAAGGCTTTTTTTTTGTCATGGGCCAACTTCTATTCTGCTGCTTATATTGACTTTTTCTTTTTACACAAAGACAGTAAGATGCGTCACACTTATCCGACTAGTTACACAAAAAAAAACATTTAAGATCTTAAGAAATGAAACTTCGTTTGATACTACTTCTGGCCGGCAGCAGCCGTTCCATGTATTTATATTCAGCAACTATACACTGCAGATTTTATTGGTAGAGGCGGAGTCTGACGTTCCCGCCCAGGTTCAGATAATCACACCTGAGCTGGGATTAACAGAAATAAAATTGTAAAATAAAACATATTTAAACAGGTTTCCGAAGGTTTTTTGAAGATTTAATATTTTTGCATTTTAACATTTTTTATGGTTTATTGTAAATTGCTCATTAAGTTCTGTTTCTATGAACGTGCATGTCTCACACATCCTGATGCTTTTTGGATTTCAGTTATGTAGCTTCTTGTTGCCTACGTGTCAAACCAGAAGTTATTCCTTCAAGACTCTCTACTCATGCAGCTGTCTGAGCAGCAGAAACATACGAACGCATGCTCAAGCACACATGCATGCAGCATGCATGCGCATACAATCCTCCCACCTGCACTCAGCCCACAGTTTATATCTAAAAATAAAGATGACGATCAGAAGCCACAACTTCTGGATTGAGGCTTTTAAAAACGCAGATGAGCCGCAAAGGACTTTACATCTGGTCTCGGAACGGTCCAGAGTAAAAGCCAGAGACTTAATATGCACAGAAGTGTATCCAACAGCTGGTCAGTCCAAACTGTATAAAACACACACACGAACACAGCAGAGCCAGAAGTTCCGGCAGAGGAAAAAGCAGTGACAGGCATTTTGATTATAGAATAAACAGAAGAGAGAGTATTGTTTTTTTTCCTACTCAAACAGAACAATCGTCTCATTCTAAAAGTCTCAAGCTGAGCCAGACGCCCACAAATCATGCTCATCAAAATCCCCAAAATGTCCATGGTGCATTTGTGTTCATGTGTGTGTATCATGCAGCCCCTCAAGGAAATATTTGGCATGTTCTACACTGAGAGAACACAATACCAGGGGAAACGAGTATTTTTCTTGAAGTATACTCAGAGGTGAAAACCAATTACTCAGTTATTTCCTTCATTAAAACAGTTGGGTGGGCGAAGAAACAAGAACCATTAGAGCCCTTAAAAATTACCACCTAATTAAATCTGTCAGTTTTTTTTTTATCTTCTATCCACATCTTTGATATTTTGCACATTTTGTAAGTATGAGCTAAAGACTTGCTGCACAACCTCTGAAACATACATACTCGTAACGTTCATCACAGACACTCACACATGCATGTCTGCACCCTCTTTGAAGTCTTCCTGACTTCTTCAAACTGCTCTGCTCTTTCCTAAAATTGAACACTGAGTTCAGAAGCAGGCCTTGAATTTCTCGCCGTCTCTGTGGTGGCCTCTGCAGAGCTGATGATAACACGCAAGGCAGGCAAAGTGATAGGTAATAACTACTGCGCTGCACTCAAGGACACTCTGCTCCATGTGCAGGGGCCTTGGCTTTCCATCCCCAGCTCTGATTGGAGCCTTCAACATCTGCTGCCGGGGCCACTGGAGGTTTAATAATATGGCAGAGGGGAACACCTGCAGTGAGCACATGGCCAGCGGCTGTATGTGTACGTGCCTCGACCATGTAATGTATATGTATCGTATGTAGCTGCTCTTGTAGAATTATTTGGGATTCACTGATTCCTGAGTGTGATTATTTCTGTCTCCTTAAAGATCTGTGTCAGCGTGTTTGTGTGTGTGTCTGTTTGCAACGTGTTTACCTTGACCTGTCATTCAGCTGACTAACAGTGTGTATTTGCTTGAGCACAGCGACACAACATACTCATCTCATTCCAGCAAGCTGACCTCATTTCATGGAAATGCTTATTTTTCCTGCTGTCATTTTATTTTGGACTTACTGACTGTCTAAGTCTCACGAACCTAAAAGCTGTTTACTAATCACACACACACACACACACACACACACACACACACACACACACGTTGCGCGCTGCCACACAGTGCGGCCTAATTAAGGTGGACTACATATAACAACATATAAGGCAAATACACACAAGCACACACGTACATGCGCTGACATCCATAAGCCCATGCGCATGACCCTAACCCTGGTACGCACACCTTCCTAATACCTCACAACTGTTTCCAATCTAAAGGTTCCTGCTTGTCTGGGCCTCGGCGGGGCCTGATTGCACGATACAAGATCCTGAAGAGAGAGGGCAAGGCTGCAGGGGAGAGAGAGCAAGAGAGAGGGAGTGATGTGCCTCTGATTTTTTTTTTCCTCCTCACTCTTTCCCCTTCTTTCATGCTGTACCTGTGCAGGAATCTGGTGTCTGTTAAAATGGTTGAAAAAAAACACACACACAGACCCTGTGTGAAGTCGATCCTACAGATTCTGGAGGAAAACATTTGTTTTAGATACTTTGAAGGTCTGTCAAATACTAGAGCTGCTACAGGAGTTCAGATTACAATGATAAAGTGCTGTTAGTTCATTTTAGGTAATAAACATAAACTACCAACATGCTCAAGGAGGATTTTTTTTAAAGTTATTGCATTAAATCGTGATAAGTATTGTTGTTCGTTGAAGTCAAGGCTTCAGTTTAGAAACATCATTTAATAGACGAGTTGTTAGTCATGGACGTGTTTGGGATACACAGAAGTTGATTTGAGGACAAGAATGTTCACATAAATGCAGGCAGAGAAGTCAACTGTTCAGAAAATTCACATAGGACTTCAATTTATTTCTATTTACATTTTTTAACAAAGTTTTTTTGCTTGAAAAGTAATAAACTGGATGCATCTCAGTTGTTGATCACTACGCTTTCTAATTTTGTGTGAGGCATTTTGTTTTGTGTGCAAACTGTTAAGTTAAGTTTATTTGGATCATCCTGTGTAAATGACATTTATTTAACAAGAAAAACGACCTCCCATTCACATTGACGTAATGTCAGAAAAACACAAAATGAATTAACCAAATAGGTTTGATGTAGCAACAAATAAATACATAAATAAATAAAATTAACAGCATGCTATGCTTCTATAAAATCTGTAAAAAATAATCTATTTATTAGTTATCTTAGTGATTGAAAATTATTTTGTTTAATAAAACATTAAATATAATCAGTATAATATAATAATACTTCAAGTATGAATTAAAGAGTCACATTAGAACAGTAACTACATATTTATACTCAATTACCTGATTCACTGTTTCTATATTTTATTGGAATATATTATTCATTAGTGTGGGACAAAGATTGTGGATATTTGTTGTAGGAAACATGTATACAAGTGAATTAAGAACTGCCAAACTAATTTAAAACCACGGCGTGTAGCTCTAGACCAGCCCAGAATGTGTCACTTTTACGTTAGCTGCTTGTTAATTAATATGTTTATGCACAGTTGTCTCCTGCTGCTATTCGAGGGCACCCATAAAGAAATGTGCTTCAAATTCATTAGACTGAGATCGAGTTAACTGCAACGTATATTTAATATATAGAGTATATATATATTTATATGAATTAAGAGTTATATGGGTGTGATTTTTTGTTTAGTGTAATAGAAAAAATTTTGAATAGAAAATAAATACCAACAAAAACAGAATCAGAATGAGAGTGTGTGTGTGTGTGTGTGTGTGTGTGTGTGTGTGTGTGTGTGTGTGTGTGTGTGTGTGTGTGTGTGTGTGTGTGCGTTTGCATGTTGGGTACATACCTGAGGGGCTGGAGTGGATCATCTTGTTGGACTGGACTAAACTGTGGACAGAAAGGAGAGAGCAGTGGAGGTAGGAACAATGTGGTGGTGGTGTGGGGGAGGGGTTGTGAGAATGCATAGATCCAGATGTTAATATTAATGTAGAGATGGAGCGAACCATTATGAAGCACAAAGCAGGGTGAGAATTGTATGCAAAGGTTTGAGGTGAAACAATTAGGATCAGAACAAAAGTGAAGAGTTCAGAGTTTGAAACGAGTGCAAACACAGACAGAAGCGATGGGGTGGAGATGATGACACAAGAGGGTGTTAAAGGAATGTCTGATGGGTCCTAGTGGCTGGTGGACATGGCCCAGGCCCCCTCCATCCTCCAGACAGAAAAGGCGTAGCTGAGTCTTTCATGGGCCAGGTAGTTGCAACTTGCCAGCTTGGCATCCATCTCATCGCTCTGCAGCACCTGGTACAGGAAGTCAATGTAGCGAGAGGCCAGCTTCAGGATCTGGATCTTACTCAGCTTGTCTGAGGGTAATGTTGGGATGATCTTGCGTAGAGAGGCGAAAGCGTCGTTCAGGGACTGAGTGCGCTGACGCTCCCGCACGTTGGCAATGACACGCTGTGAGTGGAGGTCCTCGAACGGCTGATCCGGCCTGGGGCCCAGTGACGTGGGGGCCAACGACACCACTGTCGAAGGACTTTTCTTCAGCCTCTTCGGTCCGGATGGCAGCAGGCTGCTGGGGCTGCCGGTGCTGCTCTCCTCGGCCTGACCTAGGCTGTCCTTCTTGGGGTAAGGTGAACGCTTTCGGTTTCCTGCTTGGGTCTTCTTTGATCCTCGCTCCAGCTCCTCTTCACTGGCCCCCAGCCCTCCTTCGGGGGAGTTGGTGCAGGACACCTCTTCTCTCATTGTACCGTCCACCAACGACTTTCCTCACTCCGGTACAGGGACAGGACGATGTAAGGCTCTGTTGTACCCTTAACCTTATCGACAGCTCAACAAACGTAAACTGAATAAACTTGCGTAACAAAAGCCTTCTCCTCCATCAAAGAAATTCACGGCTGCTGAAGCTCCATCGGACCTGGCGTTGCTGTGGCTGTCCCGTTTCTGCGTTACCTTGTAAAATTTCTCACATTCACATTCCACTCTCAACCTGGCAGGCAGAACAACAACAAACCATCTGACAGGCAGGCACCTCCACCTCTTTTATACCCAAAACTCTAACCGCGGAGCTCGCGAGCACTCCTCATTGGCTCTTTATTCCAAAGGGCGTAATCCAGCCTGAGAAAGGCAGGGAAGCAGGAAGTGTGCGTTAGCTGGGCAGGCGGTAGGGGAAGGGGGTAAGTGGCATTCTCAGCCAATAAGAAGTGCCGCGTCTAATGTTGCAGAGAAGTTTGAGGCTTTATGGGTTCCAGATTTGGGCTGCAGTGTGAGTCTGCATGCAGCCTCGTGTCTGCATTCTCGTTCCCCAATCTAAACCTTTTGTTTCTGACGGCCGTCAGTGTTGGCTTCGAGACGACATTTTTATTAGTTGTTTTTTTTATAAATACATATTCTTAAAATCTGTTCAACAAATGTGCAGCTTAAAAGACAGAAGTCCAACGATGTCGTTTTAACGGTTTTGTCATCTTAACCTCTACATGAAAACACGTGGAGGTTTACGCTAACGTTTGCCTGTGATTTTTGCTAATAATTAAACACCATGAAATCTGTAGACCCACGAGTCACAATGTGGACAGAATCTGTGAAAATATTACAAAACACGGAAGGAGAATTTATGGGGGAACTTTACATTTATTTTTGGTTATGGGATATATGTTTATCAGAGGCACAAATTGGAAAGTTTCTCATGTACACTATAAATACCTGCAAACAAAAACAGAAAAAAGAATTAATAAATGTGTTTGCTTTAAGTAGATCTGGAGAAAATATGAGATTGTGAAAGCAGATTTCCTGGGAACGATTTCACACGATGAGCTTGTGTATAAAGAACTAAAACACCAGTTAGCACTGGGCACTGCTTTTTTGTAGAAAAGTTCTTAGTGATTAAACACCTCTAACATCGCTGCTGACATCATCTGTCCCAGTCATCTAAGTCGGATCAGGAAGGTAATGCAGACAGGACCCTAAATAACCCCTGACCTCAGTGGCCCAGTGACCTCAGTCTGCAGAGGTGAGAGAGCACCTAATTGTGCCATCCATGGCCTCAAGGCAGAGTCGACACATGTTCCACCTCTATGCCGCGAACGCATCAGGGTCTGCAGCCACTTAAACACATTTTCTACACATTTGCAGTCGTGACACAACAGGCAGGTTGCCCTTAAGAAAATGACAACATGTTGCTCTGGGTTTTGTGTGTTTAATCTGTGTTTAGACACAAAGGTTGCGTAAATCCACCTTCCCAGTCCGTTTCCCAACATTGTGTTCGTTTATACCTTCATGCGTCATGACATGAGTGACTCATGTGTGGATCACTGCAGAGAAATGTTGTGGGAGTTTTTCACCGCGCTAAACTGAAGAAATGTTGTACTTTTTGATGACAGCATGGTTATTTGTAGCCTATACATTTCAAATACACTTGTAAAGGTTCTCAGTCATCCCGGTCATGGGTATCTCAAAAAGTCCACTGGAATGGAAGAGTGGAACCAAACAAGTCTAGTTGCTTTGGATAAAACGATTTTGAGTTCAACTACGCCAAAAACATTTCATTATGAGATGCCGCATCAGTTTCTAAAACTGGTCTGCAGCTACTGTCCGGAGACGTCACATGAAGACAGAGAGAACATTTGACCAGAAACCGCTAGTCACATTCATGGGTTGTAACCAAAACTCACAGTATCCAGCTGACAATTTAGGTGTGATTGACGCAGCGTTTGGTGGGTCGTATGTGTAGAGAATGGTTCATAAGATTTTTGATGAGCCCCGTGATTGCGCTGGTTTACATTTCATTTACAGAGCAATGCTCAGCGGAAAGGAGCTCAATCCCAGTTGGGTTCAATCAACTTGAAAGAAAAGAAAAAGCTCATCTGGCCATCAACGCAAAGCTGTGGACAGAGACAAGGTTGCATTTACATAACAGGCCAAGTCAACTCCAGGATTATCTTGTATTGGAAGGGGGGCTTAATGGAAGCTCCGGTGGAGATGGTGGAGGGACACAAACAGTATTGTTGCAGAGGCTAATCTCAGGAGCTGCCGCTTACTTGTAGCAAAATCATGGCTCTGTGCCACCATCATGGAAAAAATGAGCTAACGAGGCGAGTAGGCCAGCAGGAATGTCGTGGCACATTGAAGAACAGAAGGAGAGAAAAAAGAGCAAGAGAATGGAATAAGAATAAGAAAAAGGGAAAAGAAAAGGAGAAGAAAGGAGAGGGAGAAAAGGGGAAAAAAGTGAGGCTATCCAAACAGAACCAGATGCAGGAGTGTGGAGGCTCGTTTGATCTCTGTCCTCATAGGCTGATTGATGTTGCACATTTCATTTCCTTGTCAGAGTCTTGACATAATGTTTCACTAAACACTCGGGCCCTGCTCGCCTCTTCGTTTTAGTTCCACAGGGGTAATAATCAACCATTTCTGGAGCTGAAAATAGATCATACACATATCGGTATATATCAATATATATATAGACTACACACACACGCAGTGGGGTTTGGATATCAAAGAAGACCAATGTATTGTCTGTTTCTGCCTCTACACCATATGGTTTGGCCTTGAACTGAAATGCAGCACTGAAGAGGGGCCATGTTACTACTTTGAAGTTCAGGAGGGAAAAAAATGTTTCTTTTTTTTTTTCTTAAAGTTTGTAATGCAGTCAGTTCAATTACCATCATACGCCGGGAGATCAACACGCAGCAGTGACGTACTGGGATGGTAGGAGCACTGCAGTGCGACCAGCCATAAGTCACTTGTGTGGAAATTCACACTGGCTCAACAAAAGGAACCAATCATTAAATTCCTGCACACCTTCACCCAGGGGGTTTCTTCACTCTCCTGGCCGCTGTTATTGATGTTTGCATACAGCACACTACACCCTCCTCCTCCTCCCTTCTCCTACCCCTCTCATACCCATCCTGCCATGGCTCCATCCCTCCTGAGGAGCCTTTAGTGGCACAAAAGCAGACATCTGGGACCCATTTCCCCCCTGGAGAAGCCCTTCCTGTGGGGTATCCACTTAGAGGGGTTCAAGAGAAGCGGGGTGGGGGTGGTGGGGGGGGGGGTGAAGGTGCCTGGTGGATGGGGGATGGTGGTGATGGGACTGGATGCGATGAATAGAGGAGGCCTGCAAACACAGGGTGTAGATTTTAAATGGAAAACACCAAATCCTTTTGTGTTTATGACCGGTTGTCTTAAAAATCACGTTGTTAAATGAGAGGATTGAGACCTTTCACATGTGTACGCTAAATATGCAATATAAGCAAAAGCCAACAGATGTTTAGCTTACCAGAAACACTGGAAACTGCAGAAAAAAGATAAATTTATCTACTAACACTTTTAGAGTTCACTAATTTTATGATTTTATCTCATTGGTTTAGATTGATGCAAAAACACTGGCAAACAACAGTCAACGTATAAGATAGGACAGAGAGCCTATGTCAACATGGACCAAAACGCACGCATCTAAATCTGCTTTTTAGAAATCACAGGAGACGTTTCTGTGTGTACTGTTTTTTAATCACTTTCAGTTGGAATCATTTGATGCAGATGTGTACTTTCATTCATTTCCTCACTGGTGTTATAGAGAGATATGATTTCTGGTTTTTGGGACCTAAAGGTTCACAGAAATGTAAAAATGTTTAAATCAAAAGCTCCAGAAAGCTGCTTAATGGACCTAAAGGTAAGATTGTTTTGTCTGCTGTTGATAGACATTTCAAAAATAAACCACAAACTTACATTAAAGACACTTCCCTCCCCCACTGCGTGCAAGCCTGTATTATTCCTGTTTAGCTGTGACTTATCTTCTCGTATTAAACTATAATTTATCATAATATTTAGCGTTCAAGCTTCCTTCAAATGTTGCTGCTTTCATGTGTAATTTAGCCAATATCCTGCTCTGGCTCTGATTACAGTGTTTAAGTGCTGGGGTCTGACCATGGCACATTACAAACAGTCCCAGTGGAGCTTACAGCTGAGCTGGGGATACAGCATGCTGAGCTGGTGTGCACTAGGCTAGGTTGGTTCAAATCTGAACCAACCTAGCCTATAGGTTGGTATATGTGTGTGTGTGTGTGTGTGTGTATATACATACACATATACATTTTTTTTAATGGATAATACATAATTAAGTAAATCAGCTACTAGTCAGCTACTAGTATTTTAAAATGAACAAAATTTACATCCTAGAAAAGATACGTCCTATAAAGACTTTGATGCATATGTATACTTGTACTTCACTGAAGTGCCATATTTTCTCTATATATCATCCTGTTTACCATATGTATAACCTGTGCGTTTCACTTCAGTTCAAGTTTAATTTAACACATGAATAAACACGTATGTGCTTACAACTAAATATAAATGTTTATAGTCTGTTTATTAATACTTGATTTGGTTGGTGGTGATCTTCTATTTGGTTAATAACGATTAATAAATACTGATAAGTCATTAACAATTGCGTAATAAGTTCTTAATAAACAAACACAACAGTCTCCAAAAGGCATGATTTGGCAGTTTACTCTTTATAGGGCAGATTTCTTTAAAAAATACAATTAAAAGCAGTAAGAAGAAAAAACTGGACATGTGAGTGAATGTCAGCATATGTGGGCATCACGCTCTCTGTTTGCATTTGTTAATATGACACAGGGACGACACATGAGAGGAACACCTGGACAGAGATTTTACCAGAGATGACAGAGTCTGCATTGTAGATATAAAACATGTCTTGTTTCAGTCCATGCTTTTGGGTCTAATGAGCAAAAAGATACTGACGTTATGTGAAACTATAGAGAGAGAAAATCAGAACTGCTGCTGAGCCAGCTGTTTGAAAAATCAACCTGTTGGGGTCTTTCGGTGAGTCACCAGATCAGAGCTGACCATGTGGCCACTAGGGCTGGAAAATCCTGTTTCAGCGTAAATTTCAGAGGTGAACTTATCAAGCCCCAGAAGTGTTGCTTACTCACTGACTTTATAAAAATTCGGAATGTGTGCAACAAACCGACAACAGCAATTTATCCCATAAAGCGACATCGATGAAGAAAACACCATTAAGAGTAATGTAACACGCTTAATCAAAGCAGGTAGCCAACAATGTGCTCTTTATCAACGTTAAAGGGGCAATGTAATATCTTCTTGGCCCTCATACAGAACAAAGACATCATAAAATCCATTTAATGATAAGTTCTTCAGGGGGAGTCAACCGCTGCTGTGTTGAACCTCACACTTCCAATACTGGTCAGTGGAAGCAGTGTCAATCTGGAATCACTGCGATCAGGCACTGACACGCATCCAGTCCTGGTACAATGTACAGTGCAGCCTTGTCTTCGAGGTGCAGAGGAATGCTGCGTGTCAGACAAACAGAGCTATTGCATTAGAAATATCAACAGAGCCAACTTCAAAGTGGTACACCTTCACATTGAATCAATCCCCACTTCCATTAGATTAGATGGCCTTACCAAAGTTACATTACTCTTACGTTTCCTTATGGTTTCTCAAATCCCTCGCTCTGGTTCTGGTTCCCCCTGTGAAGCCACTTCAAACAGCCTCTGCCATGGCATATCCCTTTGTGCTCTAAAACAGCAAATATGTGTCTCTCTAAAATGTTTCAGATGCGAGCTGTTCTGTTCTCCCAGAGGCGAAGACGGCGTGGCATACAGAAACACGAGGAGAGAAACAATAGCTGAACGTAAAGGTAGGGCATGTGCGGAAGGCTGGAGTTTGGCTGATGGACAATGAGTGATGGGAGAAGAGGATAAAGATAGACAGATGCTGAGAAACAGGGGGAAAGAACAGGGAAATGCTGGGGGAGAAATCCAGCAGCAGTAAATCAGTGTGGTAATAAGGGGAGATGGGGGGAGGGGGGGTCTGCAGAGGTCTAGAAACATATGTTTCAGTTTGTAAATAAAACAGTAAATTGCTATGGATATTGCTTAAATATCTGTGGGCTTTGTACCACGCTTTGCGGAAGTTCCTTGGAAATCATTCTGGGACTGCCTTCTTAAAATGCCAAGGAGGCTTCTTAATGTCAAAGAGGCCATCTGGTTCTCCACTGATTCAAGATGTTTGCTTTTCATTTAGCATCATTTTTCCTCCCGGTGCTTCTTTTTATAGATCAAACATTTCGCTTTTGTCTTATTGATACCAATGTTCTTATTTTGCATTTGAAACTTTCAGCCAGACCCACAACTGTGAATCTCTATTCACCTTTTTTTGGTCTCAGAAATAAACAAAATGCCTCTATTCACATACATGTTAGAGATGCTTCATTTGAGTATTTCCATTTGATACTAATTTATACTTTGACTCCACTTCATTCTGGGGGTTAACATTACTCCACTCTACTCCATTTATCTTAGCGTTGTAGTTACGTTAGTTATTGCGCCACGACATAAACTACAATAAATAAACTAGTTTGTCAATTTTCTCCAACAATACAAACAGCTTTAGCAGTAAAGCATAGTTAATAACACGCTGAAAAGGTTCATTCTGCTGCCTAATAAGTAATTTATTCAAGTAAAATGATCAGCACAGCAGTTTCATTTCACTAAAGTAAACAACCTAAATGCTTCTTACTCCTTACAACGCAGTAAGATGTTAGAATCAACAGAGAATGATTACAGCAACAGTGGAGAAAGTGTTTGAATCATTTAAGTGAAAGTGGAAATATGCGCAAAAACATAAGTTAGCGAGTAAACTGTAGAGTTTGTTCCCATGTCAGAAACGTCACTGATAAATGTAGCTGTCCAGCAAATGCAGAGGAGTAAAAAGTCTGAAAATATGAGCACCTACAAACCTGAGTAAACTCTACTTAATTTCAGTAATTCAGGGGATATGTAACTGCTATGACTTTTGTCCTATAGTAAAAATTCTAAATGCATGTTTTACCCGTGAAAGGTTCAGATCCCTGCTGGATCCCCATCATACTAATAGTATAAAAATCTGGTGCATATTTAGCTTTATATACACATGTACGTACACATGTTCAGCTCAATGTCCAATGTGAGCGCCGAGTTCACATAAACACGCGTGGAAGCAGACAGGTGGATGTTCACAATGATGCAGTGTGTTTGTATCCTCCATGAATTATTTCAAATACTTGAATTCTGATGTCATCTGTTAAACAAGTGTATGTGTTCACAACAAACAGCCCTGTAGGTTGTTTGGTACACATCTAAATTCAGCTGTTGCACCGCTGCAGCCTCTCATTGTGCCGGATATTTAGGATATTTGTGTTGTTTCAATGTATAAACTATTGTTTCCAGTCTCACCACACTGCCAGACTGCCAGTCAACACTTGAGGCAACTTCCTTCCCTGATTTGAGTGGAAAGGACTCCCATAATTGAATAAAATAAGACCCCTCCCTCTCTTTACATAAAACACACACGCACACACACACACACACTCCTTTTACGGGCTGGTGTATAAACTTAATAGGAGGCCTTTGGTTCCAAAACCCCCAGCTTGCTCAGTGGAAAGTGAGCCGGACTGTTTTGCAGTTTCTTGATGCCGAAGTTTATAACGGCCAGATAAAAAATGTTGCTATGGTGATTTAACCACAACATCGCAATTACCTTGATGCTATGAGACTTTGGAGGCTTACAAATAAACCAGTGCGATGTAATTAACATATAAGTACCACCACAATGTCCTTAAAACACAGGGAAAGGGTGCAGGAACGCAGCAAACAATGTGAAATAATGATAATGGACCCTTAAGGATCAAAGTCACAGATATTTCTAGTAAATAATGAAACACTGTTCCAGATTCACTTCCCCCAGTACCTAGCATAGTAGGAGTTTTTCCTAAACATCTGCAGGGTGGATTTATGAGAGACATTTTTCCACAATATACTCTTCTGTGAAAGAATCGTTAATTAGCTGTATTGCACCACAAACCGATAGCGTCAGAATATATCAGCCCCACATCCGCTCCACAGTCCTTCGATTGTCAGTCTATACACCAAAACAACCTGCAGCCACACCACCACCACCACTCCACCTCCTTTTAGGAATCAAACAGAAATGTGAATAAATGGACTTCAAAGGGCAGGTTGTTGAGCTGCATTTAGTGTTGAGATTGTAATGTTTTGGGTTGTTTTTCCTTCATAATGTGGTTCGAGTGGGAGGGAAAAATGGTTAAGTCCTCCTATGGTGCAAATCCCACACTAAAACACCCAAAACTGACTCTCCTGATTCAGGCGTAGCGGAGAGAAGTTTGTTTCACAGTACATTGAACTTACAAGTCATGTGATGAAATAAAAAAAGTGTTTTTTGCTGTTTCATTTCATTTAAAATTAAATAGTACTTACAGGAACAGAAACTGTGAAACTTGCCGACACATTACTTCCCACTTACACATGACACATGGGTCAGAGCGCATAGCAAAAAAAACACACCAGTGAACACAGGAGTTTAAAACACATATCATATTATATGTGTGATTTTCAGCCACATGATTCATGTACTATACTTAATTCAATTTTACCATTGTGGCATACAAAGCTGAACATTTAAAAGGAAATACAGCAAATTAATCTTACTACTATTAAGTCACCATAGAAAATATCATAAATGAATCTGATGATGGCGATATAACATAAGACATCAGGAATATATGAGCATGCGCAGGCCGCATTCACACTGTTTAATGTTTTCTCACACTGATGAATATCAAATGTATAGTTTACAATTAAAAATACTCATTCACAGAGCACTGTGAATCAATGTAACGTGTGTCAAATGGCACTGCACAAAAATGCAATCACACAGATGCTGCCTGATTTTGGGTGACTATAAAAGCAGTGCATCGGATTTAAAGCAGTGGATTCACCATTGTGATTTACACACCTCATAATTTGTATGTGCAACTTGTGAGGGGAAAATGACCAAAACAAAGTTATTAAAGTCATTCTGTGAATAAATATATGTGTGAAAATCCACATATGTGTATATATATGTGCAGTTTACTATATTTAATTGTTGGAAAAATGACTCCCTCTAGAGGCTACAATGTGAAACTACAACTAAAATGTCCTTCACTGAGTCATGGTTAGAAATGAGAATGTTTTGGATTTATTTTGTCATGAGGAAATTGTGCAAATGCATGACTAGGCACGATGCTAAGGAAGTGAAAGTGAATAATAATAAAATCTATCTAGGATCATATAAAACAAGGCTGGATTTGTCTGTAAAGTGGCCAAGTCCTGAACAAAATCTGTACATGTAAAAAAAAAACAGAGGAGGTTTCTGTGTGACATTGGTGCTCATCCACACCACAAAGTACTTCAACCCGACTCCTTTGACTCCTCTTAAAGTGTCCTCTGTCACTTTCACGCTGATATTTTCAGGTTGAGAAGCTCTGTGCAGCTACTGTGGGATGTTTAAGCGCCCTCAGAAGTCACTGAGGATACTGATGTCCGCAAACTCTTTGCGGTAGCGGTGAGAAGACAAAGCGAGCATGAAGGACCACTTCAGGCTCATGAAGCTCCACACACAGGACAAGTAGAGACTCTGAGGATCGGTCAGAGCTGGGAGAGGAGACTCACAGGTTAGAATTCATCTCTCTGTAGACCAGAGTGGTGAATGTTTCACGTTCAAGCATTTTTTTACAACACTACAGACTACAGGTGATATGTGAGACTGGTAAACATGACATTTATCATTTTTAAAGATTTATACTAATGTATGAGTATATATGGGTTTAAGGATCAGTGTAGTAGCTAAAAACAGCAAAAGTGAGGAACAAGTGCAAATAGAAAACCAGCACCACC
>JAUMTR010000022.1:7716695-7787491 GCA_032270685.1 Microctenopoma stevenorrisi
TACATATATATATATATATATATATGAGCCCTGACTCGCAGCTCATACTAAGACGGTTAACGGTGCTGATGTTAATGACGTGTGTAGGTCAGTAAAACATTTCTTAATGGACACGACTTCCCTAAACCACAGCCACGGGACTGTATTGTTTATGATGTAGCATGTAATATATCTGTGATGTTGGATGACAGTGGCCATGTAAAACTTACACTCCTTGTTGTTAATGGCAACAGAGAGGAATATAATGAAGGCCACAACTGCCAACAGAGAGAAGAAAAGCCCGATGAAAAAGAAGTACTTGAGGCCCTTGAGCCAGGTTCTCCAGTAGTCCTGCAGGTACATGATGTGAGTTATCAGCGTCCAAAGTGCCAGAACACCTGAGGGACCAAGGCAAGAGAGCTTGACATATATGACATTTCAAACACAGAGGTACACTTCACATATAAAAACACACAAACACATACTGTAGACATGCACAGAGATATACATCTAAAAAAAACACAGTTTGAACTGATAAACGTTGCTACAATATTTCACGTTACTTAAATACGCAGTGAAAATCCCCCTCCAGAAAGTCAAAACGTTTCATTTTACTGTTGTATTGTAATTCAATGACAATGAGGGGCAGAGTGTTCAGAAAGCTGCATTCAAAAGCTATTGTATGCCTTTATGACAACAAACCCTGAAGTCGAACAGTGAGCAGACGTGGAGGGCATAGAGACAACAATACAGCCTAAATGAAGGAGGCACCAATCCAGCTTTGATGCCAGTGAAGTTTTCCCACATTGCTGAATGAATGGAAACGAGTGGAAGAAAATAATGATTAAAAACTGACAAAGTGCCTGGCAAATGATGAGCATGTACCGAGCTGCAAGATCTGAAATCAACTTTTAATACCTTACATTTAGGGCTGATGTTAAGTGATGAGCGAACACTGACCTGAGTCTGGTGCTGTATGAAGGGTGAGTTTGCATTTTTCAGTGCTGCCAATTCCTTAGTCAACTAACTTCTTCAAATCCTGTTCCCCCTTTTTTAACAGTGTGTTCGACACTGAACAGCTGACCCAGCTTTTCTCCTGAACTGCACTGTGCAGGTCGGGAACACTGGCGTCACCGTCAGAGAAACGTGTGAGAGAATAAAGACTGTGCTGCACCAACTTGTTACTTTAAGACACCGTACAATCATAGGACAGCCCGGAGATCACTAGGAAATGACTAAACTAAAAGTGATTACAGTACATCCTGTGAACGGATGAGGGCAGAGGTTATAGATACAGACCTGGAAGAGTTGGACCAACATCAACATGGGCTCAAAGTGCAGATCTGGTGATTTAGCACAGACCGTTGCATAACTGTGCATGAGGCCAATTTTGCTATCTTTTTATTCGTAGAGTTTCATTTGCATGTGTGTTTCTAACCAAGCAAACAGTGGTTTCTATTGTAGATCAAAATTATAATAAAAATAACTTCTGGAGGTTTAAAATAAAAACTCAACCAACGCCTGCCTGAAAATGTTGAAACAACAATTCAAAAATAACAACGTTTTAAAATCTACATCTACACTTGAAATGCTTCCCACAATTCAATATATCTTTATTTGTATAGCGCCAAATCACAATGAAAGTCATTTCAGGGCACTTTACATAGCAAGGGTTAGGACCTTGCAAAAATATAAGTGTATATATATAATCAAAATAATCCAGAAAACCCAACAATGATCCTTTATCTATCATTTCAGGTAAAACATAACAAGAAAAGCTACCAGCACATTACACTAAATCTCTGCTCAGCACCCAGTAACTTAATGCACCGTAGAATAAATCAAGCTCGTGTTTCTATATTTCTTCTCCTAAAGACAGACACCACCTTAATTGTGCACATGTTCAGCTGAAAGCTGCCAATGAAGGGTGAAATACCTCCTGGATGTTCTGCTCCAGTACTAGAAAGTAACACTTAGACACGTGTGTGACAGCCAGTGTACCAACAAACACATCTGAGCAGGGATCTGTCTAACTATAGACTCTCTTTGCAATCAGCAGGTTCAGGCTGAGGAGGGGGGGGGGTCCTCACATGGAGGGGAGACTGTTTACCTGACAGTCCGCCCATGGCTGCAGTCCACGGCTGGTTGAACACGATGTTCCACACGAGGAAAGCCGAACATCCAAAGATCACACCGACCGAGGCGTAGCCGACGCTGATGTGCGTTCTGTTTACAGCCATGGTCGCCACAGCGCAGAGACACGGGCAGGAACGAGTGTGTGTGTGTGTGTGTGTGAGAGAGAGAGAGACAGCAGCGGGCTGATCCGCTCAGTCAGACCCGCAGGAGGACGCGTGTGCGTCCCGCTGACTACCTAAAGTCGATCCTGTGGGAGGCGTCCACCTGAAAAACACAAACCCACGTCGCCTCCCTCACCGCCACCGTCAGCGCCACCAACCAAAGAGCTGTGCAGCTGTGTCTCATGCTGAGCGGAGACAGCGCCCCACCACAGCCCCCGGGGGGAAATGCAGGCTGTCCGTCATCTCCACAGGCGCGTCCCCGCGTCCCTCAGCTCAGTGCTGTGGGTCAATACAGTTCCCAAACCAGCCAAAAGTTCCCAACACAGTATAAAAGTGCAGCAACTTCACTGCAGAGCTAAAGCTGTAATGAGACATGAAGAAGGTGACGAGGAAATAAAACGAGGAGACAAATTATGGGTTCAGCACAGAGATACCGACACAGACTCAGTATGGTTAGAAATAATTTTATTGTTTCACACGCAAACCACCTTCTTCCATTTTAATCATGCTCCTTTTCAGAACTGCTGCAACATTAATGCTAGTAATGGCCTGATATTTGCGTGAAACTGTAAAACAGTGTTTCTTCTTTGAGTTAGAAATACAGCTAACCCACCACCACCACCCCCCACTCTGAGTATATCAATGAATCAACAATCAACCAATCGCGTGTGACTTCAAACTGATCTTGCGCGCGAAACCAGACTTGTCAGGTAGTGAGAGAAAAAGAAGTCGTGCAACTTCTTTTTCATGACGATGATCCTATCTGCGTCTCTGTAGATGCGTTGCACAAGCAGGTCTTTTCTAGAGAACACAAACAGATCACACCACGACGCGCCGGTCACCATCATCTCGCCTTGGATTTGCCAGTAGCACGAGTGGTTCCTCTTCAATTTCAGGACTCCTTTCCGACAGACCAGGAACGGGCATTCACTAAAGCTCTGAAAGCGGGTGCATCGGATATGCACCAGCCCATAACTGGGGATCTCCTTTGGGTCGTACACCAGCCCGTGAGGCAGCACCCCCAACCACGGAGCGTCCGGGTGTACCACCAAACCGCAGGGGGACCAGTTGACGCTCATATTTTTACAGTATTCTCGAAGCGCGTCAGCTTTCATCTCCTTCTCTACCTTAGACTTTTTGCGCCTGAAGTCTCCCTTTTGTATCTTGAGGATCATTTGCTTCACGTGGTTCCTCCCAGGTTTCAGATTGCAGATCTCCTTGAAGCGGCTGGTCAGGCGCAGTTTCCACACATCGTCTACCGCCGTCTGATGCTCGTGTGTGGAGTACTCCAGACTTTGTGCTGCATCCCAGGTGATGTGCATAACGTTCAAACATTTCCGCTCCTTGGTGCTGAGATGAGGAAGTTTCGACACTGGCTCCAACCTGTAGTCATTCAGGGGAAGCAGCGGGCGGGGGGGAGCATTGTCCCAGGGTTTGTAATCCTCACTTGACGGCAAAGGGCACTGATATGACAGAGGGCAACCTTTAGGGACTTTACCTAAAGCACAGTCCACCAGCTCCACATCGGTCGTGAAATCCATTTTGGCTATGAAAGGCTTCTTGTCTTCAGGAAGATCCTTAAAGGTTTTGGTGAGCCTTGCCAAAAAGGACTGGTAGTCAGGTAGAGGCATGAAAGACTTGTCGGGCATTATCCTGAAACACATTATTAGTAGCAACAGCATTTAAACAAACAGGAGGCACTAGATGAAAACTGTAAAGATTCAGTCTCTGGAGTCTTACCTGGGTATTTCTAGTTTGGTTTTCTGCAGCCAGAGCTTGGTCTTCTATTTCGCAGCAAGAAAAAAAGAAATGAGATTAAAATCTTAAAAACAAACCAGACACAGAGCGAGAATGAGCCTTTGTTGTGAAGTTCACCTTTTTCTCTGGCTGATTGGGTTTTTGAGGTTCCAAACATTTAGTGGCGCTTTCTTCCCCTCTGCACAGCGTCAAAGCTCCTGTAACTGCACCCGGGTCCGACGAGGATCCGCCCTCATGTTCATCCCTCGTGTCCTCAGCTAGGAAGCCGGCTGAGGAGTCAGGGTTGTAGGCCACCATTTGAATGTGGAATGAGTTTGTGATACAAGGCATGTTTGTTTTGTCGTCTTCTTCTGGGTCACATTTCACACGACCTGGGATAATTAAGTGGTCAGCATCATGCAGTATTTGCTGTTGTTCTGATCCCAGACTTATGGCACATTCAGTTAGTTCCTCTTTAGCTTTTTTCGGCACTGGCTCTGATATTTCCTCGTGCACAATTGATTTCAGTTGAGGGTGCTGCTCCGGGACACTGGCGGTTGCTCCATTGTATTGACTAACATCTGTCACAGGGAAAAAGAAAAAACACTAATATTTAGCAGCTACACATTTCTTGTATCACATAATGTAGTGAACATATGAGTTAAGCCAGAATTAAAAATAAGGACAGCTACGTTATTCTTAGACTCTTACAATTAGTGGGACAAAACGTGAAGATAAAAATAATCCACTATGAATATTGAATGCTTCACTTGTTACGCATTTCAATATTTATCATTTAGTTTATCGATCAACACTAAATAACAATTTTTTTACTGTTGTAGTACAGTTGTGTACTTCTGTACTGTACTTTGATCTGTCCATGATAGGTTTTCCTATCATAGGGTTGTAAACTGGGACAAACCCGTTCACATACTACTAAGTTTTCTGTAGAGAGAAATGGCTTGCTCCACGGTGTAATGCCGTGCATACCAGCCTGTTCAACGTTTTGTGTGTTTGTTAACCACATCCAATGAATTCTTTTAAGTCTTGATCTGTTATTTTTGGAGTGATCTTGCTGAACATCCACCTCTGCAGAGGAATAAAGGATTATTCGAGAGTGTGGTGATTAAATAACCTTTGTTGGGCCTGTAGCTGTGTAAAAGGCGAATGGTGAAGGTGACGAACAATCCCTTCTGTACTTTAGTCCAATGTATTTTCTTACATTGACTTCCCTAAACATGCATGCTCGTGGACACAGACGAGGCTCAGACAAATAACTTAAATGATTCTTCAGAGAGATGCGTGATAACAGAAGGTGACCAACCTATCCTCGGTATCTTTATCTCGGGGCTGAGGACCATGTGCAGCGCGTTCCGCAGACGCTGGTTTTCCTCGTAGTACGCCTCCACGATAGTTTCCACTTCTCCGAATATCTCCACAGCCACGGTCGTGAACCTCTCCGTTAAAAAGGTGCGAAGCGCCTGAAGTTTGGTGCTCGACATGTCCTACACGCGTGCTGAGCGCTAATATTTCGACTTATTTAAGCGGCAACGCGCTCAAAAACTACAAAAACAAACCACGTACGGAATATGACTCCCGTCGCCTCTTCTTCATCGTCCTCCTCTTCGCATTTAATGCAATTCAGGTGCGACAGCGCCGCCTGCTGGACGGGAGCGTGGAACAGCAGGTTCATATTTTTATAAATTATTACATAGACATAATCTAAGGCTTCTACGGTCATACTTTTCCAGATAGATTATAACAAAACAGAAATGTATTTGCAGTAATTAACAGTAAAGCGTGGTGTGGTAGTATTACATCTCTTCATCCAAAACGTAACTATGTCCCTATCCTTCAGCAACACTGGCATATGTTCTTTTGAACATCTAAATCCCGATCGACCGTAGCTACACACCAGGAGAGGGCGGAAACGACCATTTCGTTCACAAGCTGCCAAACACCCGAGGAAGAAGAGGTGGCGGTGGAGGAGGAGGAGGAGGAGGGGAAGGTACCTGGTGACAGCTGAAGTGAACCGCTCCCCCCATCAGCAGTCAATAAAGTGGATAAAACGGAGACATTACTGCACGGTTCGATGGAAATACAGCAATAACGTTTCCCAAACCTCACAGTTCACCGGAGCGACGTTTTACAACTTTGAGCCGACGGACTACTTGGTTGTTGTTCTTCTTGACAGCCCGAGCAGTGTTCTCGCTGGAGCTGATGGCAAACTGAGTGAACACTGTTGCTTCGAGTTTTAGCCGAGGTAACGTTAGCTATAACGTTAACGTGAGGTATCTGCCCAGCAGAGGCTAGGTATCCTCCGTGTTTACGGTCGCGTCGAGCCAGTTGCTCCAGCCTGTCACGTTACTCGGTGGACGAATGCTCTGTAAAGATGGGTGACATAAACCCATCGACATCTCATGCATTTCAGTCAGAGGTAAGTGTTTCGTGTACTTTAAACGGTTTTGCAGTGAGTAGTTTGCTGTCATGGATAACGTTAGCAAACTTGCCCGACGTTGTCACCACACGGCACAGCAGCTGCTGATTAGTTAGCGTTAGCTTACGGTGCTAATGTTGACATAACATTAGCTACTGATTTGACATGTTACGCTCGTCAATCATCCTGACAAGCTCAGAGACAGCTGTCAACTTTCGCTGCTCAAACTTGACACCTGAGACGCTAACGTTGCTTCGGGCGGCACTTGTAGTAAGATCGGTGTCGTTGCCGCTAGCGTTAGCCTAACGTTACGCCGAAAAGAAAACATTCCATCATCATTGCCGAACATGCTAACTGTAACGTTAGTTGACTAAACGTGAAATTAATGCCACCTGCTTTTACTGTCAGTTTGCTAAGATTGATCCTTTTGTGACACCCTACGACTATTTGATACGTCTTCAACACAAACTAATTTATATAACTTCATAGTTTTGCTGACAACTCCACTGACACTAGCCACCTGCTAACCGTTTAGCATCAGTTACTTATTTGCTGTCTAGCTAACGTTGCTGCTAGGTAGCGCTGGCTAGCTGCCGTTTTTAGCTTAGTTGGGTTCATCGGTGGGGGTTGGTGGTAAGATTCACAGGCGAGTCCTGGCAGAAGTGTGTTCGTGCTATTGACAAAATCTAAGCCTTCTGTTGTCAGCGTGTAATTTTCTTTTGTTTCGTCCAGGTTTGTCTCGTCGCTTCGTGCCAACACTGAGTAGTAGTTTGCAGCCATATTTACTGTGTAGTTGAGGCGATCAGCTCTGTTTGATGGTTACGCCATGTCGGGGTGTGTTAGGTTTGATTAAGCTAATGTTTCACTGCTGTGACTGTTTTGCAGGACTTCAGTCCGCCGTACAGGAAAAGAAGGACCGTAGAGGATTTTAACAAGTTTTGCACTTTTGTCTTGGCTTATGCCGGTTACATACCATATCCTCAAGAGGTGAGTACATGCGGCGATCAAATCTGTACACATAATGTCTAACCCTAACTCCCTGTTCTTTTGTAAATAAAGACACGGTTTTAATCGGCTGTATTGCCAACCGAGGAGAATTTGTCATTTCATATTTTGTCTTGTAAAAAAAAAGGCTAACAAAAGTTCAAGTAAAGTGCAGAGACTGGATAATAGAACTGTACTTTCATAACAGTTGTTTAAGTGAAATCATGTGTCAAACAGATGTTTGCGGTAAATTAATGCAAACTAGAAACTGAAATAATTGCATTGTGTTGAATTGCATTCAAAATTAATACATACATGGCACTGTGATGATGTATTGTATGGTAATTCTGAATGTTAAGAAATCATCTTGTTACTGAGTGAGTTTTTGCAAAGAACACAGATATTCTGAATCTGTTGGTCAGTAGTTCCTGATCCAAGTATGACCCTTACTTCTCCATTTACTGTCACAGGACTCTCCACTGCGCAGTAGTTCCAGCCCTCCCAACAGTACAGGCAGTACAGCTGACAGTGATGCATGGACCCCAGGACCTCCACCATCCTGCCCCCAGCGCCCTCTCAAAATCCCCCAGGACAGGAGTAGGAAACGTCCACAGCCAGGAGCCACACTGCCCAGCCACACGAAGAAAGATGTAAGTTAAGCAAACGTCACATCATAACCTTTGTACACTACCTAGCAAAAAGAAACCGTTTTTTTTTACCTCTTTTTGCTTTAATTGCAGCTGTACCATTTTTTTCATAAGCATATGCAATGTCACCACATTATTTCTGGCCAGCGCTGCATTAATCTATTGCCAAGGTCTTGTATTAATGATGGGATCAGTTAGCTGCATAAAGTCTTATTTAGTACATCCCACAGATTCTCATAGTGGTTTGAGCTCTGTTGGTAAAAATGGTGTCTTGTGCTTCCTTGAATGACGTTTTTACAATTTGATTCCAACAAATTCTGTCATCTTGAAGTATGTTCTTGTCATCTGGAAGAAAAAAAAAAAAAACGCTTGTCATTTTGTATGTTCACATTTAACTCGTCCCTTTATTCTCTATCCAGCAGCACTCCATCTCCACCCTACACCCAGATGACCGCAGAAAAGCTGAGAATGTGAAGAAGAAGAAGAGGAGAAAGGAGAGGGAGCATCAGGCTGGTGCGAAAAGTGAGGTTCAGCAGGCACAGTCAGCGGTACAAGAGCTACAGAACTACCCCGTCTCCTTTGGTGGGCGAATGATCAAAGAAGAGCCTGAAGATGATATCAGCATTCCCCTCCACCCCGAGCGTCTGCCCACCCCACCCCTGTGTAAGGAGGAGCCGAAGCAGGAGCGCCGATACTGGGATGGTCGAGACATGGAAGAAGGGGTGGTAAAGGTGCAGAAGGTGGAGGGCTTTTCAGGAAACAGGACGGTGTTCCGTCAGGGGAAACAGGTGGTGTTCCGAGACGAAGATGGGTCAGGAGAGGACGAGGACATCATGGTAGACTCAGGTGAGGTCTTGTATTGGTGTAAATATTACAGTGTTAAAAATTTCGCATTGTGTCCAGACTTATCTCTGTGTTTTTTTTCTCTCCTTTTTCAGATGACGATTCGTGGGACCTGGTGACATGTTTCTGCATGAAGCCTTTTGCGGGCCGGGCCATGATTGAGTGCAACAAATGTAACACCTGGATCCACCTGTCGTGTGCTAAGATCCGCAAGAGCCACGTGCCAGAGACATATGTGTGCCAGAACTGTAGAGACACAAATGAAACTCCAGACACCCGCCGCTCCCACCGCTCACGCGTAGGCCCGCGCAAACATCTGCTGGACTGACCCCAGGTCAAACCTTGAACTCTGACCCTTTTCTCTCCTGCTTTCCCCTCCACCTGCTGGACTGACCCTTCCTCAGGTCTTGCCCCCCCCCGTCCTTCATGGTCAGCCATGAACTCCCATTTTCTATGAACACTTCGGTGGACCTATCCCAAGCCCCTCTGCCATTTGAAAACAGTTTGAGACCTGTTTTAGATTTACTAAGGTTTGTTTCTGCTTCCCTACAGACTCTGTGCGTAAGGCAATCACTGAATAGATGTCTGGCTAGAGCTGATGCTAGCGTAGTAGCCAATCGCTACTGTTGGCAACAACTGTCTAAGATTTGAACTGCCGTAAAGGAAGAGACCCCTCACAACTGCCACCCGTTATGGTGCATCCTGGGATCTATGGGAGAGATGGTTTGCACTTGTTTTCACCCCCCACCCCACCCAGTCCGCCAGACTTTCTGTCACAGAGGCAGTTGTGTCTTTCTGAACTGGATTTGATTTGTCTACGAAGCCTCTATTAATGTTGCATAATTAACCATTTAAAATGAGACAAGTTAACTTGTATAAGTGCTTCAGATGGTGCTATAGTGTTAAGCTGAGGTATAATCCATTAGAACAAAGATGTAGTATAAGAGACTAGGATCTGCATCTGCTTCATCTGTTTGTTGTTCTGTTTTGTTATTTAAGGAACCATGAAAGAATATAATTGAAGATTTAAGCCCATATAGCTGAATTAAGTGCTTTTTCTTTTCCAGTGTTCTACAAAAGCTGTCTTCCAGCCATGGCTACACATTTTAAGCAGTGTTGTTATTTCTTCAGAGGTTCTATCACAATAAAGAATTTGTTATTTTACAGGTTAAAAAGCCTGATAAGTGACAATATTCAGATGACATGACAGCTTTCAGCAAAGGTGTTTTCTGTTTCCTCTGGTCAGCATGACAATTGTATTGTTCACGAACACCTTTATTTACAAACCTTTATTTAAAATGTCCTTAGTTTGCAACTATTTCATGCTAAGGACAAATGTTTCCAGAGACAAATATATTTATAGAAGGATGCTTCTTTGTCCGTCCTGATTAATTCTCTTCAGAAAAAAATGCTACGTTGACTGGAATTGTGTTGTTCAGGAGAACCTCAAGGATCCAGTTGAAATGATGCATGTGAGTGTGAGTTTGTTTGAATGGTTAACATTTTGTGGAGGTGCTGGTAATGCATGCGCTGCTAAGAGGTTTCTGGTCTTCTGTAAGATGGAGACCTGGATATCTGCAAACTACCAAGTGCAGATTTTTTTTGCCTCAGATCAGAAGAACAGATCTCAGTCTTTAATCACTTCTCACTAACATTTTCACTGCAGTATTCAGTTGCTTCCATATGCAGCAGGTTTGATAGATGTTTTCTTTAGGACAATGTCTTTTCACTTCACCATTTGCTGCAGTTTGGATGAACGATTTTAAGCTGTGTTATTCATGTGCCATCTGCTGTTGAGCCTGTCTTTGTAGGCTACATATTGTTTGTGATTATATAAAAAGCCATACTGTAGAGATATCCAGAGTTTTGGATTTTAGACCAGAATGGGGTTTTACACTGCAGAATCAATGACTAGACCAGACAACAACTAACACACAAATCCTTCCAAGGGGGGTTCAGTGTTTAGGCTCGTCTGCAAACTTGTCTGCTGATATTTACAAATGTTGGTTAACTGCTTTGTATTCGCCAAGGTCACGATCTTTTTAAGAAGTGACCCAGTGACCTAAAGTCATCTGCCGTTTCTCAAGGCCTTTATGTCTTGAAGAGAAACTGAAAACACCTTCAGAAACAAGTTGCTAATGTTAGTCTACGTCTTAAAGATATCAGTGTAATTAGTGTTAACAATGCTCATTGTGATACAGCTATTATTCTGATCCTGGGTTGTCCTATCTCCTTATTGAGAAAGCATTGTCTGTACTGTGGCGCAAACTGTTTCTGTGAAACTATTTTAAATAAAAAGTTACAAATGGAACTTGTTGCTTTTTTGTTATCATCACAGTGCATTTGTGAAACACCGGAGTCTTTCTACAATACCTAAAATGAAACACTGGATTAGATTTGTTCATATTTATTGCGGTCTTTACAGGACTGAGAACACGGATTCGTCAACCATACTGAACATTCACATATTAATGGAGGTCTGGCTGGTTAATGGGATGTGACAACATGGAGCAGTCTATCTGCTGACCTCATGGTGGCGCTAGATCAGAGGTGACCAGCTCATCTGTAAAAAACACTCAACAAAAAAAAGAAATGTACAAACATAAGTAGTGCACAGCGGCTACTTTAATAGTGAGCCCAATCCAAGAACAGTTTGGATGTAACCACAGAGCGGACTTGGAGTGTCTTCAACGCACCCCATGGAGCGTGTCTAGAGCTAGAATTAAAGGTTTCGACTTCACATTGATGACATTTACTTTTGCCTCTAAACTTTGCTTTAGATACTGTAGATTTTCTGCATAACATGTATTCAAGTATCATTTTTATCCCACAGTAGTATTTTCAGACAGTATGTAGTATTTTATTACAGGCTTCCCTTATTTTGTATACATTTTATTATACTGGAACTATACTGATTCATATAATTAATGAGCACTCCTAGCCATATTGTGCATTTGATATAAAACACTCTGGGACATTTGTGTTCCATCTCTTATCTATATTACCACAGAAAATGCCTCAATGAATATTAGATTCTCCCTCATGTCATCTCATCTCACCCCACAGATCAGAAAACATGCCTGAACAGTGAGTGGCTGAGTGTAGATTATCATCTACAGTAAATGGCAGGCATAACACAGTGGCTGAAACACAATGTGGCTCAGGTCTGCTCCGGTAACAACTTATTGTCTGTCACAGTGACTGCAGCAACGACAGCCTACATGAGGAAAAGAGGTAATCTATTACACCCTCTACTGGTCACATCCGAACCAGAACAAACATTCTTCCTTTATATCTCTATTTTTGAGAAAGACAAATGCTTTAAATCCATGTAAGTAGTTACCATTAAAATGTAAGTGGTACCACATATACACAAAGTGAAGTACAACTTATAACCTTGACAGTTAAGAAATCCTCATAAAAAACTGTTTTGGCTGCAACTGCGCGCCGAGACGATCGATGAACACTGACACAAATCAAATCCAGGCGGACGTTCTGCCTATAAACTGCAGTTTAGATTGAAAATATCTATAGATAGCACTCAAGCCTGCCTCTCCTTGGTTTGGACCATGACCATTAGAGGGTTCCACTTTTACTTTCCCACCGTCTACTTCCATATCTCAACCATACCGGATACAAGGTTTGAGCACCAGTTTGCACATACTGAGTGGAGGCCCAACGAGCAGCATATCCATGTCACTGATGAGCATGAGATATTCTCATCAAGAAAACTAAAACACGAGCTAGATAATCATACCTCAGTCCTGGCCATAAGATCCTGCATAGTGTTACTCTAAACATGATATGCATATAAGACAAAGACTACAACAATGTGGGGTAAAATTACAACACAGTTCTTTTGTATACATTTGACATAATGTCAAGAAATGTTATCTGTGCACGTTCAGACCGTCATCAACGGGAGTGGTCATCACTCTGTGTGTTTCTATGTAGTGCAGATATAAAATTACGACGGGACAGATGCCTTATCTCCTGCAGCAGGCAGATACTTGAGCAGCCCTGTCAAAGGGTAACACCATGTAGAAACTCTGGCCTGGCTCCTGTGTTCTGCTGAACCTGGGTGAAAGCCCACAGGAGAGGGAGGAGAGGAGGAAGTCGATAAACAGATTCACTAATACCATGGCAGAAGAGGACCAGAGGAGAGGATCTGACTTATTTCTGATGCCCCCCTCCTCCATTATCAGATTCTTCTCTTTATAGTGTCTGATTCATCTTCAACAGTGGTGAGCTCCTAGGACTCTGACTCAATCCTGTGAGCTGAAAAGACAAGACATTTATTTAATTTGATCATGGGTTCATGCAAATATTGCTCCAGTCATGTTGCAATAAGTGTGCAGCCACGTGATGATAATACTTAGATGAACTGGCTGAATGCTAACATTGCTTGGGTATCCGTAGAGGCTCCGTGTCTGCAGAAATGACTTGATGCATCACACCTCTGAACTGGTACAGTAGTTTAAGACTCTTCTCCTCTCCCACACAGGGGTCATAAAAGCCCGGCAACCCTGTCTGCAAAGAGAGAAACCGTTTATGTGCATATGGGAGGAATATGCAGATGCACATTTACACACAGTGACGTGTGAATCCACACACATACACACACCTTAGAGGCCTCTGTGAGGATGAGTTTAGAGTCTTTGACCAGGCACTGCAGAGGCACAGTGACGTCAATGACCTTGGCTTTCTCCTGCTTCTGGCTGGTGTCTGACACAAACTTTCCATACCAGGCATTTAGAATGATCAGACCTAGAAGTGCAGTATACGGAAGAAATTATTGAATCAGACTTTGAGTCTGTAAATGCAGCACCAGTTTAAAACAGACGAACATAATCTGATGTTTAAATAATCACATGCCCCATCTACATAAATTTAACAGGAAATTCATTAACCCACTGAAATAACAAATTGCAGTTTGGTGTTGTGTGCAGATTCACAAGCTCGAGCTATGCTAACATTGCAGCATGAAGATGGGCTGAATTCTCATCACTTGCTTCACAAACGTTGGAGATGGAGGTCAGACGTAGCTAAAGCGGATTCTGGTGGTGTAGTACATTATATTGGCAGTGACCATTAGAAATGCATTTGAATAACACACTTGGATTCTTACCAAGTTTTGACAGGTTGTAAAGTACAATGTTTTTAGTTCCTCACGCTGGTGTTATGTGCGAGTGTGTATCCTCACCCATCTTGGATTCTTCTGCTTCTATAATTCTCCTCACAGACTCCTGCATCAGCAGAACCTGCAGTGGAGCCAAGGGAGAAAAGGGAGGAGGAGGGTGAAGGGGAGCGAAACAGAATATGATAGGAGCGGAGTGAGGTTTTGAGAGCTGAACTTAGAAACAATGATCAATGAAACCCAACACACAATGAATAACTGTCTGTTTGCATGTGTGTGTGTGTGTGTGTGTGTGTGTGTGTGTGTGAATGCTCACAGCAGACTCTGCCTCCTGTTTCTTCTTGGCAATGTCTGTGGCAGAGCTCTTCCTCTGCAGCTCCAGCTCTCTGAGGGACACAGAGAGAGACAAAAGCAGACGTCAACAATCACCTGCTGGGACTCACCGTGGAGGCTCTCTCTGATGGCAGTGCAGGCGTGAAAGAAATCCCTCTAGTATCAGAGACACCCATAACTGAAACACTGCGTTACTGCCCAAATTAGAGGTGTGAGGTTGCCTTTAGCTGAAGTTTCCTGATCTAACTCCTCATAACATTTTTTAACATAAAAACAGAGAGGGTACGTGGTAATACTCAGTAACTGGTTAGGATAGATGCAAGAGCACTGAGCAAGCACTAAGATTTTCTACTACTAAGACAATGTAAGATGCTGATTGATAGATGTACTGACTGCTCTTTCTGTGCTTGCGTATATGGGATGATGATCAGTCTGTGGATGGCCATGTACACCAGCAGTGGTCCAGCTGTGGCATAGAAGACAGCACTGGGCAGCAGCTGATCTGTCAGGTGAATTGGAAACAGGTACGTTTGACTGGCACGTGCCAATCTGCAGGGAGACGTGAGCACAAACATACACAGGCGTTAGATAGTCAGACTTTGGGCTAGAAGACCTGCAGAAGAGTGAGATCATATTTGAGGGTGGCCAGCACTTGATCTTGAGTGTGACTCCCTGTGGGACGCCGATGCTGACAGTGGCTGACAGGATACTGTGTTGGCTGATCTTCCTCTCTGCTCCATATTCTACCACAGTGCCAAACCAGCCTGTCCTGGAAAGGAACAGAGATCATGAGAGGACTGAAACCAGACGGTGCTTGAAGATTACAAGCTGGGACAAAGTCAAGTCAACAGCCAGTAAAACTGCATTAAAATGTTTTGGGAACAAAAATGTGTTATTGTTTATATATTTTTATGAAATGCTTTGTATCTTTTATTTATCTCATTTTATATCTTTAGAATTAAATTATTTCTACAGCACATTGTTAGAAGTGTTATGGTTTTATGTTTTGATCATTATTTTTTACAAAACAATAATTATTGTTACTTTTTAGGTGAAATAACTGGAAATTAAACAGATTGTAATACTCATTTCACAATAATCTTAGAATAACAAGAAATGTATTATTTAATACATTGCTTAAATAATACATGAAACCCAGGCAAAAATGAGGTGTTTCATTGTCCTGTATGATTATATGGTTAATGTTAAACTCCGCTGTCCCCAACAGTGAAGTCACTATGTGCACGTCACTCAACCAAGATGAGAAATTTAACTACAGGAGGTTGGTTTTTCTGCTGGCATTAAGATGACAAAATACTATGTTAAGACATCTACTGCAGCCTGACATACTTAACAGAGCCTTTAACTTTAGTCTGGTCTTCATCCTGGAACTTGTACTGATAACTCATCATCAGGTAGGAGTGTGGCACACCCAGCTACAATTCAGGAGAACGCAGAGAGGTTATTTAAAAGGAGCAGTGAGGACTTATATTTAGAGTGAAACATTGTGTAGCTCTGCGTATGCCTGCCTGCCTATGAATTTGTAAGCATGCTTGTGTTTGTATGTACCTGCAGAGCTAAAGTAAAGTGGCTACTCTTTGTATCTCGGACCAGGCTGGTGGTCATGGCGCTGTTGGGCCCCCAGCGCCACTGAAGGTAGCCCATAGTGTTCTGATCCAGGTGCCGCGCTGTCATCAGGGAACAGCTTGGCCGCAAACCTCTAGGAGAAAACTGCAATCCACACTGGGCTGTCATGAAACTGGAGAGACACGAGACAGGAAACAGACACTAAAGAGACTAAATTAAAGAAAATGAGAATGTTCTTCAGATCATAAGAAGTTATGAATTTCTGTTCATTGTCTCACACAGTCAGGCCTTACCACCGTGGAGTGAGGTTGCGAAACAATTTCAACCCTATGAGAGGTCCCAGTATGTCACCTGCACCTAACTCCACCTGCAGAGACAAATATGCAAGAACATGATTACAGATGAGAAATGAATGCTTAAAACAGAATCATCTCATCCCACTACATAGCATATTCAAAACGCCTCATATGTTGTAGAATATATTTGCCTTATTTATTGCTATGTAGTTTGTGTGCATGTGTGCGCGTACCTCCCCCCAGCCCTTGGCTGACGTAACTCTTCGTACAGTCATGTTAATATTGCCGCCTCCATTTCCATTGTGTGTAGAGAGAGAACCAGACAACACTGCTGTGTCAGAGTTCGTCAAAGGAGCCTGAAGAAAGACAGAAAAGTTACACCTGAGGAAACAGAGCTGTGTGGAAGGTAAATGCTAAGGGGGAGTATGTTTTGTTCTACCTCTATGGACTGGGAAATGTGCATCTTGCTGATTTCGATATGAGGAAAGCCTCCTCCTGGCATCTCTTCAAAGTCCTCATCATAGCGGTCAAACATGTCTGTTGCATCTACACCCACGCTGATGGTGCCCTGAATAATCAGTAAATTCCAGTAAAGAGGGAATGAAGGAATGTGGAAGTGGCGATTTATTTAACAATACATGCTTAAAAGTGCTGGTTCACACGAGATCTAGAGTGAAAGTAGCGAAGGTGAAAAAGGAAAATGCTGCAGTTATGATTGCGAAAACCTTGGGGTTAGTTCTTTGTTGCAGTCGCCTCTCTTCTCTCTCTCTTTGCAGCCTTTCGTACTCCTCTCGAATTTCTGCTGGAGTCCTCTTCCTCTCCACCACCTACACAGAAATCATTACCATAAGATATTGGTAATGAAAATGTGTTAATATTATACGTATAATGAAGCAGAGAAAAACCACTTAACTAGAAGACAAAAAGTTTGCGTTAAACAGAATATATACCTCCCAGCCTTCCACTTCCAGCCCTTTCTTCCCAAAGATGTCATAGATGGCTCTGGAGTGATCATCACTTAGCACTCAAGAGAAAGGCAGAAGTTCGGTTAGAATTAGGTGTAATAAATTTATTGTGTTTTTTTTGTCTGTTTCTATGCCCTGGTTTCTGGAAAAAACATTTTGATTTCACATATATTTTTTAAGATGAAAGCCAATATAAATGTACGTATGCGTCGTTACCTTCATATGCCTGGTGCACCTGGTTGAAAAGCTGCTCAGCTTGTCTTTTGAGCTCTGGGTCCCGATGTTTATCAGGATGGTAGAGCATGCACAGCCTCCGATATGATGCCTTTAGCTCTTCTGATGTAGCCTGTAATGAGAAAACAAATTGCATCTATTGTAGTATTATACAATAATACTGGATTTACATTTGGTCTGTAAATTGTCAGACAAGAACTTTAAACTGTTCACTCTTCTTTGCTATCATATAATAAATGCAGGAAATCCTCGGATTTGAGAGGATGAAACCAGCAAATGTGTAACATTAGACTAATTTAGCCAGTAGTGATTATTTCAGCCCTACTCCTGAGAGCTAGTGCTGTGTTAAAGCTTCTAGTTTAAAAAAAGAAAAAAAAACAGCTAACAAATCTGTGACCAAAGAGTTAAAAGAGTGGCTATTTCCTCCCTGTTGGGTTACGATGTCTGTCTGAATTACACTTTGTTATTCTGCTAATCACCCCAGTCCTTGTCAGGCCTGTCCGCCTCCAACAGTGCTTTCAGAGAGTTATGTCACCCGTCGGTAGATGTGTTTACGTCCAATTTAATTTAAAGTGTATTATCTGCCTCGTGTACGGGAGATATCTATATAGCCTGTTTGTCCATGTCTCTGCAGCATCAACCAGTTTTCAGCCCCGCAGAAGATGATGATGATGGAGAAAGATGATGCATCGTCTGCTGACCACTTACTCATTGGAAGTCGACCCAGCAATCACGGAAAATGTCAGTTACCGTTAGGCTACAGTGTGAAACACCAAATAAACCGTACCTCTTTCCTCACGTTAAGCAGAGAGTAGTAGTCCCGGTTACTAAACTCAAAATCATCATCTAAGGACGCCGCCATGTTTGCGTTTGACCCGGTCCCGCCCCCTTCCCAGTGCTCTGGAAACTGATTGGTCAGCCATGCGAGAAACGGAAGTTGTTGTGTCGATCATTGCACAGCGCGAAAAAGATTTGATATCTTTGACAACGAGACGCCAATAAAATGTGTTGCTAGGCTAACTTCTGATGAACAAGCACCGATAACTTTGATGGGACTGTGATGCCGCATGTGGAGCTTGTTGTGTGTTTTACGGCTTTCGTCCGCCTCTCACTTTGCCCTGCTGGTAAACCACTCTCGTTTCCTGTCCTCAGACATGGATTTGATCTGGGTGTTTCACAGGAATAAGTTTCATGTAAAACTAGTTAATCAGCGAAACTTAAGCACAGTAATCTGGTTCTATTTTGAGATACTTGAACTCTGTCATGTCATTTTGTATAGGAGATACTGTGCTACATTAATCTGACAGCTACAATTAGGAGGAGTTTGCAAAGCATCCCGTATTGTAAGACCATTAAATTATCTTTCCATAAGTCCAGCTACAACCTTAAAATGCTGCTTGTATATTAATACACTACTAGTAATAATTCAGAACAATATTAAATTATAAAGTAGTGACGACAGCAACAGTTCTGATGCTTTGAGTAGATTTTCACAGATTCACTTAGGCTACTTATCACCACCTCTACTAATCCCCCAAATAGTAGTTACATGTTTTTGTTAGCATATATTAGCCTTTATCTTCTATTGTATCAATCTATGCTGTGGCTCAGACTACAGCTTTGTTGTTGCCCGTTTATGTTTGCAGCAGCATCACTTCTGTTAAAGGCTTAAATTAATCAGATGCCATTTTTGGCTGCGTATTTTATATACACTATGTTCCTCGTTGTCATTCATCCTGTTTGGACTGTGCGGATGCCAAGAACCGTGTGTGCCTCTGTAGTCAGAGGCTACGTAGTTGAGAACGATCCATTCAAAGCATCAGTTTCCCGTGAAGCGTGTCTGCCGAGTGGATTGTCTCTCTTTGGTGCGAAGGCGATATTCTGCCCCGAGGCACAGAGTGACAGTGTGGGGCTGAAACAAGCACATAATGATCCCGGTTAAGCCCCGCTATTTAGAAGAGATAGCCCAAAACGGTAGTATTATAAATAGCCTGGCAGTGTGAATATTGTGATAGGCATATTATAAACTTAACTTCCCGGTTATTATAGCCTGCGATAAAGTAGCGCTGATAACGATTTCCTGCCAGCGCCGAATAAGACAAGACGAATGGTAGACCGGGGACATGTTTTTCATTTCACTCTATATAAGTTTTCACCCGACCTATCATCACTTGAATCCAATAGCACGGCTCAAAGGAAAGCAGGTAGTGAGGGCGCGCAGCCTGTGTAGGCGCGTGTGGAGCTGTCCTTTCAGCACCGCGGGCTTCAGCACCACCGCGAATGACAGCACCCAGCAGCCCACGCGCCTCTGAAAAGTCTCTCTCAGGCACTTCTTTTCATTTAAATTCAAGAGGGGTTGATAATTTATGGCGAGACGCGACCTTAACATCGCATTTTCTCAACAGTCCGCTAGGTTTGCATGTGCAACGCTGACTGCGCGCGCGTGCGCGCGTGTGTATAGGGCTGTGTTATGTGTGTGTGTGTGTGTGTGTAAAGAGAGAGGGAGAAGATGATGATGAGCATGATGATGATGCTGTGGGAGGCTGTCAAGGTGTCCTCGAATACAGACGTCGTTCAGTGACGTGAGAGAGAGAGAGTGAGGAAGAGTGCGCGTGAACGGCAGGGGGCGGGGCCAACGGGGAATAAACGGAGGGATGGAGAGTTCCGCGAGTCACCATCGCAGATCCCCGGTGCCACTCTTCACCGTTCGGACCAATAGTCTCGGAAAACGCGGCAGGCTCGCCCCCCCCAACCCCTTCTTCTCAGCACCGCCCCCCTCCTTGAGCTGTCCTCTCTGTGCACGCGCGTGCCCCCCTCCCCTCCACACACGCACCCCCCCCCACCACCACCACCACTAGGTCGAGTCGAGGAGGAGGAGGAGGAAGAGGAGGAGGAGGAGGAGGGATGAGGCGCGCGGCGGAGGGGAAATGGCTGCCGAAAACAAGCCGGAAGGTAAGGGAGAAATAACGGTTTTTATTCGCCGCGGCAGAAACCCGTTACTCGGCGTTCAGTCGAGGCGACGAAGGCTCACATTGTAGCGGGGAAGAGAGGCAACTGCAGGGCTTTCCCTTTCTGCTAGCCCGTGCCGAAAACACGGACGCTGGTGCTGAACCAGCGACTGTGTGGAGCACGGTTAACCGACAGCAAATAAATAACGGAAGGAGAGTTGTCCTGTCGGTTTGCTCCGAGTGAGCCGGGACAGGGTAGCATTTCACTGCCCGATGCTCCCCAGCGATCCGCCCGAGTAGCTGGTTTGTGAGTGCTTTTTAAGCGTTTAGCATAAAGGGGATGGAGACGAGTTAGAGTGGTTCATGCTGAAGGAATTTAGAGGCTTTCTGTGTGTGTGTGTGTGTGTGTGTGTGTGCGCGCGAGCGCGCGCGTGTGTCTGTGTGTTTATTTTTCGGTCCCTTTAAGCATAATTGAAAATAGACTATAGATTTCCTTTCATGACAGGAACGCGATCTCCAGTCCAGCTGTGCGTTTATTTAGTCACCGTCCAGTCTTGGTGCGTGCGCGTGTGTGTGTGTGCGTGCGCGCGCGCGCGTGTGTGTTTATGTTTGTGTTCATATGTGCCCGTGGTTGCTAAGGCAGTGGAGGTGAGAATCTGGCTGCATCTAGGTTGTGTAGGGGGGATGCGGTGTATGTGTGTCAGTTTTAGGTCAGGTAAGGTATGAATTCAGTTTAAATTTATACACCCTCAAATAAACTCCTGGGCTCGTTATCATCACACACAGCTACCATTTCATTCAGATTGTTATTAATTCATTCATGAATTATTTAATGGATGACCAAAATCACCATGGCAATATTATGTCTATTTCTGATCCTGATTTAATGAAAGCTTTATTTCCCACTCAGTGTGTTTGACATTTGTTTATAAACAATCTCTGGCTGGTGGTCTCTTCTATGAATCGCTTTTGTTTTCTCGCGTCTTTAGTGCCGCTGATGTCACAGAGGGAGGAATTAAAAGAAACCAATATACATGACAGTGTAGCCTGTTCATGCTTATTGAGTTCTACAAGCAATGATGACATATAGAAATGAAAATGTTCCTTATCACTTGCATTCTTATTCTCGGATAATTGTTCTGATCTCTTTTTGAAAACATGCAAGACAAAATATATTGTTTGATAGTGTGTATCTAATTGACCTATGTGTTATTGTTGCAACTAAATATGATGTAAGTGTAGAAACTGTAGTAAAATTCTACATATTCTTAGACGTGCTTGGCCAATAAAGCTGATTCTTGTCCTGAAATGGGAAAGTCTTGAATCCTCCCACCACTAGGGAGTGATCACAAGCAGGATTTCTCTAATGGCTAGTTTTAGGAAAACCTAAAATTACAGATTATTAATCAAATATTTGTGAAGGTCCTTTTCAGCCGTTCAGCTCCGCTAAACAAGCATATATATATGAAGTGTGTAGCCAGAAGAAGAAAGTAAAGGGAAGGCACCTGAAAGTCCAGTTTGCAGACAGACTAGAACTATACATAAGTCACAGAAAGCCAGTGGGAAGATGAGCAGGCACTGTATCTGTTGGTATAAAACCATCTTCTTATTGTACTGTACCTACACACAGACACACACACATTTTTTAATATTACATCAGAGAAGGTGAAGTAATTTAGAACACTCAGCTGAAATGAAAGCCAGATGAATCATGGCGACAAAGGCAGGAGACAGTTAGCCACACTTGCTGTACCCTGGCAGGTGTGTGTATATTGCCAAGCACACCAGTGGTCATGAGAATAACATTCAACATATAGCCTGGAAGACCATCTCCCTCTGTGCTGGTTGGTCTACTTTGTATCATAGCAACAGTGGTCAGGGAAACAGAGAAATGATGAGAGTGAAGAGAAACTAAAGCCGGGTACAAGTTAGTTACACACATGGAGGCAGTGTATCTACTGTGGCCAATCGATCAGGGGACACAATGGATGCAAGTTAGTGGATCAGAAAATGGAACAGCCCACATGCATATCACTTGGAGTTTTGTTTCTGGGCTATAGAGGACAGGACGAAAGAGGTGAGGTGTGCGACTGCCAAGGAAACCAAAGTCTGGAGCATCTCCTAAGTATGTCTTTGTCTCTTGCTTGCTTTTTTCGCTCTTTGTAGGACTGAAGAAGATAAGAAATCCAGAACGAATGGTCAGGATTGCTGTTGGTTACACAGGACACGCCCCTCCTAAGAGTGACGACACCGACGCCAACAGTAAGAGACATACAAACACTCTTCATATTCTTTGTGCTTGCACGTGACAGTGTTTAGGTGCCACACACTCATTTTGCTGTAGCACAGGGTGACTCTGGGAGCAAGCCGAAAAGCCTTGTGGCATAATGATGTGATGCGGGAACTGAGGTCTCCGTCTCATCTGCTCTGTAGCAGATCACACTGACGCGTACATACACGCGCAAAACTAACACACACTATCTTTGTGTGTCTGCGCGGAAACGTCATTCCAGTTCAGCTCTTTTACACATCATGTTTATTCATGTCTGCCAGTAAAGTATCAGCAGGCACACACACACACTGTGTGCTGCACATAGCCATAGAGAAGGCAAGGCTTACTTTGGCTATCAGTGGTTTATTGTCATACCTAATCTGTACACATGGCATAATGTGTCTATAATCCTCAATGGGCCTGGTTAAACTAGAAGTGAGATGGAGTGTGTAATCTGGGGTCGCCGCGTGATAGTGCACGGGCATGAATGTGTTCTGGGCCTGTGTGTGCTTGCTGTAGTGTGTTGGAGTGACAATAAAGAATATAATTGCTTCTATTGGTAATTGATTCCATAGGACGTGACACAGATGTATTTTTCCGCCTGCGCGTGTACGGGAGTGTGTATGTGTGTTAGGGGGTCAAATTGGAGGAAAATAAACAGATGTGAGGAGTAGCAGACAGAAGTGGTGCTTAGTGAGGTGGTGATGGGGGTTGTGGGTTTTGGAAGGTAATCTATGCGGAAAAGCACCCCCGCCACCACCCCCAATCAGTGTATACCTCCATCCCAACCCATGTTTCATTTCAAAAGGAGCAGATGGCTTCGTACCTGCACCCCCCCCCCCCTTTTTTTTTTAAAGAGGGATGCGAGGAACCGAGACTGTCACAAAACAGCAAATATGTAAACTGTTGAAACACAATAGAAGAGAATAGAACAGAGAGTTTTGTTTGGGATGGCTGTTTAAAATGAGCCGAGACTTCCCGAGCCTATCCCTGTCTCCTATCTGTTCTCATGTCCCAGCTGGAGGATTACTGGAGGAAAAGTTTATCAGCAGAATGATAAAATTAGCATTCACGCCCATCTCTCTACACCGCCCCGCTCTCCCTCATTCTCTCTCGTCTCGCCCTCCCTCCCTCTTCCTACACTCTTGCTCATCCCATGCTATGCTACCCCCTTTCTCCTCCCTGCCCTCCAACCCTCCTCCCACCGCACCCTCTATCTAGCTGTTGTGCAATGAGCCTTTCTTTCTGTCACATTAATTTTATCCCGAAAAGGGGGAAAATGTGAAAATTTCCCCTGATGCCTCCTAATATCAGTACGGGGAGAGTTAAGAGTTGCATTTGGAGCGTTTTTCTCTCTCTTTACTGAGGAGAGTTTTATAATTAACTGACAGCCATCTCACAAGGGCATTGACTTGTTTCTGTGTTAAATATGGAGATGACAGTTTTATGAGGTAAAATATTCATCAGTCGGAAGCTGCTCTTCTGTGTGATTCCAGTCTAAATTATGGCATTTGATAGGCTACCAAAGCAGTGTTTTACTTTGGTCCAACATTTTCACTTTTTAGCTGGCGTACCTCTATATGACTTAATGAGCCATCAGGTTCACATTAGCATTCCAACTTTGTCACTCTTTTGGACTCTCTTTTAGCAGATTAGCAAGCGAGCGAGTGAGTGAGTGATCTATGTACAACCAGAATTTGTTGCTTGCCGCTGGGGGACTTGCATGAAGAAATGCAGGTAGTGAAATGGTTTTATTATTTCAAATAAGCAGTGAATTTCCATATTTAGATGTTTTTTTTCATGTCCCGGGACAGTTTGTGGGTATTGAGAAACAAAGGGTACATTCTTGCCCCATGTCACACCATAGCACGACTCTACTGTGAGCCATTTGGAACAGATGGAAAAGACGATTGCGACAGTATGCAGGCTGATTTTTTTTTAAACAAGGACACATTCTCTGTTTCTCTGGTTCGGGATTGTTAGAAATACAAGATACAACTCTTTGGGGTCTAAAGGCTCATCAGCATTCAACAAATCTGCAAAAAGTTGTTCTTCAGCGTGAGGATAGGTTAAGATGATGGTCGTGTCCATGAAGGTGTGCTTTGAAAGGGATTTCTGCACCAAGGTCACTCGAAAAAGACGCCACTCTGGGACAAATACTGTGATGTGTGTTCTTTGATCGGCAGGCACTCTGTGTGTGTGTGTGTGTGTATGTGTGTCTGTTTGCAAGTAAGAGTGTGCGTGTCTGTGTGTGCATGCAGGTCTTTGTGTGTGTGCCTACGCATGTGCAGCGAGCTTGTTTGATGTGGTGGTTCTGGTACATTTCAAAGGCAAGGCTCTGATGAGAATTCTTCAGAACAGCAGGGGGAGGGGAGGGGGTTATAGCCAGGAGGGGTGGGGTTTAAACGCTGATTGGCATTCATAGCAGAGAGGCTGGAGTGCTGCTAAAAAAGAAATTAGGCTTTAACTAAGCTGCACCATTCAGCTGTTTAACTAAGCTGCTGCACCGTTCAGCTGTTTGAAATTCTGTCTTCTCAGGCCTTCTATTAATAAATGCATAATTGATTAGGGGGAGCATACGTGCCTGAACACACTTTCTACTGGCACAAACACACACATGCTCACCCACCTACATACTCTCACGAGCGCACACACATAGGTCCATCTCCTGTCCTGCTGGAGAACTTTTCTTTCTATGTGTCTTCGCATTACCTTCTTTCATCTCCTGTCCTCGCAAAATTCATACTTTCTGATTCTTTCCCTCTAAGTTTCTTTTTCTTCATTAACTGTTTCTCTTGTCCTGACTCTCCCACCCCATCCATATCTTTTTTTTCTCACTCTGTCATCTGCCCTCAGGTAGAGTATAATTCCTGTCTTCCCAGGGGAGTCATGAATGGACGACCTCTACTCAAATGCTTATCAGTAACCTTTGAGTGCTTGCTCTCTTTGACTTCTGAGTGGCACACCCATTGGGCACACACTCACAAACAGGCACACACACATACACACACACACGGGGGACCAATCTTTTTGTGGATGCTTTGCACTGATGAAGTGTTTTTTCCTGAGGTGCAGTGTTTTTTATCTCCCCACATGCACCTATTTGAAGTTCTGGTGATTCTTTGTTCACCGCAGTAGAACGAGAGGCACAGTAAGGCTAGTTTCATATGTCATCCAGCAGAAGCGTGTAAAACTCTATTATTCATGCTTTGTTTGTCTGTTTTATCAACTTAAAGAAATCACATTGAAATTACAGTGCTGTTTTTTTGTTATTGCCATAAAACAGGTTAATGTTTTTCTCAGTATTTAAATTCCTGCACGTGATAACTACGAAAAAGTTCACGTTTAAAAATGTGTCTTAAACCGTCCTAAACCAGCCAGCCACTGTAATTTGTTGCAAATATTACTTGAACGGGAGAAAATAATGCATATTGTATGTTGACTATTTTCAGCAGTGGATTTGGTGCATGAGTGTTTCGCCTAGCAGGACAGTGTATACGAGATTGACTCAAAATAAGCTACAGTGCCCATGTTCAGTGTAATGAAAGTATAATAGTCACTTTGTGCAACAGTGAGACTCACTCATGTGGTTTTAATAGTTTTCAGGCAACAGCAGAGGTCTGTATTAAGCTGTAGTAGGATTTGGGTACACATGCAGTGCTTCTTAATAGTAAGAATTAAATGTTGGATTTGTTCATTGTAAGGAAAGTTTAAAAAAATCTTCATCATCCTATTCTTGTAGGCAATGATGCCCCATAGGTAAACAAAGGTAAACAATTCCCCCAAGAGGATCAATAAAGTATGCCATTATCATTAAATGATTTTACCAACACCTCCCCCTCACCTGGGGTTAAAATGTGGACCCTTTGTCATTTTATCCTTCAGTATGGCCAGAAACTAAATTCAGCATCACGTGTCTGCGGCAGCATTTGGGGTTGTATGAAGTCTCTATTCCATTACAGAGCTGCCTGTGTAACACTGCAGGGACAGCATTGCTTTTACAGGGGATAAGATATGCCCCTGTGATTGGCCATGATGTACCAATAATGTATGATAAAAGTCAGATTTTCCTTAATCCAAATCTGTTTTCGGGTGGGCCCCAGGTGCGCTGTGCACCTCTATTTGCTGTCCAAATATAAATGCACTGTCACTCCCTCTGCACACGGCACATTTTACTGGTGTACACCCTGTACCTTAATTCCCGAAATTATAACTCTTCCCTGTCAACAATGTTGTGAAATATTATAAGTGAATAAGATATAATTAGATGATTTGTATATTTGTTTGTGTATCTGGTTGTTGATTTCATAATACCCTTTGTTATGTTTATTTGCTCGTGTTTTGTTGCAGTGCAATGATCTCTTAGGGCCACCGTGCATACAAAGTATCAGGCTGAAATCACTTTTCATTGTCAAGCCAAATATTCTTAGCTGCTTTTAAGATTAATCAAAATTCCTATTAAGTTATTAAATATCAAGCACTGGATACACAAAAAATTAATGAAAGCTTTTGTCCTTCATAGACCTTAACAAATTATTTTTTCAAATTCAGTTACATAAGGTCACATCAAGCTGTTAGAATGCTACATAATACAAGTTTGTTATGGTTTTATTCAGCCAGATCCCAGAAATGCTATGTTTTAGTATTCTCCTCTCACAGTGTATCTGTGTCTGATGAGAAATTTCTCTCCTCTTCCTACTCATCCCTCATTTATCTTCCTTTATCTTCACCCTCCTCCTCCTCCTCCCCCGACTTCCCTTCTGCTCCAGATGAGCCAGGCCAGTTGAAGATCTACCTTCCTAAGAAGCTGCTAGAGTGTCTACCAAAATGTTCCTCTCTGCCCAAGGAGCGCCATCGCTGGAACACCAACGAGGTGAGCATGAGACACACTCAGAAAAGAAAAAGCTATGACAGTGAGCTGAAGTCAGTGTTTTCTGCCGGTGACTCATATCTAACTAATGTCACATTGAGAGATGAAGAGGAGGTAAACAAACACAATGGCAGCTTTTCATTACGGGACCCTAAAACTGTGGCACTATGAGATAAAAAAAAAACAGATCTAGGAGCCAAAATCCCACTAGCTGTACATTCAATTTGGCACGTTGCTGTCTATTTCTCTTTGTAATCCAAACAACTCTGGGATAAGGCAAAGGATTCAGGTACTCCTGGGTCTGAAACTACAGGGCTTACAGGAAAGGAAACAAGAAATGAGACTCCCGATTAAATGTTTCCACTGCTGGATGTTTCTGGGTTCAAAAGACCATGGTCAGTAGGATAAAGATTGTTATCTGAACGTAACATTGTTGCTATGCAACCACAGAAATGTGTGGCACATATCTGTGCATAGTTGCTTCTTTGCCTTGTGTTATGTGTGAAAACTATGCTCTGCTTGCAGGGTGTAATGTTGTCCAAAACAAAAAACTAAAAAGAAAAAAGAAACGCCGTCTGTGAAGTGAAGTATGAACAACAAAAGCAGTGACCGTGCAACCACAGTATTTGATCTCGACATTAACTTTAGGGCTGTTTTGCACTTGACTCAGTGTTTTAGAACATTTCGTTTGCTCTGTCTTTTGAAGGGTTCACAGGAACATGGCTACCACTGATTAATATAGGACTGAGGTTGCCCTGCTCTGGGCCAGAATTAGCATCATATTTGCAGCACAAACAATAGATAACTTAAATACTGCTCCTGGCTAAGTGGCACAGAGTAAAATTGGGCCAAATAAGATTGGGGCAACTGTTATTCAAGGCCAAAGATAACCCTGAGCTAAACATTTGGGGTGTGAAAAGCTTTTCAGACTTGTATGTTGTTCCAGACTTAGGCAGTTAGCTCAGGGAAGTGTTTGATGGGTGGAAATGGATGCAGGCATTTATCGTCAATAGCTCTTATTTATGCATTGCACAACTCTTCACTGGTGGTTGGCTCCATCCATTGTGATGTGGTTGGCCTCTGCTGAGACATTTTCTCTATGTGCAGTCTGTGCACTCCATTATGGATGTGTGTTTGTGTGTTGTGTTATTGATTACCAAGTCCGACATTCTTATGCAATGCAAAGCTGATTTGGCCTGTGGTTTTTCTCTCTCAGGAAAGTCATTACATTTTTTATGCAATCCATCTAAATGAAGGTTATACTGGGTGTTAAGCACACTGCCTACTGAACAATGTGCTCACATGAATAGGCCGTGTCTGTGTGTGTGTGATTTAGAACAACATGGCCACTGCTGATTAGGGACATATCAACCTAACCAAGAGCAATTGTGCTCTAGGCGCTGAAACTAGACCAGAGCACCTTGTTGCTGCCATCTACTTCTCTCCATCTTTATCTTTCTTTCCTCTCCCCTCATTCCCCCTCACACGCTTTCCCTCTCCACAGCTCTCTCTCTTTCTGATGAGGAGGTACAGGCTCGGTTCAGGGGGAGGTTGGGTGTCCCTCAGTGGATTCCTTCAAAGCTCCTCTTCCACCCAGGCATAAAGTTTCCTGCATACTTAAACACTCCATTGTGTCTGCTGCTACTCCTGCTTGGTGCTTTCATAGGGAGAGTAGTGTGGATGCTTGCTGTGCATCTGGTGCATGTATGTATTTCGGTCTGTCTATGTGTTTCTAGTAGTGTGTAAATGTGCCTGTTAGAGATATGCAGACCTCCATGTTATTTCAGATTAATTTGTAGTTACAGCAAGAAAAGTATTGATTTTTTTTCCTATGTTTTGGTGATTTTTATCTGTCTGAACTGCAAGATATTGCGAGAAGTAAATTCTTTTTTTTTTTCTCACGCGCATGCTGCGAATTCAAATCATCATCAGTCATCCAGTTGTTTACATGTGGCGTTTATATGTGTCCACCATAAATTGAACTGCATCACTATTTTATGTGTGTGATTTCCAGACCAATCAACTGTCAGCTGTCAACTTAGCTGTCAGATTTGAAGTGTTCAATTTATTTATTCAGTTATCCCCTGAGTGTGTAGATTTAAAATTTACCAATACGTGTTATGGTCTAAGTGTTGCGCATAAAGTGTGTAGACATGTTATTGACAAACGGTGTGTTCAAGACGCAAAGTAATTATTTGGTGTATGCACTTGTGCAGCGTTTGGGCGTGCGTGTGTGCTTTTGTAGAGCTTTTTGTAGATCTCTGTAGAGAATATTTCCATGTATGCATAAGGAATTCAAGAACAGTTTTTCTATTTACCTGTCATCACTATTTAGGTGTTCAGTTTCTGCATGCGTAGAATTATGTATTGTAGAATTACAACTTTCTTCTTGTGTGTGTGTGTGTGTGTGAGAGGGAGAGAGGGAGCGAGAGACTGTGAAGAGGAGAGTGTGTTAGATAAAAAGATTGCCAATCTGTGCCGGGATGCTTCTGATTAAATCAGAACCAATCTTTACAAGTCTTCATCTGTTACGTCTTTTATTTTTCTTGGTGTATCTATGTGGCTGTGCAAGTGTGAGTGTGTTGGCATGCGTGTGCATTTGTTCTCTCACACATGTACATGATTGCATATGATCCTCTGTTATCTGTTTTGTCATGCATGGCTCCCCTCGATGCTCGGGCTTCCCATGAGCACCGAGCTGTGGCCCCATACATTTTTACCCCAGCTACTCGTCTATGTCTCTGTCCTTTTCCCCTCTTCTTTTGTATCCCCCTCTCCACCCCCCCTCTCTCTTTTGTATATCTAGTGATGTGTGAAATTATTCTGGGATGGAGGGATGGATTCCTCCCTGAAGGTCTGAGCAGAGGCGTGAGCCTTTTGTTCAATAATAGATTGGGGGTGTATGTCTATCTGTCCATGGTAATAGACTATAGACTAGTTTTAGATAACAGACCACACTCAGGTGGTCAGACTGATGATAGAGTACGGAGGCTATCAGATATTTTCAAATCCAGACAAACTTTAGGATCTGGTCTAGGGACTCCAGCTCATGAAAAGATAGCATTACTCTTGTACCCTTGACTCCCTGACTCATATTTTAGGAAACCAGACTGACTTGAATGGCAAATAAAATCAGTTTAGAAAGATCCAATTCGACCTATGAAATTTGCATGCATGTGCTACGTGAGTGTGCACAGTGTTGTGTAATTTAATGTGCATTTTAAAGGTTTCTACTTCAGAGCGGCCCACACCCACTGCGATTCCAATGATGCAATTGTCAAATGTGTTGGTACAGGCTTCAGTACATCACACAGACGAGAGCAGTCTGTGTCACAATTGTGCTCCACATGCCTCTCAACTGTAAGCAAAGAGTGCAAAAAAGAAAGTGTGAGAAATGGCATTAAGCTGATATTAATGAAATGGACTAACATGCTATGAAACATGCAGTGTAAAACTCTGCTCTTAGTGCCATACTGGTGGCTGTGTGGTACGAAAGGCAGCTAGTTGACAATTCACACACGCTCGTGTCTGGCTGTGCCGCTGCATGGCGCTAACATAATTGCTTGAATGAGAAGCAGATCGAAAAGCATATACATTTTAGACCACACTGCCCTATCAGCCTCGTGTTTGCTCATCAAGAGCAGGCGTTGCTATGGTAACAGATTGTGTGTGTGTTATTCCTGGTAATAGCATGATCGATGTTACATGTGTGACACAAACGCCGCTAATGATTGTGCAGTGCATCAAAGGTGATGAGAGAGGCACGACACTGTCAGCGCGCCTGCTCGCAAAGTCAAACTTGTCAGTCAGACAAAATTGGTGAAGGACAAAGGCATCAAGAACGTATTCACACTCACTTGTGTGTGCTGTGGTGTCTCAGCTCGAATGAGTTCCAATTTTGTAGCCCAAACCGAGCTCAGCGTGCAAGCGTCAATGTCTCTGAGCATGTCGGAGTGTGTGCATGTTTAATTTAGTATTCATATCATTATTGTTGTTTGTGAGACATTAAATAGAGACATTGGATTCAATATGCGTGCATGCGTCCATATTGTTCCTGTAGGTAAAGCATGAGGCAGGACAATTGTTGATAAAGGAGGGATGACATTAAATGTAAGACTCGATAAAATATATTATGGATCCTTAATGGAAATCCTGAGGGATGCAGTCAACAGACAGCCAGTTGCAGGCCACTGTGTTCCATTTACACTGTGGTGAAAAGTGCCCTTGATTTATGACTTTGATGTGTGAATTGTTAATGTCCAGCTCACGCTGGCGACGGGGCTGGGACAGGCTTACACTCTCCGTTTTGTCAGCTGTGTTAGAACAAAGACAATAGTAAATTACAGAAAGTCACATTTTTAAATGAAATGGATGCACTGTTCACGCATTTGTTAGGTAACGGGTTTAAATGAGACACATGTATCTGTGTCACTGTGTGTGTGTGTGTCCCAGAGCCTGCCTATGGCTGTAACCACTCCAGCTGACATTGAGCTCTGTGCTGTTGCCATTTACCAGTGTAAAGCATGGTTTGATGAGGTGGCAAAGAAGCCAACACACACTCAAATTTGCGCGCACATGTATGAATGCATGTGTGAGCACACACACTCCGTACCACAGGCGTGTTTCACAGCTCCTTGTGTTTGATTCCTATTATTTTATTTTTAATCATTCCTGTGTCTTTTGGCTTTAGAAATATTTTATGTTTGGAGAGTGCCAAGTTATAATCACTAATTAGTCCTCTAGGCTCTGTCTCTCTCCTTCTCTTACTTTCTTCTCTCGTCTTTCTATCTTTCCATCTCTCTCTGAGCTAAGCATAGCCCAATTAACACCCAACGTTATTTCGTGTGTGTTGTGACTCCGATTTCCGCTCGAACTCTAGAAATTCATACTGTCCTCCTGAAGTGGCAGTATGAATCAAATGATCAGCAATGCAAAGAATTAATTAGATTCCGTCTATTCATAAATCTAATTTCCTTGTTGATACATGCAATTATGCAGCAAGCTTTTCATTCGCAAATGGGCCTACATGGTAAATTGGACATGTGCGTAGATGACTCATAGATTGTTGCAATCAGTATTTCAGCGAGTTTCAGTCATGCACATATTTTGGCACACACAGGTTCACGAGGGGCTGGGATTAACCAGGTTTTACCAGTCTAGTCAGGAAAAGCCAGGTGTTAGGTAGGAGTTAGTGTCTCTCCTCTCCTCTCCTCTCCTCTCCTCTCCTCTCTTTACCCCCCCATACCCCCTACCTTTTACCCAATTGGAAGCCTGTTCTATTTTCTCCATGTCGCACAGACCCACTATTTATCTTGCCCACTATAATTTGACACAAAATATTGTTAACTGGAGACACAGAAATATATTAAACAGTGGGAATGTGTGACTGTGGGTGTGTGGGTACGTGCCTGTGGTTGTTTGTGTGTGTCTGCATGTGGTGAGTGTGTCTTTGTATTTTAACTTCTTGTTAGATTCCAAGCCGAGCCAGAAAGAAGTGAATGACCAGCAGTGTCTGCTGTAATAAGGAGCCGGACTGTGCAGTGGAGACAATACTTTTTGTATTCTTAAATGTCCCCGCATAGAACCTCTGTAATATCTGACTCCTGTGTAAATTAGATTTAATTCATCAGAGACAGATAACGCATTAAAATGTGTATGTGTGTGCATGTGCACACACTCGCACATGGTCCCTGTACTTCCATTTTGGGAGCTTGTACTGTTGGTATGGAGGATTGTCCAGATAACTTCCTAACTTTATTTAACTTTGATAACTTTCAGTTCCACAGACATTGCGAGGCCCTTGTGTGTAGATTTGCATGTTTATTTCACCAAATAACGATGAGATGTCAACAATGCATCATGCAGTAAATCAAACAGTGCAGGTTGTGGAAACCTATTGATTTGAGTCTTTTAGTGTCACAGTTTCCTGACTTAATAATATCTGGAGCCTTGAGATTTATAAAGAAATGTGCCCTGTTGATGATTTGTGATGTCAGTGCATATTTAATATGCTCTGTTCATGTTTTAGAAAGGTAGGTGTCAGTCAAACATCTCTTTTTTTAACAACACACTCGCAGTTTCAGCTTGTCACGCAGAGTTTGATGCAAATAATTCTTAACAAGAAAAAAGCAAGATGTGGTTTAGGTTCAGGTTTGAATATGTATGTATATTATGAGCATACAGCGGCTTGAAACACCCTTAGCAATGTCCTAACACCCACTTTCTTTCTCATGTACATTTGTCCATGCACACTTTGTTGCGATCGCTAGCCTCACAATTATTTGGCAGTATTTTACTGTAAATTCTTATCTGTGTGCACCCATAACTACACAGGTTTTGCAGGTGATTGATATTGCTTCACTGCAGTAATAGGACGGATTGGGCTGCTGCTCCGGTGTGGAAATAAAGCATACATAGGTGTGAAAGTGTAACCTACCTTCTCTTCAGCACCTTTACTTAACTCAGTCAGTTTTCAGAAAATAGTTCAACATTTTCACCATGCTATACATGCTGCAGTCTAGCCTTCAAATGCCTTAAACATGAACTCAGTGAGCATATTATTGGTTATATTGCACTTTTAGTATTATGTAGTTAGCTATCCAGTAACTGTTTTCCCATTTATGCATTTTATGCTGCTGTTATTTTAGTGATTCAATCTCTTGAGAATTCTGACTAGTGCAATATAATTTTGACATGTTTAAAGCCGGAGAAACCTCAATGCCAGTGAGTACACACTTTGGAAAGTTTCCTCTGTGGATTTCCCTCACAGCTTTATTAGCTGACTAACTAATAGCTCATCCAGACAGTTGAGACATTTCAATTTGTAGACACAAGACACAAAAATGAGATCTGCAGTAAAACTGTACAAACCCTAATATTTAATACTAAAACTATTCAAATTTGAAAGACCTGTTTGCAAGAAGGCTGCAAACTGTATCACACCACATTTTTGTGTGTGCTGTGGGGTCAGTTTGGTTAATGTGATATCACACGGATCTGAGTGCTTTGGCCTCTTCAACCCACTAATGAACACTTGCAAGATGTAGCTTTATTTTTAATTAAAACTGCTAAGATTACGTGCTTGTTAAATTGTATTGTCAATATAAAATCAATATTATTTACTGCTGAAGTAAAATGCAAAACACAGAAAATGTCAATTTGCTGTGGTGGTTTCAGAAAACCTTCTGCTAAAGCTTTTAATTTATTTTTATTTATTTCTTCTGTGATTTAATAGCTGACTTGTGCATTTGGGGGAATAGTAAATATGGATGTTTAGTAGTAAATGTGAATTATCCACCGCAGAGCTGGTTAATGTTTACCATTGACTAGTAGTATTTCTCAAGGTAAATGTGAAAATGTCTCCTGATGAACTGAGCAGTCATATTAATGTGGCGCTCTCCTGCTGTGTTTATTGCACTCTGTGAGTGGTGTTATCAACATGTTTTTGGCTAATGGAGTTTGACGTTGGTAAACCCTTTGAAGTTACAATGAAAGACTTTCATTTTGAAGACAAAATACACTCATTGGCCACACCTGAACAATCTAATACAATCCAATACAGCAGCTTAACCGTCAGTTCTACGTTTAGATTATAGTTTAGTTTAACCTATTTATAATAGTTGTCGGAAAGGATATAATTCAACTATGTATTTATCACCATAGTTATGGTAGTAAAGTGCGGATCAGCTGTGACACTACACCCATCCTCGTGTAATGATCACATTATGATGTGGTTCATATGTGATGACATATATGAAATCTTGAAGCTTTGGCTGTTACACTGGTGTTATAATGTTACTTCGTTGGATCTCCTGTGGCTCGCACACCTTAGCTTACTACAGGAACTGCGCCAAAAGCACATGTACCGTTTCCCACATTTGCCATAGTAGACATAGGACGAGACATTCTGCACGGTATGTGCATGTGCTGCACTTTCAGGTGAGGTTATGATATCCGAACAACTTCTCAGGAGACTTCAATGTGTGTCCAGAGTTTTCTCCTCAAACTGCAGTTCTATCGTTCATTTCTCCATCGCCGCCTGTCTCTCCCCTTCTTCTCCTCCTGCTCCCTTCTGCTTCCTGCTGATGCATGGAATGTCTGCTCTCATATGGAGTGTGTTTGTAAAAGTCATGGTAATCAAATTTCACTGATTCCTGGGGGATTAAACAAGGTGGCATTTTTGTGTATGTGTATGGGAGTGTGCGTGTGTGATTAGTTCTGTCTCCCTGCATATACAGTATTAGCTGTGTACTAAGTTGTGTATTGTAATGCAGCTGTATCATTAGTTCAAGAGAAGCTCAGCAGTAATACATCGTTCATCATCTTGTGCTCCGAGGAGGCAACTGTGTAAGGGCTACTGATGCAGTCTTTGCTTACTGACAGTGCAGATATTTAATTGTTTGAATGTACAGTAAAAAGCTGTGGGTGGTGGGGATGATAAACACTTAATATGGAAGTGAGAGCATCTCGCTTGCAACTTGGCCAAGCGACAGCGACAGGGACTGAAATTAGTGTTCATTCATTCGTTTAGGCGCTTGAGAGTGTACCTTTTTTTTTCTAGCAACATCATAGCCTCTGAAAGACTGTACATGGAGAAAGATCGCTCAAAGTGGACCTGCTAGGTACATGCTAGCTCCTTGCTCCAGCAAAGAGGTGAAACTTGGCACAAGCAAGAAACGGGTATTAGCTAGTTTTAAGCCTAGCTGCATAATTGCCTCTTGTTGGCAGCATATACATGTATGTACAGACAGTAGGATTTTGCACATTGCCTGCCTGCCAGCTAACAAGTCCAATACATAACATGAGCATCGCCATCTTTGTGAGCGCTAAGCTCCAGTCTCCACCTCCTCAGAGGTATCGCTGCATGCCGAACTAGAAAGCCACAGTCCATTACAGTTCATATGAGGTGGAACGTTAGCAGGACAGCACTGCAGACAATGACTGATGTCTGTCTGTCTGTCTCTCCCTCTCTCAATCTGGAAAAGTGCCTTAAAATAGAGCAATTATTAAATGGCTTTCTCTGAGCTACAGCTACAGCACAGTATATGCAGTGAGCAAACAAAAAGTCACGGTTGTGATAGTTTCACAGGCAACAGGAATATAAATAGAGTTAGCCGGTTTAGCGAAAACTATTCAGATGTTCTCATCCTCTGTTATTTATTTATATACGTATGTGCACCTTACATTATATGGACGTTTAAAGATAGCTTACATACTTGGGCGCCCACAGCATGACTCAGAGTGCTTGAAGAGAGGAAGATGACACCGGGCTCTACCTTGTAGAGTGCGTCACCACTGTAAATATACTGTGAAGAGGAGCCCGTTTGCATCCACTGATACACTCTACGATACACTATTAATGGCGTGACGTGTTCGTCACATGCCGTCACCTGCTTACTCAACATTTATGTGAAGTTTTATTTATGGATGAGTACAGTCTGCCCTTTATGCAGGGATTTCAGCAAAGTGAAAGTGATGAAGAAGTTTCAAGATGGATTGGTCTACATCAAGCTGAATTTAAATGAAACAAATCCATATTTTCTACCACAAGACGCAATAAAGACAATTCAGACATTGCCCATATTCTGCCAACTCCTGATTTGTGGTTATGACTCTGTTCAAGTCAACAAGAAAATAAATAAATCCTTTTTGGGATGTAAAAAAGGAACGCATTTAGCCAAAGAAAAGAGAGCTTCATTTTAATGAAGTGCAGTTGTAGAAAAAGTGAATTCTTTGGGGATGGGTTAAATTAAACTGTTACTTGTGGTATTGTTTAATTGTCAGTAATCAATGGCAGTCAGCAAGTAAACCTGCATCATTTTGCGAGCTTAAAAAAAACTTTTCTGAGCAAGGCTTTGCTCATTCACTCTTTGACTCCTTGAAGCAAAAGCTGGCAATCACCAGAATTGTGAATGCAACTGGGACCCCTTTATTAAACCAAGTGAAGGGTATATAACATTTTGCAATAGCCTGAAAGAGTGAGTGCGGGCCCTTAGTAACAGTCTATTCAGGTCTACAGCCCAGGGCACCATCCTTGGCAGAGACAGATCAAACTGCACAACAGTGGAAGATAACCTTGATAACCTTTCATGTTTACTTTTTGTTATGATTGTTTTAACTTCACCTGTCTGTCTCCCAGTGTGAAGCCTTCAGGTCGGATGTCGGAGGAAAAGATAAATCCAAGATTGCAGCCGATTTGTACATCTGTAAATTGATGTTTGTCTTTGGCAGTTTATTTTTGAGGCTTGAGGAGAGTTAAAAATTCATAGCTTCTACATGGGCGGCTCCAAGTTTTTTTTTTTCAGAACAACAAACAAATGACATGAAATCTTTATTTGGGGGAGACAAACAGAATTCTGAATTGATTTTTAGATCGAGCATTCCACGTGAGCCCCAGCAGTTATCTACATTTGTTTGTTTCTTTTGAAATGAAACTACACTGATATTTACTGAGAGTGGGAACACACACTGAACAGGTGCACACCTCTCTCACACACACACACACACACACACACACACACACACACACACACTCACTCACATGCTTACACATATGCTCTCATCTTGAGTTGGTTGAGGAGGAGACAAACCTAAAGATCGCCACAGAGACCCATCTTTCAAATTTATTCATTAAACTCCCAAATGCTCCCCTTAACGAATGTAATTAGAATATGGTAATGAGAGAGGGCTGAACCGGGGAGTGTTGTAATACGCTTAGCAGCACAGAGGGATGGAAGAAGAGAGAGAGAGACGGATAGAGACAGAGAAGGAAATAGAGGAGAGAGAAATAGAGACACTGACTGACAGGGTGCCAATTTATGTCTTGTTGTAAACAAGTATTTATGCCAATGAGAGGTGGCACAGACTATTTCTTCTCTCTCTCTCTCTCTCTCTTCTTCTTACTCTCTCTCTCTCTCGCTGTGTCTCCCTCTATCTCACTTTGTTTCTCTCTTTAGCATACCAAAGCTCCTCAATAACAATAACATCACTGATAGCATAGCAGAGACAAGCCTCGGAGGGCAGAATGACTCACAGCATGACGAGGCATCAGGGGTTAAAACAACCATCGGGGAATCCTTCAGTGAGACTCCCCCTACCCTCTCTTCACTGGCAAACACACATTTATCATTAGAGATTTCAAATATATCTGTGTGTGTGTGTGTGTGTGTGTGTGTCTGCACGCACCCTTTCCTGGTTAACTTTCTGGCAGTTTTTGAGGACTCTTGACAGCCTTTATCCAAGATGCCCTAGACACCACAGTGGGGGTCCTTGCATTGTGTTTGACACCACACACCTGTTGCTGTCTTTGATGTGTTCGCTCCCTCCTGCTGAGCGTGAGGGGGCCATATCCTCAAATGCAAATATGAGACAGGAGGAATAGGACAGGTAAGGTGCACAAGAGAGGCAAAGTCTCAGAAAAATATGATTGATGCTCCCTCAGCGGTTTGGGAGTGACACTTCGTGCCCTCAGGTCTCCGCTAAAAACTCAGTGCTACTTTCCATACTGTGAGTGTGTTAATGTAGCCACCTTCACAATTTGTCCTTTTATATATTGTTGAACGAGAGATGAGGGAGAAATCAGAAAAGAAAAAAGTAGTGAAGTGGGTGAGCTGGATGGGGGAGAGAAGGGGGCAGGAATGGAAAAAGGTCAAAGTAAGAGGAGAAGGAGTGAAGGAGAGAGGAGAGTGACTATTTCATTATAAAGCCGTCACTCACATAGGTAGCAGCCACCACATAGACTCTTCTGAGACCGAGCTTCTGGGTCTGTGTGTGTGTGTACACTTGCTCATGCCTATGCATCCTAGCATCCTATGCATTTTTGGGGCATTTTTTTGCCCTGATTTGGCAGGAGCAGTGCAGAGGACACGGGAAACCTGAGGAGAGAGAGAGAGAGAGAGAAGTGTGATGTGCAGAAACGGTCCTGAATGGTAAAGGCACATGTCAGATGACTGCAGCGTCCTGGGATCGAGGAGGTTTTTTTTTTTGTGAACATACGTGTCAGAGCGGTTGCATGTGAATAAATGTTGTAAGAGTGTTAGTATGACAAAGATAGATGTGATGCATGTCTCTTTCCTAACCAGGTGACATGGGCGGGTCCCTGCTGAAGGTCAGACCTCGTCCTCCAGTGAAAGGCCAGCGCAGAGTGTGTGTGTGTGTGTGTGTGTGGGCGTGTGGGCGTGTGCAGAGTGTGTCTGTCTGTTCAGCATGTGTCACACAGAGAACGAGAGCGACAGAAAGTCAGGACAAGTTTAATGCTTATTTATTTCTTTTTTTACAGAAGCGACTCTGTGTATTAATAGATGGCCCATTTGAATGCATGTGTGTACAATGCCTTTATGCCCATGGATGTGCATGTGTGTGTTGCCCAGTGTGTGATGAGGTGTTTATATGATAAACACAAGGCAAGCTTGAGAGGAATTCTGATCAGGGGCTTTGCAACAGTTGTTATGGAAACAGCATTAAGCAGTTGTATTAGCCAGTGAAGGTATTATAAAGGCTGTTGAAAGTAACACACAGTGGGGATCGAGGCAGTTTGGGAATATAATACAAACTACGCAGTATTACTCCGGTTTACAATAGACTGGATGAATTTTTATTGTGTGGCGAGAACAGAACAGAGTCATCCTTGTCGTAACTCATTGTCTGGCTCTCCTCCTGTTGAGAGTTACACATTTTAATTAGCCAGGTTAGAGGAACATAGTGCTCACAAGACATTATGGGTGTGCTTTACAATAGACGGCGCATCATTTAGTCAGTTCAAAGCACAACACAAAGCTCTCTCTTTGTAACGCAATCTTTTAGTTAGGAGTCTTCGTGAGAGCGGCTTCTCTCCGTGACATTGGTGATTTCAGAGGTCGTTGATCAGCCCGCTCACGCATCTGTCATAACGACGTGTCGACGGGAACCTCTCTGTTATAATTTATTGTTGTTTATTACAGTTGTGTGACATAGGTTGGGCAGGTCTTTGCAAATTGCTATCGTTATACTTCATTTACACAAAGAGCCTTAGAGGTTGGAATAAATGTATTAACTGTTAAGTGCATGTTGAACAGACATCGCTTCAAATCGAAACAAAAACAACAGAGAATCCTACAATGTTTTGGGAAGAAGAGAACTGGTAGAGGCGCTCACATACAAATTCCACCATCAGAAGCCGTCCCCTGGTAATGCTAATTCAGTTCTTTCATACACGTATGCAACACTTATCACGCTTAAGGAGAAGGACAGAAAAGGAGTCTGTATGTGAACACAGGGACACATCAGTTTGCTTCCTCCGACACGCCAGCAGAACCAGCAGCAGCAGCCTTCATTTCAGGCACTTTGAATGGATGTGACAGCTCCAGTTTACAGGCAACTCTGTTTTTGCCAGATCTCTGTCGGGGTGATGCTCATCATTAGACTTCAAACACAGACACATACACATATACACATACTAGCCTGTGGCCAGACTGTATAACGGAATCTCCCTGGGGAAAGCTCCTGGATAAGTCTCCTGCAGTGTAGGCGACCCACCCCCACCCCCCATCCTGGAGAAATCTCCTTGAGGCCTGTTAGTGTGTGTGTGTGTGTGTGTCTCCGTCTGTCTGTCTGCTCTTCTGTACATGCCACCAGTTTCTTGGAGGGAGATGGTCTCAGTGATGCGTGAGTGGGAGGCTGATTTCCCCAATTGCTTCACTCGCTCCAATCTAACTTCCCACTCATACTCTCTGCTTTGTTATATATTTCTTAAGTAACTCTCTCCCTGCCTCTTGCTCACTTTCCTTCTCGCACAGACAGGAATAGGTATGTGTTGGGAAGTGTGTGCGTGCGCTTTCAGCAGGGCTTATCGTAATATATTGTTATGTAGACTCACACAGAGATGCAGAACGTCTGGGTTTCTAGAGTAGATCCCCGGAGAAAGATACTTGTCCCTGTCCCTGTGTCTGGCACACTTAACACACACACACACACACTCACAGTATTCCTGAAGGGTCACTGTGTCGCCAGGCATGCTCAAAGCGCTCCATCACTGGTTTCCACTGGGACAATAACTGTGACTTCCTGAGGATCGACCTTCACCATCTCACTTCTGTCACTCTTCACATGGGCGTGTGTGTGTTCTGGTTGACGGAGTGAGCAGCAGTGTGTGTCTCCAGTGTGTGTATGTGTGTGTGTGTGTGTGTGGGGGGTGTTTTAGTGTGTGTGTGTCAGGCTGCCGATTCAGCTGACTCCTCTGTTTCTGGCTTTTTAATGGCTCTTATGGGGCAGGCCTTTAATTGCAAGTCTCTCTCCCTCCTTCTTAATCCTCCCATCCTTCTGTCTCTCCCAGCCCCTCATCTCCTCTCTCCTCCCGCCTCCCACTGGCTGACAGTCACTAGGGGAGCCCGAGTGCCTGGCCAGGGCTGTGGAGGCCATATAGGATATTGACTTGCTGCAGAGTGGTTTGGGAGGAGGAGAGGTGGCTGCCTGTCACAGCTAATGAATAGATCCATAAATGAATGAGGCACTTCGTGTGTGTGTGTGTGTGTGTGTGTGTGTGTGTGTGTGTGTGTGTTGTTATGCCTAGCTGTGGCTAAAAATGTGTCCAACCTAAACTCAGCTCTGAGCACTTTTATGTGCCTCAGACAGACAGACATTAACAGTGGTCAACTTGATAGTAATAATTATTAACAGTGTGATGACAGCCCCTCCCCCACAGACACCACACACACACACACACACACACACAGATACATCAAGGCACACATAAATGCAGGATGAAGCAGTGGGGGGTTGGGACGTGAGGATCGAATGAGGGATACTAAAATAACAATCCAGTTAAGTGCCAGCACCCTCAAGCTGCTCTCTCTTTTTGTCTCCCCCTGCCTTTTTTCCCCTGTTCCTCTTTGTCCCTCCATCTTGTTTGATCGGTGTGGAGCTGGAGTGCTCTCATGCCAAACTGGGACAAATACCTAAAACGGCACATAAACACAGTGAAAGAGATAAAGACGGAGAGGAGGTCTGGAGAGGAGACTGTTGATCTGAGGGGGCAGATGAAGGAGTGCTGGAGTGTTGATGTCTTCTTCACTATTGCTTTGTGCCACATTTCAAACACTGATTGTCTTAGGAGGACCATTTACATTTCATAGTCTTTCACAACAAGTGGGTGAGATGGGAGTCAGAGACGGTGGGAGAGGGAGTCGTGTTTCAAGGTGGAATCCAGGGGGAGAGAGTTCACGGAGCAAAGGCAAAAGGCGATGTTGCGTGAGCTACTAAAAAGCAGGAGGTATAAACAACACGTCTCCTTTGGCTGCATCTCTGTGTGTCTCCATCTGTGTGTGTGCGTGTGTGTGTGGACATTTTGCTCTCCCTCTCTCTAAGTAGATATGCACCTGTATGATCTGAACTTTCTTCCTCCTTATTGGGTTCATGTGAGTGTGGGAGAAGAATAGAAACAGTGTGGAGTGGAGGGGGGAGCTGAGGAGATGAAAAGAGAGCCGGAGGAATTAAGAATCAAGTTAGGAGCGCGCTTTATCTGACGGGAAACTGTAAAACTGCAAAGTACAAGAAAACTTTTCCTATCAGCACACACTCTCTCTCAGCCAGGATATGGGTCTGCACCCTCAGTGTGTGTGTGTGTGTGTGTGTGTGTGTGTGTGTGTGTGTGTTTACGTGGCATGTGTGTCTGTATATAGGAGATAGCTTTTTCTCCCCAGTGGAGGGAGACATCAGTGTCGACAAGCGTGATTGGTTGTTGGCCCTGAGGGTCTGTCCTCTATATCTTTCTCCTGACTGGCTATTCTGTGACCAATCAGGTGCCCAGACCTCACCGTGGCAATCAGATAGTAACATACTCTCTGTGGACATCAGCAGGTCATCTGGAAAGGCCGGTTATGTTTTATCTCCCTGTGACACACAGGTACACTTTCTCATGTGCACACACACACACACACACACACACACACACACACATCAATATAACCTTTCCATCTTGTCTTTGTCTCTCTAGGAGATTGCTGCATATCTCATCACATTTGAGAAACATGACGAGTGGCTGACTACATCGCCAAAAACCAGGTGAGGAGAGTGCCGACAATGGTTTCTGCACACACACGTACAAACACACTATCACTTAATCAGCCAGTGACTCACATTGGTTTAATCTCAATGACTGAGTGTCTGTGTTTGATTAAAACATTAGTGATGTACGTCGACTGTCTCCAAAGGGTCCTGCTGACGGCCTGCTCTACATGAAGAATACGGTCTAGAACACGGTCGGACTGTAAAGCACCTAGTCAGCTGGAAATAGAGTATTAATGAATGTAAATGTATTAGGATAAGTGATGTATAATTCAGACACAGAAGGGTGAGGGGGGGGGGGTATGTGTATATAAGAGGGGGGTGTGAAGAAGAATTCACATGCCAGAACTGAATATTCATCAGACTGAATGAACCATAGGTAGCGCTTTCTTCCCTAGATTGGAAAGAGGCTATAGCTGAGAAGGAAAGTAAGAAGAAGGGAAAGAGAAATAGAAGCCCAAAGTAAAAAGGCACTATGAATTATTAATAAATCACCTTATTGACATTTACTTTCGTTAATACAGATGTAGGTACGACACAGAAAACGAGTAAGAAAAAAGAAAGAGACAGAATAATGTGAGAACATACAAAAAAAGAAGAAAGAAAAAGTAAAGTAAGTGAAGCGGCCACCTCCTGGTCACTTTTCTGATTACTGTCACCACTGAATGCCTGAGGTGATGCCTTTGCACTCCCATTGTGCGAGCTGAAGGACTCTTCTCAGGAGCAGCCTGGGGCCAGCAGCACAGTTTATGTTTTGGATGGATTTCTCATTGATTGGTTGTGCCACCGTATAGCCTCAGCCTCCCAGCAGCAGCAGCAGCAGCGGCGGTGGCGGCGGCAGTCATATTGGTGTTATTGAGCAGCAGTTAGATATAATCCCATTTACACATGACACGAGGCACGATTAGAACAGATTACACCTAATCCCATCAGATGGAAAGGAGCTCAGCTCACGGAGTCATTTATGTGCAAATGTGTACGTGCGTGTATTCATATGTTTGTCAGTATATATGTGCATTTGCACAAGGGGGGGGGGGCTTACAGTAAGATAGCAATCAGTGACCTTCATTTCTCCCCTGCTTAAATACCTCATCAGTTCAAAGTAATGACTTTTAACCTCCCCCTCTCACTCTCTGCTTACTTTGCTCATCTACTACTCCTTCTCTCCTCCCCTTACCGGACTTACACTTGCGCCCACTCTGTCTCTTTATCTTGCCGTCTTTTTTTTTTTTCCGACTCTCCCCCCCCTTGCCTTCTCTGTTTTCTGCTCTGCTACGCTGTGGAACGGTGGAAAAGCTTTTTATATCCCACACATCACAGCCCAGTTACAATCAATAGCATTTATGTCTGCTTGAATCAGAGGTTTTGCGAGGCACACGGCACTATCCACATTCATGCACGTCCACAGTCATGAACATGCACGTTCCCACCCACACACACACACAAATCTGATCTCATCCATCTTCTCCATAACATAATTAGAATCAGCAGCTCTGAGATGACTCACACTGCTCAAGACAGAGACTAAACTTGGCTTTGATCGGAGGGTGGGGGTCTCCACTCGGCTAAGAAACTGGCAGGCTCCCCGAAAACAGAACATGTTTAAGGTGTCAAAGGAAATTAGCTCAAAGTCAATTCAACCCTACCACACACAGTGTTCTGAGTAAATTGTGATCATCTCAGTCCATATAGATGTGTCTACATTCTAGCAGAGGGGAGGAGAGAAGCAGAACTTAGGAGTTGGAGGAACTGATTAGATGAGAGGATGAGGATAAGTCGAAACAAGTGGTGAATGGAGGGACTGGAGAAGCAGTAAGGACAAAATGAAGAGATAGTACGCGATAAGTTGGATAAAGACTGGAGGCTGATCGAGAGGAGGATGGCACGGAGAGGAGGTGTGTGTGTGTGTGTGTGTGTGTGTGTGTGTGCCTGTGTGCACATGACAGAGCAGTTGTGAGTATGTGTTAGTTTATTGATTGTTAACGTGGCTGTTCTGTTTCTGTTGTCATGAGATAAGGCAGAGAAGCACTATTCCTCCACCTACACACACACACACAGAGAAACACGCGCGCGCACCTGTCCGTAACGTTTTAGAAGTGTAATGATTGATTGCTGAGCAGTAGGTTTGACATTGAGTCCAAAGAACGCGCGGCAGTAGGTCCTGCCATATCTGAAATCGCTGTTGCATCTGTGTCTGTCCACATGTAAGCTCCTGTTGTGTGTCTGTGTGTGTGTGCACGCATGTTCTTCCCACCAGGATATAGAATGAGAGCTTAGGGGCCAATGTTCCTGCTGCGCTGATAAATCACCCTACTAAAATATTAACACGTAGGAGTGTGAATCTATGTATGGCGGGGGGGGGGTTACATGGGACTAGCTGACTCGATTGTGGGAGAGTAGCATCGACTTCGCTGTGTAAACCAAGAATGTTATGTTTTTGCTTTTTTCCATTAGTATTTATGAATCAGCTCTGCATAGATCTTTGATACTTTTGGTAGTTTGAAATTACAGGATAAGAAACACTTCAGGTCAGTTTCCATGGAGTTGAGTTGCTGTGAGTTTTAAAGAAATTAAAATAACACTTAATACATGATACAATACTGTTTGTGCTAACGCTTTAACCTGTCTTTTCTCAGGCCTCAAAATGGCTCTATGATCCTCTACAACCGTAAGAAGGTGAAGTACAGGAAAGATGGCTACTGCTGGAAGAAAAGGAAAGACGGGAAGACCACCCGAGAGGATCATATGAAGCTTAAAGTCCAGGGAGTAGAGGTGAGAGGCTGCAGTGGAAAAACAAGTCGATGATCTTGTTTGGTCAGAGTAGAGTTTCGCTGTCCTTAACTTTACTGGCCTTCACTCGGAAACACATATATGTAACACAAATGCACACAGAAGCACACATGCTGAGGCTACAGGCCAATGTGTTACTTGAGAGCAAGCGGTGCCCCTCTGTTTTTCCCTCCCTCTCTGCTCCTGTCCCCGTCTCCCATACTCTCTAAGTCTCCCTCTCTCTCTTCCCGAAGAGAGTGTTTGGCGTGAGGCCAGGAATGATGTCAATGCCTCCTTCAGCAGAACAGAGAGGGGTATCGATCCAGTCTCAAGGCAGCGTCTGTGCATGAGTGAGTGTGTGTGTGTCTGTGTGTGTGTGCGCGCGCGCGCTTGAGTCACATCAGCCAGCTCAAAAATTGATTATTCAGCAGGAATATACTATAACGAGAGGTGAGAGGAGTGAGCATGCATGTGTCAGAAGCAGAAAGGATGAGGTAGAAGGGAGCACGGAAGGAGAGACAGTGAGGAGGCACCAGGATGTTTACAGAGGGTTCAATATTTTTGCATTAAAGGTGAGCAGGAGACAGGCAAGAAGATACAGAGGTAAAGCGAGTAATTGAGATCAAGTGTTGCCATCTGCACCTCTATTATTTACGACCGCACACTCACATTGGCATTCATCTCACATGCATTTTTTGTGCATGAGTACTCGCATACACACACACACACATACATACACAAAGGCAAGTGTTTCTCTCTCTGGTAGTTGCTCAGTAATTGTTTGTGTCACCTCTTCCCAGGACCCTCCAAGCAAGCAAGCAGCGTGTAGAGCAAGGGACAGGAATGAGGGAATGAGCAGGGTAGCGAGATGAGCAGAGGGAGGTTGGTGAGAGGCAGGAAGCAGAAAAGAAAAACATAACTCTCGATGGAGAGCCTCCTCATATCGAATGGAAATATATGGAAATGCACTCTGCCTTTGGCAAAACACACTTTAGATAGAGGGCGGGCTACTTCTGAGAAGAGGCAAAATGGCGAGAAAATACAAGTGTGTATGAGAAAGAAAACAAGCCAAGTTTTAAGTGTTGATTATATACAGCCTGATTGCTGAGTATTTGTGTTTATGTGTGCAATTTTGTCTTTAAAAACAACCAATATGTCTGTGTGTGTGTGTGTGTGTGTGTATAGTGGATTGTGGGGGTGTGTGATTCTTGGTTTAAGTGGATGTGGAAAAGTGGAAGTGATTGCCTTGATAGCAATGAAGTCATTTTTGTCATCATTTTACCCCTCTGTCAAACACACACACACACACACACTTGTTTTTCACACTGAAGCATTTATAAAGTTTGTCACTTTGTTAAAACTATGGAGGGTGTGTACTAAAATCATTTACCTTAAGACCGACACATATGTTGTTCGAGTGAGCTTTGAACTTACATTTTCTACCTGTATCCAGTGACTTTATCCTCTTTGTCCTTTGTCCACCCCGACACTCCACTTTCACTGTGTATTTGCATCACTTTCTCCTCTTCTTCTTCGTCGTCACCGTTACCAGTCTCTCTTGTCTGATCTCGCAGTGTCTGTAAGCTGACAACGTTGTGACTTTTTGTGAATTCCAAGTGGGTCACGTCTAGTCTTGCTGAGGCAGTAAATCTCACATTGTATTGTGCTGTAATTGTCACTGTCAGATTTATGGTATTTTAAAAAGACATAAAAAAACACACACAGTATTTATACAATGTAGTTTCAACAGCACAATCAGTACAGCTTAAGTGGATATAACCTAAGTTCTCCTCTCCTGTTCTCTCCCTGACTGTCGTCTCCTCCTCTCCTCCTTTTTCTCTTTTTGTCGTGCCCCCTCCTCTGTTATCGCCTCTCCTCTCCTCTCCTCTCCTCTCTGTAGTGTCTGTATGGCTGCTACGTCCACTCCTCCATCATCCCCACCTTCCATCGTAGATGCTATTGGCTGCTGCAGGTAAGGCCACCCCCTGCCCCACCTTGCCTTTTTCTCACACATTTAAGATACAACACCTTTATAGATGAACACTTGTAGTTCAAGCTGTTGTGGTAGTGTTGTCTGTGTTGTCAGTTCTTCTTGTCACTAATCTGTTATTAGTTGCTGTTAAACTGTCAAAACAGAATAATAAAACCGTAATAAACATCCTACTTCTGAATGGATGAGGCAGACCATACTGAAAATATATATAATATATAATAAAAGGCTTGTTGACGTTTGGTTGAGTTGAGTCCCTTATACACACAGTTACACCTACAGTGTGCTAGGCCTATAGATATAGCACTAACGTACAGTACGAGTATTAAAAGCACCTCTTTCCAGAAGTTGATTGTAACTCCTGTGCACAGCCTGTTATCTAACCCTGACTCTCAATAGTTATAGTGAGCATCAAGGACCGAGGCACTACTTTATATGTGGTCCTCTCCAAGAAAACACCCTGGAGCTACAAACAGCACACAACAAATTTGCGCAAACACACAGACATGCACAGGTGCATGTGCATGTGAGACTCTAGACTCATTAGGCTGCTCGTATGAAAGACGACACAGAGCAGCACACGCGCACAGCCATTTGCACACTAACACACACAAAATTGTCTTTCTATAGTCATAAGGACATATATTGACATAGTGGATTTCCTAGCCTCATACCTTAAAGTTAACTTTCACAATTAAGTGCCTACTCCTAGTTCTAACCTTTATCCTAACCATAATAGGTCTTAACCCTTAAACGTCCCGTTCAAGTTCCATGGAACTAAAATGTGTTCATACAACCATAGATGTACACTCTCTCTCTCTCAAACACACACACAATGCAGGTGTGAGTTAGTATAAGGTGTACGGTTAAGGATAAAGGTTAGGGTGGGATGATGGGGAACGCATCATGTCAGTGCCCTTACAGGTATAGCAAGACATGACTGTGTGTGCGTGTGTCATCTTCCCACATCAGGTCACATGATAAATCCTAAATATGTCTGCATACATTTAGACTGTCCTCTCTCTTCTCTCTTCTCTGTTCATTTTGAAGAAAATATTCAATAACCAGCTATGTTCATTTAAAATATGGAAATGCATACATATTTATGTATTCCTTGCCAGAATTTCCTGCATAATTTGTCACATGAAATTTACAAGGACATTCCAGCCACTGGCTGTAAATTGAATTTGCCCTTACCCAATATATTTCCCTATTCAGCATGCTCAACTAGTTAGAGCCCCACCACCTGAAATTATAAAGGAAAATACTGTTTGCTTTATCTTTAAAGTGCCATTTTCTGCTCGTTGCGCAGATATCAAAACACATCAGCCAGTGTGATCATAAATCAGTCTGTGAGGACTGTTGCATTGCACAGTGTGATGCAGTAACAGCCCACTGTGCCACCCTCTTTTGGAGAGAAAAGTGTTCCACCTCAGCAGGTCCTCCCCCTCACCTGAGTCTGTCTACTGAATCTTTCATCAAGAGGAGCTTCTCTCTCACATGCCCACACACACACACACACATGCACGTGAATGTTGAAATGTACCTGTTGAATCATTCATGGGGTAGAAATTCCATAGGTCTACAGTATAGTGAGAACTTCCTCTGTTTCATTCATTTGTGTGCGTGCACACGGACACACACAGACACTTCCACAGGCTCTGCAGGGTTAGATAGAGCGATGAGTGGGCTTAAGCTGCTAAATCTTTTATGGGCAGGTGAGAGAATCGTATCTGACTTGCTACATCTGACCTCCTTCCTGACCCGCACTTTCTTGTCCCTCTTTCCTTGTCCATTTCCCCTCACTTCACTTCTTTTGGAAATAGACATCATCAGTTTACTCGCTCTTATTCGAATGTAGGAAAGAACGTGACAGTGAGTGAATAAAGCCTGTGTAAAACCTAACGCAAAGTGCATGTATGTCTCTGTGTGTTCGTGTCTCTGTGCTGAAGAACCCAGATATTGTGCTGGTGCACTACCTGAATGTACCCGCAGTGGATGATAGTGGAAAGCCATGTGGACCTGTACTCTGCTCCATCAACACAGACAGGAAGGAGTGGGCCAAGTGGAGCAAAGAGGAGCTCATTGGACAACTCAAACCCATGTGTGAGCTATCTTTACCATCACTTCAGTACTCACCCCACTTCTACTCTTAAGCCCTCATGTCGCAGCGCTCACAGTTTTCCTAAACCTGGGGATATGAATCACCTTGGGTCAACACAAATACCGCTCGTCATGGGAACAGTAGTAGTCAAGCCTCAAAATGAATCTGTAGGAAACACAGACTTTTGGTTCACTGACTTGTTTTTAGGCTTTACAAACAACTTGGCAGCAGACAGGCATCCGTCTGGAATTGTGCCATTACTTATCACATGAGACAACAGGTGCTTACATCAGTGCAGGGTAAATTATTTTCTCCTGGATAACAGAAAATATTAAATCTTGGCACTGTTTAGTCCAAACATCTAATTAATATGTAGCTTGAAGGTAATGATAAATCAACAAGCCAAAAAGCACAAAGCTGTTTTTAGATATTACAATTGGCCTTATTTTTATTTCCGTTTAGATGAGTGGAGATTTAGGGCGTCGTGTCCTTGCCGTTATCACAAGAGCGAAGTGATAATACAACATTGCAAAGCAGACATGTGTTTAAATATGACATTTATCTTGTAAGAGCCACCTTATGGAGAGACAATTAATCCAAACACGCTGTACCTTCTAGCTTTATACCACTTCCTTCTTGCAGATGCTTTTTAGATTTCTTGTTTCTGATAGTTGAGACAACTAATGCCATGCTGCCACCTAGAGGTGAATGCACTCAAAAGAGGAAGAGACAGAGGTGCCCGAAATATCCGGCATGTATTAATCATAAATGAGTATCAGGGAGGAGATAACTTCAGTACACACACTAACACAAATACATATATTTATCTAATCTTTTGATCTGGTTCGGAAGGGCAAATAAGGACAGACGATCAAAACTAAGCAGCTTTTTGACAACTGCTTCACGTATTACTTCATATTTTCTTTGCTGATTTATATTTTAGATGCCCTAATTTGTTCACACAAAATATCTTTCTGCTTTTCTCTTTGTAGCTTTTGATCACTGACTTTATCTTTTAGTGGTCAAACTATTTGGTATTCGGTATTTTGCTTAGGCCATATCCTAAAAATCTAAATGAAAACATCTAATCTGGAAAGTGGAAATACCTTCATGTCAATATATACACTCATATATCTGTGTAGTCTATTCATGAACTCAGTTTTCAGTGTAGTTTCTGAACACTGGAGGGAGCCATTACATACTCTCATATGTATGTGAGATAACAGTACATCACTTGACAGATTGACCTGAGCAACAATAAGGACAGAATACAGTGACAGTGTGCATTTTTAATGTGGTTTATTTTCTTTTGATGTCTCTTCTTTCAGGTGCTGGAAGCAGCCTGCATCAGAAATGTTCCAGTGTCAAGCAGCGCATCATCTCATCCAAACAGGAGTCGGGTGCAGCAGCGGGAGCTGCAGTGGGTACTGGTGCAGCAGCAGGCCAGAGAGTTGAGGAAGCGGATGGCACAGAGGTCCAGAACAGCGATGTGTCAGAGGGCCAGACAGAGCCCAGTCCTGGAGGAGGCAGGAGCAGAGTGGGTGGAGGAGAGCGGAGGAATGGCAGGATAACCAAACCTTCCTTACTCCCACAGAGCAGCATGGAAGTCTCCTCCTCCACTTCCACCAATCAGGTGGAGGTCCCTGACACCACGCAGAGCTCCCCCTTGTCAATCACCAGTGACATGGCGGACAGCCCCGCACTCGCTATTGGAGCTAGCTTGTCGCAAAGCACAGCTGTGTTCATGTCTGAGGTCACCACGCTGACAGGGGATTCAGTGTACTCTGCTGGCCACACCCACCTGCTGGCATCCACCCACAATAGCACGGCTGCTGGCATCCTGTTGGCTGTTGCCCCTGAAAACCAGAGGTTTGCATCATTTCCTGGTGGGGTGGGTTTAGGAGAGGGGGGAGAGTTGGTTCTGTCCAGCTCTCTAGACTCCGCTGGAGGAGTCAGCCTTCCTGAGACCACCATGACCTTTGACCCTGATTGCTTCCTAAACAATCCCAAGCAGGGCCAGACATATGGCGGAGGTGGAGGGAAGACTGAGGGGTGTAATGGTGATGATGGAGGACTCCACTGTTCCTCCAATGGCTTTGTCTACAACCCACCTCTCATCAACAACATCAAGACAGAAACTACACAACTGGAGCAGCCTCTGGCTACTCAGAGCAGCTACGTGGGAGAAGGAACAGGCCTCAGTCCCAGCACCACCCTTGAGCAGATGGACTTCAGTGCTGTCATGTCATCAGCCTGTGTCCCAAGTCTGAGTCAGTCTGCACACCACCCCTCCCGGAGCCTCTTTCTCCAGACGAGCCAGCCCTCCCAGCTCCAGACCAATGGTACTGAGGCAACCCAGGACTCAGGCGAGGCACCTGCGTACATAGGCCTACCCACAGTGCCAACAGACTCTCCAGTCACCAATGGGGATCCACATACACACCTTCACCAAGCCAACCCAGACCAGCAGGCCATGTGTGGAAGAAACGGACTAGGAGCAACAGTGGCTTCTTTTCCTCTGACACCACAGGACACCACAGTCGACCATTCAGGCAACAGGGGACATCAAGATGTTAGGGGCTTAGAAAAGGCTTCTGAGAACGGAGGGGATCCTCACGAGGCCTATGCAGGTGTGGACACGGAGCACTACCTCCAACCCACTGAAACCAATGGAGGAGGAGAGGAGGGTGGAGGAGGGGGTGGAGAGGGTGGAGCAGGAGCAGAAAATGAGATTCTCTGTAATGGTGTGAGTTTGTCAGGGGCTAGCAGTTCTGTGGTGACCAGTCCTCAGTCCATAGCTGCTAGTGCAAGCATCGAGGGGTCGCTCTACAGCTCTCCTCTTCCACAGCAAGGCGGTGGGGTGGCAGCTACGGCGGCGGGAGCAGGAGCGGCCATCAGTCTGGAAGGCTTTGAGGCTTCATTTGGGAGCCAGTTCTCTGACCTCATCAACGATTTCATCTCAGTTGAAGGGTCAGGAAGTGGGGTGGGAGCAGCTGTAACTGGGGTTCTGATGCCCCAAGAGGGGGCGGCAGGAGAGGAGCAGGGCACAGCAGCAGGCCACCTGCAGGGCTCAGAGGTGGAGCAGGGAGCTTTGGGACTGCTCCAGGAAACTGGGAGGCTGTTTAGTGTGACAGACTACTCCCCAGAGTGGTCTTATCCAGAGGTTAGTAAACCCAACATGATTATCATTCATTATTTATTCATCATTGTTCCCTGCAGTAAAATCAGTCCCTCCACCAGATGATTGACGATGGCTTGCACTCATGTTAAGCGCTGAACTCATGCACAGTATAATTTGTACTAAGACCCCCAGCATGGCTGGATGGTCATTAATGAGCCAGAATATCTCAGACTTAGCTGATTGGATTTGGATGAAATTTCAATATTACACTTATTCTCCTGGGTGGCTTCAATAATTTACCCGTGTACTAATTATAATATTTTAGACACCAGTTATATGACTGAACTAAGATAAACTATGAAAAAATTATGATTTGCCACATTTGGTTAGTAGTATACAATTTTATACCCACATGTGCACATATTCAGCTCATGTCTTTCAGCAACTTTCCCCCAAGATCATCAGTGTTACAAACTGAGAGATACTGATTATTCCACAGTTCTGAGATCCTTCCAGCTATAAACGAAGACTGATATCGTGATGTTTTGAATTAAAAAGAAAGGAAAACTACAAATAGCATAAAGAAAACTGCCAATGGTGTTTTAAATATATTTAAGGAACCATTGTTTAAGTTATATGACTCTAATATTCGTTATGTTCAGCTACACTACAGAGAACACATGAAAGGGACGTTTCGATGCTTCTAACAACTTTGTTCCACTGTATGTAAGATGCAGCACAACCTCTTGCCAAGTCTTTCAAACCTGTGCATGTGTTGGTAACAAAACAGTAATTATGTTGTACATAAAACGTCTGTCATTTCATTTTCATCTCATAGAAAACAAATGTTTCCATTTTTAAGCTGCTGTTTCTCTGAGGTGTGTTTTTGTGACAGATGGCGTTGTGATATTTGACAGATACACATTTGCCAGATGTGTTAACAACAAGAGTAAACACACTCTCTCACACATTCAAAGCTAAGTAATGACAGCAGTGTCTGCTTTGCATGCAGTCGTGCTTCTCATTCTGCCATCGCTGCAGTTCACTGAGCTGCACTTTCCTGCAGACGAATGTGTAGCGTTGTGCCGTATCGAACTGAGGCCCGTGCTTGTGTGCAGGGTGGAGTGAAGGTGCTGATCACAGGTCCATGGTTAGAGTCGAGTAGTGAGTACAGCTGTCTCTTTGACCACATCAGTGTCCCTGCCGCCCTCATTCAGCCTGGCGTGCTGCGCTGCTACTGCCCAGGTAGTGTACGCACACAGCACACACCTTATCACCATCACCTACACTGAACACACTTTATTTCATTTCCTAAATTAAAACCTTACCCTGAGGTTCACCGAGTGCCAGAAACCTATTGTCATGGGAAAGTGTTTCTTTAGCAGACAACGAAGGAGCTGAACACTGCCGGCTGTGCACCGCTATCAGTAGACGTAGTCACTTTTATACTAGATGATAAGGACAGTACAAACAGAGCATTGTTAGAAAGGGCACTGTCTGTTTCTTGAGATGGTGTAGCGAGTGGTGCATATGTTGTATCCTGCAATACAAAGTGTGATCACAGGGAAATTTTAAGAAAAGTAGGCTCTTCAACGTACACATTTAAACCAGACATGCACTGTCTGAAATAACTAAAATACTCTCCCGACATTGTTCTTTCACAAGATGTTTATCTTATTAATGCTTAATGTGATATCTTTTTCTAGCCCACGACACAGGCTTGGTGATGCTACAGGTTGCTATGGGCGGTGATGTCATCTCTTCCTCTGTGGTGTTTGAATACAAGGCACGTGACCTTCCCGCGCTGCCATCTTCTCAGCATGACTGGCTGTCCCTGGATGGTGAGAGCATTTGTTTGTATATTGTGTGTTGGTACCTCAATAACAAGCCATAAACACAATTTCACAAAAGTCATTGTGTGTAGATCAGGGCAAAGGTGATGCGTTATTACATGTACGTGTAAGGCCTTTACTTTGGTGGAGCCCTCAACTGTTTTAAACCTTCAGTGAACCTGTTTATGTACGGCATGTGTAGGTCTGTGTGGCCGTTGTTGTGCTGCTGGTGTTTTATTATTTGAAGCCACTGAGGACTGACCTGTATTGGGATTTTGCTGCTGCTTACTGTGTGCGCTGTGTTTTTCTTTTTACTTCCGCCTGCATCGTCTTTGAGCAGATTAATTCAAAGAGGAATCTAAGCCCGTAAACAGTTTTGATACTGGTGTGTACTTTACTTTCACACATTTTAAACATTTATAAACCGGTTGGGGTTTCTCTGAAATTACTTTGTATTACCAGTGTTTGGTTCAGTAATACTGATTCAACTCAAAAGAAAGGGTGTAAGATGTCTGAGAAACTGCCAGTCTGCTCTAAGGAATTGGTTCTAAAAGTACCACACGGGAGGGCAACTATATCTCGCGATGTGTTTGCAGCTCGGAGGCACGCGGGTCTCCTCGGCGAGCCTTGTCCTGGGTTCCTCTGCGTTCGCCCCCGTCTCCGCGTTGCGCAATGCGGCATTGCGGCTCTACAGTCACAGCAGGCTGTCTGTCTGCCGGAGTGAAGGGCAAGGACATTATGGCACAGTCGTCGGCCCAGTTGACAGTCACAATGTTGGACACCACCGGCAGAGCGCGGCGCAGGCTCACAGGCGCTAAATATAGAATCCGCAGTGACTTTCGGCGCTGCCGCGCGCGCGCGTCCTTTGTTTCGCCCCAAACGAACACCAAATGCCCACAGCCTGGACAACACGCGGACAGATGTGAACACTTGAAGCAAACACACGTCAGCACACTGCTCGGGCTCGGTCTGTGCTGGAGGATGGCGGCCGAGCCTCCTGCAGCTCACATCTGGCGGCGGATTTGAAGAAGCGCGGCTCGCTCCGACACAACGTGGAGACGGCTCTCTCTCTCTCTCTCCCTCTCCCTCGCTGTCTCTCCTCCTCTCTCTCTCTCTCTCTCTCTCTCTCTCTCTCTCCGCACGTAGCTGTGTTTTGCTTGGTCGGAGTAGCAATGCGCGAGCCGCACACTTCAAACTAACGGGGTTGAACAGAAGCGGGAACAAAGAGCGACTCGCTGTTTGGGTTCGTAGCTTATTTGATTTTAAACTGATTGAGAGCTCAAAACGCGCTCTTTCCTTTATCTCTGTGTTCGTAGCTGTGAAGTTTTTATCTATTGTGGCGCTGTAGATGGACACTGGCGTGTTGTGGTCTGTCTGGAGCCTTTATCTACTTTTGTATTTCACGCTGCAGACAGAATAAGTGTTGCACATGTGGCGCTCAGCCTCTGTCGATGTGAGACAAAGGGGGATGGTGGAGAAGTCCTCTCGGTGTTTGCGCGCTAGATGTTCCGTTGCATACCTGTTATTTGTGGTGTGACATGCTCAGATCCAGCACCACTAGGACTGGACAGCGCCAATCTCTCCATAACAACACATGAAGGGTCCTGTAGAGGCCCAGACAACAACCGGCCTGTGTGAGCAGATGTGGGCAGATGTGGACATGCTGTCGATCACCCAACGCCTGAATACATTCTCCGTATTCGCGTGTTTACATCTTTTAGCTGTTTATCATTCTGGATCTTGTTCTGAACACAAAAACAGTGTCTGAATAAACAAAACAATGATGATCAGCTGTCATCACATCAGTTGTGAGTTTGAATATATGTAGAGCTCTTAATGAGCATGTCAATAAAACTTAATTTAAAATGTTATGTCAATCTCACTTTTAAATTTAAGCAACTTTATGTGTAACGGAAACATTTTTAATGTATATAAACAACTTTCATGAAAATTGAACTTGATGTTTAAATCAAAACATTAAAATCAAAACAACACTACTAAGAACTTAAAATCCACATTTCATGTTTTTGTTGCTTGAGGTTGTGTTGTTGGCGCCAGTGCAGAGCATTAGTGCAGAAACAGAAAAACAGGTATCTGCCTGAATAAACCTAAAAACTAACCGTGACACAAGGACAAAAACATACCATTATTTCTGAAATTGGATTTTAAATGACCTGGTTACAATCTGATGGCAAAGAAATGGCATTGCATTGATTGCATTCTTCCGCTGGGATTATTACACTTTAAAAATAAAATACTTTGCTTTTAAAGGGGGCGTTCTAGTGGTTCTGTGACTTTTTCAGGCATCATAACATGAAGTGACATGTAAAGCAGGTTGATTAAAATGTTTGGAGGTACTTTAGCAAACTTATATCAAATTCTGAAATGTATTTGTTAATAACGAAAATATTATTATATCACAAATTCATCCCTATTTTGTTCAATTTCAATAACTATTTCTCATCATATTTTCTTAGTTTAACGTATCAGTAAAATAGATCACCAACTCCTGCAGCAGCCACAGTCCTATTAATCTTCTGTTCTGTGACTAGAAATCTGCTTTTTGTGATGTTTGATGTTTGTTTGTGGAGTTTCTAATGTGTTGGGCAGATAAAACAGTGTGTTATGCTTTGCTGTATTACTAGAAAACTCTGTGCTATTTCTGGTTAGCATGGTGAGGGTAAAGTGAGTGTCACTGTCACAGCTGTCTGCAGACAGCTAAAAGAAAAGTAGGAGTGAAATGAGAGGAGAGAAGAATAGATGGGATTGAGTGAGAGAGCAGCAGGTGGAATGACATAATGTGCACTGCAGCAAAACTGCAGCAGCACTGAAACAGAGGGTCACATTCACATAGAGCCATGCCACAGACATACCAAACTTCACTTTGCTGTAACACTTACACATGCACACACATCATTTACATGCTTCCCAGGTCCCCATTGTTAGTAAGGGGATTTATTAGATTTCAGAACTCATTTATTCTCCAGGACTGAGCCCCCCAGAGAAGAGCCTCTCTCTAAGTCTCTCTAAGTAGGATTTACTAAAACATAATATTGATTTCCTTAAATACGACAAACAACCTGCTGATACTCACAGTTGCGCTGTACTATATGTGCCGCTTTACTTTTGTAGATACTCAGTTCAGAATGTCCATCTTGGAGCGCCTGGAGCAGATGGAACAGAGGATGGCTGAGATAACCAATCAGAACCCCAGCTCAGAAACCATGGCAACCAAGGGTGGAGGAGTGGAGGGAGGAGGAGCCAATGATCAACCGTCTCAAGTAAGAAAGCAAGACCCGATTAAATGTAGGTTGACGTTTTCCTGTAACAATTGTAAGTAAGCAGTGCAGGCAAATAAAAAAAAAACTTATTGTACATTACATTTACATCATATTGCCTATTAATGGTGTTGTTTAAGTATTGAAGCTTGAGCATGTTACACTGGCTTATGTTGCAATATGTTGACTTTCTGGTTAAATCAAACTTGAAGAGTGAAGAAAAATGAAGAATAAATACTATAAACTCTGTGGTCACAAGAGTCGCTTTGGATAAAAGTGTCTGCTAAGCAAAGTAAAGTAAAGAATTTCATGTAGCAGTAAATACGTTGGTAGAACAGTCATCTGTGAAACCCTGGGACAGTAGAACTACTTTTACTAGAACAAATAACTATGTAATTGTTATTATAATGATTAACTCACTATACCCTCTACCGTTCCAGATTTCTCCCGATCAGGGCTCGTTCGAGGGTCGTGTGGTGGTAGTGTGTGAGAAGATGATGTCTCAGTCATGCTGGGCTTCTTCTAATCAGCTTGTGCACAGTAAGAACTCCAGAGGAATGACCTTACTGCACCTGGCTGCAGCTCAGGGCTACGCAGGGCTCATTCAAACCCTCATTCGCTGGCGGTGAGTATCACACATACATGACACCCCATTGTGAACGCACAGACGGTGCCGGATTATTTTATTGTTGTTATATTCTCTGCAGCACAAAACATGCTGACAGTATTGACCTGGAGCTGGAGGTGGACCCTCTCAATGTAGACCACTTCTCCTGCACTCCACTGGTGAGTGACAGATATTTTACAGTGTATGTTCTGAGTGTATTTGTCATTTTTTTCAAGCCTGTGTGTGACACACATGTGCATTGCTCCCCCACCTAGATGTGGGCATGTGCTTTGGGCCATACTGAAGCAGCACTAGTGCTTTATCAGTGGGACCCAAGAGCTCTAGCAATTCCTGATTCATTGGGGCGCCTGCCACTCAACATTGCTCGATCCAGGGGACACACTCGATTGGCTGAGCTTTTAGAGCAGCTGCAACAATCTCCTCAAGGTCAGGGCCAGCCTTCTGACACTTGGCTGGACAGGTGGAGAGAAGAGTCACAGTCCAGCGGAATAAGCAACAGTCCCACTCCCACCTCTAACTCTAACTCAGGTGAGTTAAGAACTTTACCAAAAATATTGTTGAAGGGTGCATTCACCCTTCAACAGTTGTTAGGTGGATTTTATCACCTTTAAACAGAACCAGACGAGCCCATGTTTTTATTTTTTTTATGCTAAGTCACATCTATATATTTGCCAAACTGAGTGGATAAGTGGATAAACCCCTTTGGAAATGAAAATTGTCCATTTTCACAGATTAAAAGTTGTAATTATTACACTTCCTGTTACTTTCCACCATCTTTATTTCCCAAGAGCTGAGGAGAGCCAGGTCAGAGAGCCAACCAGATGTGCAGAACCAGACCTGGAGCCAAACAGGACACAGAACTCCACAAGGAGAACAGGGAGGTCCACCCCCAGCAAAGAGACTCAAACCCAGCCCAGACACACAGCAACATCTAGCTAATTCGACTCCTGGCACCAACAACCTTAAGACCTTCCTCAGCTCCTCACCAAATCCTACCAGTCAACATTCTCTTCTCACCACCACCCTAGAAATTCACTCACCCAACCTCAGCTGTCAGAGTGCACCTCCTGCCAGCTCAAGTCAGCCTCATCTCCCCAGTGCCCCGCTCTCCCACCTGCAGGCCAGGATAGGGGGGTTTGTAGGGGGCACCAGGTGGAGTCTGAGACAGACTCTCGGGCAGCGCAGCCTCGCCAGGAGGATTCTAGGAAAAGAAAGACTGGCTGTTCACCTGCGCCAAAGAGTGCTGTCTGGCAGGGGAGAGGAAACAGAGCTGCTGACATATCAGGACACTGAGGACCTGCAGGTGTGGGGAGAAGATCTTTTTGTGACAGACATTGTCACGTTTTGATAAAATACATTTAAATCTATGAAAATAACTTTAGTTAGCAGTGTTTTTTTCTCTATTAAGGATTATTAGCAATGACTTAAAGAGGCAGTTTATGAAGTAGCTCACAAAAAGCATTCCATGATCAAAATGAGCTTTTTGCTCTGCGTGTGTTGCAGATGGACATTACGATGCTAGCTGATCACATCATGGAGGCTTCAACTGGTAGGCTAAAGCAGGAAGCGATGGAGAGTGAAACCAACGCCACAAAGGTGGGGATCAGCAGTGATGTCAGGTTACTGTCTGGTTACCTTGGTGAGGTGGAGAGGTGAGTTGGAACATTCCCAATGTCACCAACAGCAGCTCGCCAAAGAGCAGGCGTCTCTTGAACTGTAAGGCTTTTATTCTGCTCTCTGCTCTTCTGCAGGTTTCTAAACTCCAAGCCCCAGACTCCTAGCCCCAAACACGACTTTCTCTCAGGGTCTGAGGATCAGCAGAGTCCTCAGGCTAAGCAAGCCACGCCCTCCCCTTTTGACTGGAGCTCTTTCCTCTGTGCAGCTATGAAAGAAGAGAGGTTGAAAAATGACTCCTCCTGTCTAGCCATGACTGAAGCAGAGCAGGGAGAGCTGTATGACACCATCAGATATGCTCTGCACACCCTCAGAAAACAAAAGGTATACATGCATTTACAAAAATGCTGTTTGGAAACCGCTGAAAACCGTCTGTGCTCTCCGTGCACTTCTTGAGGAAATCACAAAACTTAAGGTGCCAATGAAGCAATTAACCTGTACCCCAATACAAACTCTCAGTGTCACTCTCCTCAGGGTCCTATTCAGGAACAACGTAAAGAGATTGCAGCAGTAGTTCAGCGTTGCTATAAGAGATACAAGCAGGTAAGACAGAGATGTTTCTTCATTTACAGCCTTAGATTCAGTGGATAAAACTAAAACTAATGGCTGTACTTTAAAATCTCACATATATATTGTTGTTATCTTATTATATGATTTTATATCTGTTGTTTTTGTCCAAGTATGCACTTTATAAGAGGATGACACTGGCCGCCATCCTGATCCAGAGTCGTTTCCGGAGTTTCCATGAGCAGAGGAAGTTCCAACAGAGTCGCAGAGCAGCGGTCCTCATCCAGCAATACTACCGCTCCTACAGACACTCACTCAGGTAATTTCCCTACACAAACACACTCAGGGATTAATGTTAGTTGGTAAAAGATTTCTTACACCCATGTCTTTTCCTATAGCAGCCTCCTAACTAAAAAACAAAACCAGGCTGCTCGCAAGATCCTGAGGTTCCTGCTCCGATGCCGCCACAGGTGAGGCCTAGAACTCTCCACACGACCTCCTACACCACTGCGCACACATCCGAGGAAGCACGCTCATACACATTACCCACACACACACACACACACTTACTGCCCACTGCCACACTTGCGCTCCCTTCGTTGGTGCTAATAGTTGGTGTTGTTTTACTGTTCCTGTGAAGCCCCTTGATGGACCATAGGCCTCTGAAACGGGTGAGTCTTCTCTCTCTCTCTCTCTCTCTCTCTCTTCTCTCTCTCCCTCTCTACTATTGGCTGATGCCTGTTTGCATGTCAGCAGAGGGAGGGGGAGAGGAGATCCTGGATTGCCATCCTTGCCTCTCACCCTCTCTCTCTTCTTCCCTCCCTGTCTCCCTGTCTCTCTCTATATCTCTCACCGAGGACTGCTGAGCGATATCATTACTTGTGCATGACTGACAGATAGATAAGGAGGAAACCTTGCATATGGTCTTCCCGTGGGGCATGCTCTGAGTGACATCAGTAGGGTAGTTTACCTGTCTTGCTTGGCCTGCTAGTCTTTTTTTTGTGCCTTGAGCGGTGGGGAGGATAAAGAGACGGAGCATATGTGTGCTGGGTGGGAATTGCAGGGGGGGGGTTGTTGAATAACTTTTCCTGTTGCTTTGAGCATATACTGAAAAAAAGATGTACAGTTACGCACAGAAATAACAAGGGTTATTAATGTGTATTTGTTTTTTTTTCTCAGGGCCAGAGAGCAGAGAAAGGCCAGGGGTCCTGAGAGCCCACCACCAGGCCCCACACACAGCCCCCTCAGCCTGTGAGCAATCTATACACTTTCCCCAGCCCTATTCCTTTTTCTTACACTTCTCCTTCATTCCCCCCAAACTATCTCCCTTACCATTCCCTAACCCCTTTTCTCCTGCCCTCTTCTTTCCTCCACTTCCTCCTTCTCTCTCACCCTCTTCTCTCAAGAGGGGAAAAACTCTTCCCAGACAGACTGAGGACAGGATAGGTGTCCATCATGGCAGCTCAGACAAATAGACTGCTGGGTAGAGCCCAGGGACCTGGCTCTGCCCACAGCACTGATCCTCCTCCACAGTTTCACTGGGAGGCCATCACATTAACCTCATGGCATTCTTTGCACTCTTCATGGGTATGTTTCTTTGCAAGAAAAGCTAACGAGTCAAACGAGAGAACGCGGGGAGGCGCCTGACAGCGGCATTTGTCGCCGTTTGCGACTGGACGTGCTGAAAGGCATCAGTGATGAACAGCTGGCTCAAGATAAAGGCTCCTTTGACATGCAGAAAAATATACAAAACCTGTTGCGTTTTGTATCTAAACAGTAATCCATGAAAGAATAAGAAAACATAAACCAAAAAACTCACTTCTATGTTGCATTTGCATGCAAAGTTTTTTCGCTTATTCCTCCTCTCCATCATCCTGAAGAGCTATAGTGGCAAATCATTCTGCTGATTCAGTATATCACACTCTCTCCAACCACTCTGACTCACAGGCTTACAAACCTATTAATCAGTCACAAGATCAAAAGGGGAGGAACTGCACTTGAATGTAAGAGGGGTATTGTTCGCTAAAGGTTTGGGGTCTGAAAACAATGTCTTAATTTGTTACATGGACTTTGTATGGAGTCGTTCTCAGAGGCAGCACTTTGCTTGCCTGATGTGGTGTGTCCGTGTTTGTTCAATTCAATGCATGTGATTGAGCTACGAGCTCCTGCATGCTTGCCAAACTGCTTTAGTGTTGTTTCTTTTGTATTTTATGTGTAGTTGTGTCTCACTTACGTCTTCATCAACTTATCCTTGCCCTGTGTAATGTGAACTGTGTATGGACAAATGACTTATTTTGGGTGCTTTTTTTTTATTACTTTATTTATTTAAGGGTCTAATTATTTATTTATTTGATTGGCTCAAGAGTGATTTAGCTTGAGGCTGGTTTTCCCCTCTTGTGTGGTAAAAAATGACATGTTCTAATGGTTAAATGTCTCTGTTAGTTTGTTCTTTGCGTGAACCTCTAAATCCTAACTGTGGTTTTGAGGAGAGAGTCACATACCATTGCCTTGACTTCTTCTTGACTCTGAGAGGTCTCTATGCTTGCTCTGTGCAGGAGATGGGTCCTAAGCCTGCCCCTCTACAGGGCATTGGTCCCCATATTAGCCCATATGGGCAATCAAATCCATATTTTGGACTATTGCATATTCCTGTATATAAACTGACGAGGTAAGGGGATACGAGGACCCTGAAACTTTTTCATAAGAGGACTGTATTTAAGATTATAAATTATTTTACTCCCATAATAAGAACTTAAGACAGAGACCTGGGTAAACAGGATGGCTGTAATGCTTGTAAATAATGTAGATAATACAAATGGAGTAATGTGCATGAGAAACAGCAAAAAGAACATGTTAGTGGCTATGGACTTTGAGAGGATTTTAACTGCTTCACTTTAAGAGTATCCAGTATAAGTGTTACTGAAAAGAACATTTTGTTAAAGCATGCAATTGAAAAATCTAATGTTAGAATTATAAGTGGGAAACCAAGTTAACTGAAAGAATTATCTTTCAGACAAAAACATTTACACTTTGTGCTTTTGTTTCTTGGCTAGCAAAAATTAAACCCTTTTTGCCAGTAGTGCCAATTATTATGAATGCTATTTTGCCTAACAGTATGTTAAGTTGGGTAAACCAACATCCAAAAGATATCAGTAAGATCCACAGAGACAACACATGCAGACAATAAACCGTAGAAGAGATCTAGTACTAGCTCAACCGTAGACCTACATGTTCTGAAGTTTGTCTGAGGCAGACGTACAATACGCACGACGACGGTGATGATGCAGGTATGAGAATGAAACTAATGGTGATGAAGATGTTGATGATCGTTTAAATGTGAATGCAATGACTGATGACCCAAAAAAAGGGAAGAGGATGCTACATTCTTTACAATGTGGTTGTGCTTCAGCAACATACTAGCTTTTATTAAGACCATTAATCACACCTACAGCGGATCCAGCCTGGCCTCCACTCAAAGCTTTCCATCTTCAAATAGAATGTGTCCTCCCCACTTTCTTTCTTTCTTTTTTTTTTTTTTTTAACATATCTTTTGATTCACTTTCTTTTCTCCTCATTGTCACTGCCATTATTATACAACATGTATTTCTGGAAAGCTCTGCTTAGAAAGTGCCTGCTCAATAACAGAAAAGTGCAAGCTATTATCAGGAAAAAAAATCTATTGTATGTCCTCCAAAATGATGCCAGTTACCTGTTTATTTTCCTAAATTGTGTGTTAAAAATGAACTTACAGTGTTAAACTTGATCTGACGCTAAGTTTGAAGCTCTAATTTATCAGTGGTATGAATGAATGCTCATGGCCTGATTAATGCTATGTGTTGTTTTATGAGACAAACTAGTAAATACAGTATCACGTTATGCTTCACCTGTGTGTGCATTTTACAGTATTAGAGGAAGGAAACCATAGAATTCTGCCTCTGCTAATGAAAGGCACTGTGACAAGTCTATTCGGCGTCCCAATGTCGCTGTCGGGACTCACTTTGTCTGTCTTTCCTCAAACATCTTCCTGCAGCATTACAATTATAGCATAACCCAGCAATTTTCCCAGAGGACAAAATACCTGTCATACACTCTTTCTTACTTTGTGTCTCTCTTTCACTCGCTCCTTCACAGCCAAGCACACATACAAACACACACATGTAAACACATGCAGTCCAACGCAAATGTACATATTCAGACACACAAAAAGCCACACTCTTTCTCTCTGTGCTTATGTCTTTGGGAACAATTAAATCTCTCCCTTAGATTTTACTCAGGGTTGAAGAACAGGGAGATGGTATGTGGGGCGTAATGATCGCTGACACAGAGTTGTTCCACTGGTGACTGTGTACATTTGTGTATGCATATGTATGTGTACATGTTTGTGTATGTTTAGCTCCAGTTGTTCATTCACTATTTAGTGTACACTAAATTTCAAATATTGTTCTTGATCGACAAACTCCTTCTGGTGCACCTGTCTCATTTTGCGAAGCAGCAAATTTGATGTGTTTGCTTACAAGCTGTGTGTTGCACCACTTTTTCTACAAAAAAATAATCTCCAAATCCCTTATTTTATAGGATTTTGCTTAGATATAAACTAAATTCAGAGCAGGTTATAAGGAAATTTCTATTTATACACTTGCTCTTAAACGCACAAAATTCTTACAAGACAATTCTTAACTAATGCAAACATAGGTATTCATAGGTGACCATTTACCACCAAGATTTTCTTCATTTATAAGAAATGCTGAAAGTTACAATTGGAAGATCTCTATTATGTGTGCTTCACGTGCTTTCTGAATTGTCATCACACTGAGAGACAGCCACGGTTAGGACAGCGCTGTCAGGAGCTTTCATGCTATGGTATTACGAACCTCCTCTTAAACTGCCCCTCCTCTCACATCAGCACAACTGAAGAACACTGCTTAGAACTCCTTTATATATTGTGCACACACACACATGCCTACATAAACACACAGACACTAAATATCTAAATGCTTGCGCTTATTAACATACACACACACACACACACACACACACACAAGCTAAACACAGAGATTGCAGAATATCTGTCAGTATGTCCATGTTTTTGGAGAGGATGGTGACTGTAAAAAGACTATGTAATGAAATAAAAAGTAAAAAAAACAATAAAGAAATATTGCCATAGTAGACAGCAGGTAGACATGCACAGACATGGCCTCTGTTCTTGTAAGTCCGCCTAGAAATGAATGGTATAACCTTTCAGACCTTTTTTTGAGAGGTCGTGGCCACACACCACATTGCATGCTAGAATGGTAGACCCTTATAGATAATCTATGGCTAGACATTCTCCTTGCCTTCTTTGCCTTTCACCCTGTCTTCTCTCTCTTTCTCATTTCCTGCTGTATTCCCACCTTGCCTGCTGTTGTGTTCTCCATGCCTAGCTCAGTCTCTCATCCCTCTTTTTTTGTAGCCTAGTTTTAACTTATTTTGTTTTACAAACATGCATGCACAAGCATCACTAAACTGTTGATGTTTTAAAAGAATATTTTGTTGCTGAGGCCATGCAAAGTGTTTTGAATATTGCCCTTATATGTGGAAAATGTCTTCTGAATGCTTTACATAATTCCTGCTGTAAAATTAAATCATAATAAAAAGAAAATTTGCACTTTAACTTTTGTCTGGTATTTATTACTCTATTGGATTTGCAGGGGGAGTCTATACAGGAACATTTCTCCAAAAGAGGATAAGGACCTGCAAATACTACATTTTTTGAAATCGTGTTGAATATATATAAACATTTAAGTTGTTTAGAGTGGCTTTAATTAAATAGAGTATTTTTACCTGAACAATGTTTAAGTTGAAGACGCATTACTAGAGGTATTTGCCTCTAGTATGCACTTATACTTATTATGTATAATTTTAAGATAAACATATTTAGGTATCTGAGTTTTTATTGCCATCTAGCTAATTGTTATCTACCTGGGTCCAGCTGTCTCAAATGTCTCAGCTGCGGAGGGCGTAATTCCTATTATGACTATTTCTACCATAAACATTTGGCATAGGTGTCTGGAAATAGGTTTGCATGTAATACTGTGACAACCAGGTTAAGTTGTAGAGAAGATGTTTTTTGTTGTTATCAAAAAATGTAATCTGTGATTTGTTAATTCAGTTGAACATTTACTTATCTGATACGTCTGGTTTCCTCGTTGCAAAATCTTCATTCAATTTCGTATATTTATTTTCATTACAGTAACATAACGATCTCATTCAGTACTGCCATGACACCTATCTATTGAGTCTACAGTCTCATGTTGGGGAAGGTTTAATAAATTATCAGTGTAAATCAAACTTTGTTTCTACTTTTAACTTCCATTTATTTTCATGTTATTATTATAATGGTTATCACATTTGTCGTTTAAGGTATGCAATAAAACACAGTATTAAAACAAAGATATCTCGTACAGTCCCATTTGGTTTGTGGAACACATTGTGCCTGCCGGAAAATTACTGGTACCTTCTACGGAGCTCACGTCAGTTTCTCTTTACCGTAATTCTGTGTTTATTGCTCTCCTAAATGTTTAAATCGATTCAAAATATGACTCGACCAAACTGTCCGACCACATTTTAATCTCCAGATATGTTTGTAAAACATTTAATTTCCAGAAATTCTAAATATTTCAAAATTTTGCTTTAATTTGAGCTCGTCTCTTTGTGCATAAGCTGTAAAAAGCACTGTAATTACGGTAAAAACCGGAAATGCCGTAGGAATCGCAGCTGATATAAGGACGTGGTTTGTTCCGGTAAAAAGTAGATTTTTCTGCTTCAAGGCAGACTGTTTTACAATAGAATTTATTACGTTTTAAACACCAAATCTAGATGGTTTGGAGTTATGTTATTTATTTTAATAATACAATGAGGCTTTCGTATTTTTATTTTGAAAGCTGGACATTTTAGGGCCTTTTCTTGCTGCCTAGCTCTTCATCGACTGAAGAAACAATGCAGGCCCATCTAGCGGCTAACGCTAATTAGCTTAAGCTAATCGGATAACGCTGGTCCAGCAGGCTGCGGTGGGATTTAAACCTTGGACGAAGCCGTTTTCGACGACCAATTCGGTATGTTACATTTGATTCTATGTTTTCTAAGGCTTCCTGTGTGGTAGGTGTTACCTCTCTTAACTTTTCCTAATTCTTTTATCCGATAATCTTCCTTAACGCGAGAATAGCCTCTAAACATTAAACGCCATATTTTCAGAAAGTTATAGCGTTAGCATGTTAGCATTATCAGTTAAGTAACGTTCACATTGTTGTCCTGTTAATTTGATGTTACAAGTCTTTGTGTGCGTAGGGTTGCATATATCGACGGAGGAGAGAACAACAGCCAAATGTATATTAGATTTAATTTTGTGGCAGTGGTTTGGTGTTATGTCCAAAGGGACGATCGCAGCTGGACTCGCCGTGGTCGTATTCGGCACCAATATCTCATTTCACAACTGTTGGTGTTTTCACTGCACAGTCGGTGTTCTAGTGAAATTCAGACTGGGCCACCTTAAATGCTTAATCGCTGGTTACATTTATAATTAAAACTACTGCAAGCACACGGCTTTTCTTTATCGCCTGCATTATAGACTAAATAGTACATTAGACTTGTATAACGTTAGTACAGTAAATCAGCAAACAAAGCCTCATAGTCTGTTTACCAACACAGAACTTTCCTGCTCTGCCATTTTCGCCTCACAAAGTCACAGAAAAAAAAGTGGTCAACCAAATTACACAGAGAAAAAGAGGAAAGCAACGATACAGAGAAACCCCCATCACCATCCTTACTTTTTTATCTTTTTACTGAAGTCTTTACATTATAAACATTACTCTGTCTTCTATTTTCCGGGAAAAGCAACAGAATCATTGCTTTCTTGATTAGAGCTGAAAAACAGTTGATCAAACATACAAATATCTTGGCTGCTGATACAAATAATTGAACAACAAGATATGTTTTATGTCAGAATCATTAAAGTAAAAAGTACCTTTTTAGTTTGATGACAGCTGCACACACTGCCTCGGTCACCTGGATTGGTTTCCAACAATCATTCAGTATTTGTTGGATACTTTTCCTTCACTCTCAGCTCCATGTCATCGCAAACAATCTGTTTGATTCAGTTTGGGTGATTGTGGAGACCCTGTCATCTGAAGTAGCTCCATCACTTTCCTTCTTAGACAAATGGTTTTTAAATAACACAGACAAGTGTTTGTCCAATGTGTGCAAACCAGATGGGATGGCATGTCACTGTAAAATGCTGTGGTAGCAATGCTAGTTGCGTTAACGTCATCACACCTCCTCCGTGCCTCACGGTGGTAACCACACATTTAGGAACAGTATGTTTACACTCTCAGGAGAGACGCAGCAGCTAGAATCAATATTCTCAAAATTTGGATTCTTCAGATCAACGGTGTTTGCATTTACTGACATTTATTTTAGAAAGGAATGATATGTATGGTCTTTCCTCTTAATTAACTGGGTCTTTTGTTGCAATATTAGCAGCCAGCTATGACGAACAGACTCACTAAAACACCAACATCATTCAAGACTTAGTGCAAAGTTCAAAACAGAGCTTTTCACTTCATTGTTCATAAAAACAATTTGTATTGCAGATGTTCCCTCTGCATATTTATTTCATACATTTGTTGATTTTAACTGTAAAGCACTTTTATTTTACAAAAGACTGCTTCCTTATTTTAATGTGAAATACATAAGGTAATTTGTTTTGATAGAAAAATGAATATCTTTTGTTGTTACTGGGTTGAAATGCATTAGCAAAGCAGTAAGAGTTCTGCTGAACGCAGCACTTTGTTAAAGATGAATAACTGATTTTCTTTAGTTTTCAGAAAAGTAAAAACAAAAATTTGAAAATATTCAAATGATATCAAATAGACATAATTGCTACTTTAACAGTGGCTTTATACGATGTCTAAAAGGACACTTTTTTTTTTTAACAACTCTTAAAGGATTAATCAGCAATGCATCTTTTTTTACAAAACCTATTTCATATGTGCCCATAACTACATTTGGAACATGACCATTTGTCCCAAAGTTGTCTTTTTGTAATGGGATAAAACAAATATTACGATATATATCGTATGTCGCGTTATACATCGTATATCGCGTTATAAATCGTATATCGCAATTCAGCTTAAAAATATGGTGATATGAGTTTTGGCCCATAACGCCCAGCCCAAATAACAAATAAAGTTATAACTATTAGAGAACAAATTGACCAGTCCCTGTCTGTAACTGGCATGGACAGACACACTTGTCC
>JAUMTR010000022.1:7787591-7798869 GCA_032270685.1 Microctenopoma stevenorrisi
CTAGCTTTAAGATTAGCCTTAAAACCTTCCTTTTTGATAAAGCTTATAGTTAGAGGTGGATCAGGTAACTGAACCACATTGTGCCGTTTTAATATTGTCGTTCATTGTATTAGTTTTATGTAGCAGACCCTCACTGATCTAAATCGGCTTGTCTAAATTATTAATTGTACTAAAAAACACAACTGTATATAGCAATGTAATACATACATACTAAATCCTAATACTAAATATAAATTCTGATTGCAAAGTTTATTAATAACTACTGTGTTAAAGTTCTTTTTTTATATCTATCTAATGATCACCAATCTCTTTTCAGCTATGAGTGCTCAGCTGCAGGTCTTCTCTCCTCCCTCGATTTCCTCCAGTGCCTTTTGCCGTGTTAAGAAGCTGAAGGTGGAGAGCAATGTCTGGGATGTTTCTACCACTGAAGCTTACAGCTCCATAGCAGGCCAGTCAGCATACACCTTTACTCCTGCCATGGCTGTGCCTCCTTTTGCACCATCCCTGGTCTTCCCCCCTGCAGCTCAGGGTTCCAGGGGTCAAGTGGTGGTGCGGGCAGCTGATAGCACTGGTAGTCTTCCCCGTGGTTCCAGTCGACATGTCACCGAGCAGGCGACATCCACCTCCTATGCTCATGCTGAGGCATCCTCTGAAACAAGGGGGCACAGGCACGGACACAAGAGAAAGATCGAAGAGGTAAATGAAGGCAGCGGGAGTGGATGTGGCAGCGTTCAAATATTAGAGGAGCTCTCTGCCCCTGCAGCAACTTACTCCAACCGCACTGGTGGTGGGGGTGGAGGAGGCACAGGCCAATCAATACCCCACTCAGCTCCGACCACCAAGAGCAGCAGTTCCAATGGGGAAGGAGATTATCAGCTGGTGCAGCACGAGATTCTCGGCTCTGTGTCCTGCAGTTACGAAGTGCTAGAGTTTCTGGGAAGAGGCACATTTGGACAAGTGGCCAAGTGCTGGAAGAGAGGCACCAATGAGATTGTTGCCATCAAGATCCTGAAAAACCACCCTTCTTATGCTCGACAAGGCCAGATTGAGGTAACCAGCAAGGCACCATGTAGTTGATCTAAAATATTAGTGTCTACTGCTTTGGCAACAAGCCCAATTAGTGGTTACTGGCTTTGCAGAGAACGTCTTGTCTTGCAGCATAAATTCCACAATGCTTGCAAAATATATTTTTATCTAAAAAAGATATCGATGCCGAACAAAAATACAAACACATTGAGTTTTGTTTTATTGTTTTCAGTCGATACAGTTTCAAATCTATAGCACCTGACTGGCTCAATATTATTTTAAAGGAGAAACTTCCTTTTATTATGTTGGTAACACAAAAGCCATTTGATCAGTGTATTTCCTGTTCTACAGGCTCCAGCTATGAAAGAACTTATTCACAATGTCATTAGTTGCACTCTAAAAATACAGATGGTTAGATGTAATGGCTGCAGGTGTTTCATAGATTTAGTCAGGGCTGTAGACATAATAACACACTGCAGTAAAATAAACTTTGCTGTTTACTGTGTATAGATTTTCCTGATATTCTGTGTGGACGAACATTTATTGGATTTTCTTTCAATAGGTGGGCATCCTGAACAGGCTGAGTGCAGAGAACGCAGACGAGTACAACTTTGTGCGTTCATATGAATGCTTCCAACACAAGGGTCACACCTGCCTGGTGTTTGAGATGCTCGAACAAAACCTGTACGACTTTCTCAAGCACAGCAAGTTCAGTCCGCTTCCCCTACGGCACATCAGACCCATCCTTCAGCAGGTTGGCAGATGTGTCCTTTTTTTCCTCACATTTGAATGAGTCTATACTATAATCGTGTAGAATCGAGCTGCAGTAGTAAATTGTTAAGTTGATTTAGAAGTGAATTATTTGCAAATAATGATTTATACGTTTGTATTTGTAGGTGGCTACAGCGCTAATGAAGTTGAAGAGCCTGGGTCTGATTCATGCCGACCTGAAGCCTGAGAACATCATGCTGGTGGACCCCATCCGACAGCCGTACAGGGTGAAGGTCATTGACTTTGGGTCAGCAAGTCACGTGTCCAAGGCCGTCTGCTCCACATACTTGCAGTCTCGCTACTACAGGTTAGTGGCAAGAAATCCATCTGCGCTTTGTAAAGCTTTCCTTCTGATCTAAGGCACATCATTGGTGTAGCTCTGTTGTTTTTCCTTTGCATCTCACCTCTTTAACCTTCCATCTACTGACTAGGGCTCCGGAGATCATTTTGGGCCTACCATTCTGTGAAGCCATTGACATGTGGTCTTTAGGCTGTGTGATAGCGGAGCTGTTTCTGGGTTGGCCACTTTACCCTGGAGCCTCGGAGTATGACCAAGTTAGTACCAACATTGGTGTAGATTTAAAATACTTATGTGGAAAAGACGAACCTTTGAGATGTTAGTGTGGCTGTATAGATTTTGGGCTTTACACCAAGATATAAGTATAACTACAAGCTGTCAGGGTGTTTAGTCAAAACAGTGTCTCATGCTAAAACCCTATTATGCCTAATATTATTATTGTTATTGTTATTATATCACATTTATTATTTTTATTTCCAGATTCGTTACATTTCTCAAACTCAAGGTCTACCAGCGGAGTACCTACTGAGTGCTGGTACTAAGACCAGTCGCTTCTTCAATCGAGGCCCCGACTCTAGCTATCCACTCTGGAGGCTAAAGGTAAATAAAATCTGCTGTATATGGGTCATATAGTATGGTCTGTAAAACATCAGCAATTAGTTGTTTTAGCGTTTTTTTTTATTCTTTTAATTAAGTGGAACCTTTATGCTTGAAGTAAATTTCAGGAGCAATGCTTTTAGCACATAAGATAAGTAGAAACCTTCTTTTCTAGACCCCAGCAGAGCATGAAATGGAGATGGGCATCAAGTCCAAGGAGGCCAGGAAATATATCTTCAACTGTCTGGATGACATGATGCAGGTAGAAAAAACAGCTCTTTTTCTCAACAAACCATTAGTTCATAAACACAAACCAGGACAGTTACTACATTAAAATATAACAACAATATTGGTGTTCTCTTTGTGACTTCTAGGTCAACTTGTCCTCTCATTTGGAGGGGACCGACATGTTGGCTGAGAAGGCCGATAGACGAGAGTTTATAGACCTCTTGAAGCGGATGCTCCGCCTGGATGCAGACAAAAGAATCACACCTACAAAAACCCTCGGCCACCCCTTTGTCACAATGAGCCACCTCATGGATTATCCCCACAGCTCTCAGTAAGTGTGTGTGTGTGTGTACTAAGAGGCATGTTTGTTCAGGTGTGTTTGAGTGTTTATGGAAATCTAATAACTGATATAATAAAAACTTTTCCAGTGTGAAGTCGTGCTTCCAGAACATGGAGATCTGCAAGCGCCGGAGCTCCTATGACAGCAGCAAATCTCTGTACTCTACCAATGCAGTCCCCAGCGCTGCAGCGGGCAACCTCACGGTCACCTTCAGTAGCCAACTCAACCAGCATAACCAGGTACAACCCAGGTCTAATCACAGGATCGTACACACCTTTAGGAGCCTGTAACTCTCATATTAATCAGTGGTGTCTTTAACAGGTGCCTTCTGCGGGGGGAGCGGTGCCTTTGCTGAATTACCAGCCAGCTCTGTACCAGCAGGCGACCATCAACATTCCTGGCCTTACACAACAGAGTGTCCCGATTCCAACGCGTCCCGCTGGGCTGTGTAGCCAGACAGAACCCTTCCAGCAGACTCTCATTGTCTGCCCACCCTCCACTATTCAAGGTAAAGCTTACAGTTGCTCACGAACCCGGGTGAAGTTTAAGACCTTTAAGCTTTCTTTGTCTCTTCAGGCATACTAATCCCCAACAGATACCTGCTAAACAGAATCATGTACATGTAATCTGAGATGTATTATTTACTCACACGTATTTTTGTGCAATTGTGTTCCAGGGCTACAGTCGTCCAGTAAGAGTACTGGTTTTCCTGTGAGGATGGAGAACTCTGTACCTATAGTACCTCAGAACCAGTCTGCTCAGTCACTGCAGATTCAGCCAAGCATGCTCACACAGGTAAGTGTGTCAGGTTTTTGTGTTGTCAGGGGATGGTTACCCTTTCAAAATAATTGTATATATAATAAACTTTTATATTTTTGATTTTATTATTCTATACCATAAAAGAGCTATTTCGATTTGGGTGACTGGTCTGAGAGGACATCGTCACCTCGACTGCACCACTTTGTCACATGTAGGATGACGTAACCTTCAACAGACTTCACCTGAGATTTCTGCTGCTTTTGTTTCATCACAGCTTGAACACGAACTGCCTGGTTTTAACGAACTATCTGAGATAGAAATGATTTAGTGATGTGACATTTAAATGTCATTAATGTCCTGCTCAACCTGGGAAGAGTTTATGGGGAACGAAAGTTCATACATGACGTGTAAGAGTGTGCATACGGAATCTGAGAAGTGAAACCGAAACACCGCTTTTAATTTTTCAGTGTGATTCAGTGTAAGTTTCTGGGTTTGATGGTACGAGCTCATCTCTGTTCCTCTCAAGTGACTCACCCTGCCTTGGTTAGATGTGTCATGTGCACTTCCCTGTAGGAAGATCATATGTGGAGGGCACACTCATGCATTTTTCCTCGGAAGGAAGTGATTTAAATTCCATTCATATCAGTTACGTACAGATTACACACACACACACACACACACACTGTCATTGTCATTGACCTTTCAGTAACCTTAGCTCAAGGTTGCCTGGAAAATGTAACCTCCATGAATGATTGCTCAAAACTGAGAGCAGTGTTGCCCAGTTTCGCTCAGCCATGAATACCCTCCTAGCGTGACTAACCCCCCCCTGCTTACTCCCTTCTTGTTGTTGGCACAGTGGCCACATTTTGGTGGGGACAAGAGCATATGGGATTCAACAAAATTACTTTTCAGTGGAAACATTTGATACTTAAATGTGTTCTATTTACAAGTAACAGATGACGCGGCTTGAGCGACATTGTTCTTGCTGTTTGCATTGTGCCTTGGATTCGCTTTTGAAATAAAAAAAAATCCTTTCCTGCCTCCAATCTGGAATGAAGGCCAGATGTGGAGTGTGGAAGACTAATCTGGCTCAAAAAGCTAGTTGATTGGCATTTGCTAAACTTAGGGATGATGGCCAGTGGTAAAAGTGCATCTCACGTGCAGCCTTTTTATCCGCTTTGTCCCTTTATCTAAATCAAATAAACCTTGAAAGTCATGACTTTTCGCCCTGCCCTAACACTGCCCTCCCCTATCCTCCCTCCCTCCCTCCTCCAGGGTTCCTGCACACCCCTGATGGTAGCCACCCTGCACCCACCCTCAGCAGGCATAGCCCCCCAGTATTCTCTGCCCCTTGGGCTGAGCACTGGGGTGGGTCGGCCCACCCTGCTGGAGCACACAGCCACAGTGCTGGTAAAGCAACGATGACAGCCCCTGCAGAAGACATGCACACTAACAACGCCATCCTTCTCCTGCCCCACTCTCTTCCTCCTTTTTATTTGTTTGGCAATTTTTCCTCTTCCTCTGTGCCACACATTGTATGGGGCGAGTCTTTATTTATATGCATCACATTTCTTCATTCCTTCTCTTCCCACGTGGAATTGTCTTGGTTATCAGAATCATGGACGGAGAATTATTTTTAGGAAATTTAAACTTCCTTTCTTTTTTTGTTCATTATTCCAAACCTCCTTATTCATTTACTCTTTGCGATATTACTCTTATGGATACTCTTATGGATCAGACTTTCCAAAATTCAGTGTCTTTCCACTCCAGAGGACACCCTCCCCCCACACCATTCAACATTCCTTCATTCCCTTCCCCGCAGTCTTTCCCCATAGGTGTGCTGAGAGCATGGAGCGCATGTGTTGCTGAGTTGGTCTGCGCTTTGCTTGCAGCTTCTCTTGTCCTGTCCTTCCTTGGTTTCAGCAGCAGGAGTTGCAACTACAAAGCTCACTAAAATCCATATTCAACAGCCCGACTCTGACACACGTCTTTTGTTTCAGCCCCAGAACCTGTGGCATGCCCTTTTCCCCGAGACAGATTATCAACAGACTGTTTGGCATCGGTCAACTAAACTAAACTTTTCTTCAGTGTTTCTTCTTTAACAGGCTCCATGGTTCTGTGTATGCTCGTGTTTGTACCTGGTCTCACTGTTTACAGTGCTTCATTGTTTGCTTTGCATGATATCATCTTGTGGATTTGTTGCAGGGCTGTGTTATAATAAGAGAATGGCTTGGGGAAGGTTGCTCGCTTATCTAGCTTTATGCTTTTGCCTGTGGAAGAGACTGACCACCGGTTTGCCTCTTTGTCTTTGAATTCATTTCTTAGCATGGTTTTTCTCGTCCATTCCAGCAGTCAAACAGTTGATCAGATTATAAATGGCTGGTCCTTGATATTACACGTACTGACGCGTGAGTGTCTTGTTGTTTTTCTCAGCAGGCCTGGCCCACTGGCACTCAGCAAATCCTCATCCCCTCCTCATGGCAGCAGGTCCCAGGCGTGGCTATCCACAACTCTGCCCACCAGTCAAATGTCACGGAATCTCCCCTGAACACACTTCACTTAGATGCTGCTGCACAACAAGGACACGGCTGGAGGTGGGTTAACCAGCGACTGTTACAGTCCAGAACAAAATCTGGAAATAACGGAAACATAAATTGTTATTTAATGTTTATTATTTTGCTCAGTGTCTTGATTTTTCAGAATCTGGGATCCTTCAGGTCTATAGTGAGTTTTAACTTTTGTATGTCTGTGTATCCACCACTAACTTCTTTTACTCTACTAGGAGCACAACCCAAGCCAGGACTCAGGAGAGGAAAAAGGTGAAGGCCAGACGTGGAGAGAACAGAAACAGGTACAGACCAGTTTTTATTTTTAACTTCATTTTCATTTCAGTTGTGCTTATGACAAATGTCATAATATAAAAGATATTTTTTTTACAGATAATAGGCTATGGTGTTTTTTTTGTGGAATATCCACATTTGTAATTTAACGTCTAGTAGTGTTTGATGCCTACAGCACACTCAAACACACCTTTCATTTTAATAACTCACACAAACTGAAGATATTAATTTTTGGTGGAATTTTTGTTTTTTTTGTATTGTAGGTCTGTCTTTCTCTTAATAAATGCCTACTTCAGTGGCACCTGCCGTGCCTTATGCTGCCTTTGGTGCACGAGGAAGTTGAATCTAATTGATTTTGAATCTAATGTTTGGCATAAGTGGTGCGCCATAGCCCATCTCTGTTTGCAAAGACAGAGCCTTCAGTTGCAGGTCCTTGTACCAATTAACCATATCTTTTTGGAATTATTCAGAAAGGAATGTTTAAATGTTATATTAATACTACGTTGGTCGGTGAAGCCGCTGATTCTTTATGGTTTTGTCCAATAAGTGTTGTATTAACCTTTAATCGCATTTTAGAAGTTTCATAACTTTTTAAGAAATTGCATTTGTTTATTCCAAATTCCGTACATTCACAACCAAAATCACACTTTTCGCACACGTTTCTCCGTCTAGGGGAATATCTGCTACATCATTACTTACCAGTAGTGGTGTGACCCCACCCAGCTCCAGTGCAATATTGTCCCAGCCCATCATCATCTCGGACACACCCAGTCCAGCCGTCAGCATCATTACAATTCACAGCGACACCGACACAGAAGATGAGCGCAAGTTCCATCCTGCTAGGTAAGGGGGGGGGGTGCTCATTAAACCTTTTTTGTTTTTTTAGGAGCTCTGTTCTGATATTGTTAACTGTAACAGTTCAGCGTTTGTAGTGTGAAGACGACCCTACAACCAGGCATTATCCTGCACTACCATGATAAATTACATGTTAGAAATAACGTTCCATGTTCACGCAGTGTTGGCCTGGGACAACGCACCAACGTGATCAGCTGTGTGACAGTGCATGACTCGGACTCTTCCACAGCCAGTCCACTGACACCTCTGCCCCGGACACTTAATCCAGCTAGTGCCATGTCATCGCGCCAGGCCAAGTCATTGGCGGTGGTGGCACCTTCAGTCAAAACCCAGGGTACAGAAAGAGCAGCAGCTTCACGTGGACGCTTGGATGCGGGTGCGTTTTCTGTTAATTTGTTAATACCAATAATGAAATTTCTTTTGTGTGAAAAAGCAGTTTAATGGTATAATTTAAATCCTCAGTGAGCTACATGAAGCCGAAGAAATCCAGCCGACAGCCCTGCAATTTAGGGGAAAGCATGGAGCGTCATGGAATGGTGCCAAGCCAGTCTCACCCGCTAAACCTTAGCCAGGTGAGGTGTCTTGTGATTTCGTAATTCCCAAATTATTTCCTGGTAATCTGCATATCTATCTTTAATATTGTTTGTTATATTATGTAACTTTCCACTGAAACGTTTTATTTGACCACAACCAGTCATCATAAACTGCTACTGGTGACACGTGCAGGTTTGAACCTTGTAACTCATCTTGAAAGCCAAGGTTAGGTGTATAACCCCTTATTGCGTGACCTTTTTATTGATTTAGAAATATTTTTTAATGATTTTAACTATAGGGGCTGGTCTTTTTTTCTTTTCATGAAATAGTGAGAAATGGCAGCGAGTCGGGACTTTTCAGAATGTTAACCAAAGCAAAAAGATTGTTTTGAGAAACTGCCTTGTTGTTGTTTTAATCGTGTGTGTGTGTGTGTATATTAATGGTTCTTTCTTCCCTTCTTATCTTCAGGTTCAGCCCGTAGTTTCCTCATCCCAGGAGCGCTCTGGCGCGTCCCACTGTGAGTCGTCTTTGCGTCGCCAGCAAACGTTTTCACTGGCTGCGCCAGCCTCTCACTACAACTTCCCTGAGGTGTCCACCCTAGCCTCGGCCCACGGCTCCAGCCTGTACACCTACCCAGCCTCCACCGCCCTCTCCACAGCGTCGCAGGCCATGGAGCAGCTGCTTGGCCGTGGTCACAACAGCCACGGACACTCTCCCTCTGCCTATGCAGCAACATACACCTCAACCGCCTCTTCTAGGAGAGACTCGACCAGTCGCAAGGATTCTGTCAGTAGTCTGCTGCACGGTCTCCCCGCAGCCTACCAGCACCAATTCGCCACTGGTTCTCCCTATGTTAGTGTAACGCCCCGGGCAGAGCCGTACAGCACCTACCAGCTGAGCCCCAGGCGCCTCAGCCAGTACCCCTACCTATAGGGAGTCTCGCCTACTTCCCCACATACTATCACAAAGGGACATTGAAACTGTATTTCTAGTAGAATAACTGTTGGTCACTTATTTGTTTGCTGCTTTCAACTCATTACGTGCTCTTTTGGACTGTTTCACTGTTTCCAACATGTTCTCGTATTATTTGATATGTATTTTTTTCCTTCTTCCCCATTACATCGTTTTTAACGCTCATATTTTATCCCTAACTAATCAGATGTGCCGTTATGGTTCGTTTTACACCTTTTAATCTCGAGCTTTGATGTGAAGAGAGATTATCCTCCTTCCACAAGCTGCGACGACACTTTGGGTGGCGTTGGACTCACAAGGCTGGTGAAGCTGGCAAAAAGTTACAAGACACAAACTTTGTTTTAAATCTTTCACACTAATCCTGCAAGATCCTGTGTTTATTTAGCTAACATACTGTATCTTAACCATGTTTACTCATGTCCTTTTACTGTGTTTAAATTATGTTTTGTCAGTGTGGGAAGAGGAAAGTCCTTGAGACTGAATCAGAAGTTTGGCGAAAACTGTGATGGATACATGTTAATTTAAGTGCACATGTGATGGTCTGTTAATGTAGTGTTAGTATTTAGAAAAGATTAATCATGTTCTTTTTTTTTTTTGCTGCATCAGTGTTTGACATATTTATGAATTGTAAACGAGTGATCGACCATCCTGAGGAATGACGTGAAAAGCTTTCGTCCCAATGTATTAAACTAAAAAAGGAAAAGATTTCCTCCTTTCCCTCTTTGAAATACCAAAAGTCCAGTTTCACATAGACTGAAAAAAAAATCTGTATCTGTGAATCATGATTGTGTAGGACCTACTTATTATTAAAATGAATTTATGGACAGTTTTACTGTTTCTATTAGAAATAATTAGCCTGTTTCCCCTCACTGTTAAACAAATTGCTCCTTAAGAGACTAACAAACTGCCCACATCCAGCCATCAAGCCATGAAAGCTTGTGTTTAGATTTTTTTTTTTTTACTAATTCCTCCCCTGTTGTTTGGATCAGTTTTGTGTTGTAATGTCTGAATATTTAACTGTATTTCATCTTAACATAGTATAGTTAGGAGGCTCTGGTAGAACTAATTCAGGGAAAAAAGGTTCCAGCTCAAATAATCTGTCACAGTTTTCAATAAAATAACCTTAAACTCAACGATTGGTTTAATGATTTGTCCTGTGAGTGTGTGTGTTTACCACGAGCACAGACAATAAAACTTAGATAAGCTAATAAATCAAACCAGTGGTGTGATTGGTGTAAAGCACTGAGCATGGGAGAGTTAAGTTACTCTGAACCTAATGTTGATCAGAAGCTCATTCTGAATACTGTGCTCATGTAAAATATTTGCTCAACTGTGTGCGACTGCTTACTGCAGCTGAATGCAAGTCGTTGTTCCCGACTTAAAAAACAACCTAGTTACACCGGGACACCCGTGGGTTTGAAGTGCTTTCACATTGTAAAATACTAAATTAAATTATGAAGAATCAAAAATGACGTGCAGAAATTCTAACAGTTCGTGGAATCATTTTAAAAAGTTGTTTCTATTTAAGGTTTGAAATAACACTGACAAAGTTCACTAATAAAACCTTAAACCACTGAAGATTGCGGTGTGAACAGGCCCTCGCTCTCTGTGTATTACTGGGTATTTTATGTTGTATAGTACTATAAAGAGAATGAACATCGTTTAGATTCTCCACTTTGACAAGTGGTAGAATTATTTTCATCATGTGAACTCCAGAGAGTCGGTGTCTCTGTTGGTGCACGCTAAAGACACATTTGACACAGAGAAATGAACAGTGGACACACTCAGGAGCTACATTTAAACAGTCAAGAGTTTTATTTACATTTTATAAATATATATCTCATAAAGTTAACTTAGGTAATCCTTCATAAAGTATAAAATAAGATTCTCAAACATACAGAAAGGCAAAGTGACAAAAATAGTAAAATAATACATATTTAAATTAATTGTGAATATTTTACAACCCACAATAATCTACACCGCCCTGCGATGGACTGGCGATTTGTCCAGGGTGTACCCCGCCTCTCGCCCGAAGGCAGCTGGGATAGGCTCCAGCAC
>JAUMTR010000022.1:7798969-7821372 GCA_032270685.1 Microctenopoma stevenorrisi
GGTGTACCCCGCCTCTCGCCCGAAGGCAGCTGGGATAGGCTCCAGCACCCACCGCGACCCGATTTCGGATAAGCGGACGACATGGATGGATGGATGGATGGATGGATAATCTACACCACAACACATTGTGCCTTGTACAACTACGTTGTTTACGTTACAATTGCCTTTATTCTGCAGCTCAGTAAACGGTGTTTAATAGTGATTCAGTAATATTTCACAGTTAGTCTTCAAAAAATTCTCAGATTAAAACGGGACTCACAGTCATTGCAGTCCTTTAAACACTCCTCTTGAACCAGTTCAGGCCTTTACTCTTCAGACATTTGCAGTTAAAAGACAACGGAGGTGACGCAAACACCAAGAGGGTCTGTCGAGTCCAGCGTGATGAAAACGGGAGAAGCTGCCGCTGCTTCCTGTGCTGTTTGACTCTCAGTAATTCTGCAGCTCTTGCCCTTGCAGCATCACACAGCTGAATATTTTCTGGAAAGTGGACGTGAAACCAGATTGCCTTGAATCGGGCCTGAAAAAACAGAGACATTATTATTATATAAAGGGTCATTACCAACAACGCTGACAAAACCTGAAGCACAGATGCTGTTCTAAAAGAACTCACTTGAGCATTGACTTAATAATTTTGGTCTCTGTGAAGGTTAAATCCTCCAGTGATTCATCTTTCCCCGCCTGCTCCTTCTCTGCAATCATGTCCCAGATCTCGGTGTTGACCCACAGGGCCCCGGGCAGGGTGAGGCTGGCCCGGGTGCAGGTGATCCAGCGGCACAGAGGGCAGGAGACGGTGCGGATGACACCCTGCAGTTTGGACAGTTTCTCCAGGCAGGAGGAGCAGAACGTGTGGTTGCAGTGAAGCATGCGTGGGACCCGGTCACTGCGGGAGTACTCGCAGCAGCACACGACACACTCCAGCTCTTCGTTGACGAACATGGTGACTTCAGTACTGTAGAGGACGGAGTAAAAGAGGATTGTGTTGCTTAAAAAACCAGCAGCACACAACACAACAAAAAAAGAAATGAGTAAATGATTTATCAAATAATGGACAAAACCACCACAGAAGATAATAAATGCTCTTAAATAAAATAATCAAAGCATCTCCAATACTTACTTGTAGGATAGACAGGAAACCTTGTTACTACAGGTCAGGTTTCTGCTGCACTGAGCACAGTTTCCTGGGCTGGCTATTTAAGTAGGTGTGTGCATGCCAAAATTTCCAAGGAAGCCTCATCTACAGACAAACAAGCTTCTGTGGAACTCTAACCTGAGCTCAGCGTAAACATGGAACCTCCCCAACCTGTCGGGTTATTAAATCACATGGCTTTACAGCACATTACCAATCTTATTATGACTGATAAGGGAATTAATTAGAAAGAAACAAGATACTTTTGGCTGAAGGTTATGGACACTTTGTCACAGAGGCAGAATGAAGGAGGGCTCTCTAAAATGCCCCGCCAAGCAGGGTAATTTATTTGCATTTACTATGAAAACATACAATAACACACAAGATTAACTGAAGCATGGAGATTTGAGCATTTGCTGTATAATCACCCAAACGCACTCCCATCATCATCAGTTGGTCTTTTTTTTTTTTGAGAAGGTGCCAAGAAAGGAAGAGCAATAAAAAAAGCTTTCAGATGATTTCTCTGTTGAAACATTTGATACACAATAGAGCCATCTTTACTAATTGCAATGCACAACAGGAATTTAAGAATGTGAGCCTGTGCCATGACCTGCCTGTGTCTGCCCACACTAGACCAGTCTAGCAAACACTGCACATTTCTTTAGAACCGTGACAGACAAGCTGAAGCCGTCTCTATAAATAACCAGGATTAAAATCAAAGAAAAAAAAAAAACATACAGAGGCAAAATGTTGGTTCTCTTCATTGTGTTTCCTTACTTGGACCTATATAGAGCGGAGCTATACTGGTCAAAGCCAATTTAAAAAAGGTACTGGTCTCTGATTACGTCTGTGCAGACACTGGGTTCGCTGCTTGGCTCATGGGTTGGTGCGAGAGAACTCCTCTCTACATTAGACACCCGTCAATACTACGGCGCACAGAGACTACTTTCCTCTCCACCTGCTCAGATCCACAGGTGTGAGATCAGACGCAGAAAATAGACCCCAACACTGAGATACGAGTGCTGACAAGTGTTTGAGGTTCTACTTATATCGTGTTGTTTTTGGACGTTTCTCATCATTTTTGATCTTTTGACAATATGTTTAGTTACTTTTTCACAGGTTGTAGGTTTAAGTGTATGGCGAGGCTTTTCCCGTGGGGTGTATAAATAAACAAATGTACAGAAGAATGTTGAAACAAATGTTGTAATTTTCCACATGCAACAGCCGAGCGTCTACGTCTGTGCTCTGTGTGAGCTGAAAGGCTGACACAGGGAAATGAACGTTGATAAACTGGTTCTTGAATAGCAGCAGCAGATTAATGAAACCTGATGCCTCGGAGCAATGGTAGAGAAAAGGACAAAGACGTTTCCAGTTTCTTAAGAGGAACTTCCTGTCATTGTGACATAACTATCTCTTTGACTTTGAATATACTTTCTGATTTATTTTCCATGATCTGATGATTAGCAGGAAAGATTATTCCAGGAGTGATGAGCAGCACGCACCTGCATAGACAATTAGTCATAACCTATTTGACCTATTTTAGTTCTCCACACACGTTTGCACTTTCTCAGTTCTACACTCGTCCACAACCCATGAGCCAAGTTCATTGCAAGAACCGACATAAGCCACTGATGCACAGAGTTGATCACAACCGTTTTAATAAGCCCCTCCAATTCCCTGGGCCCCAACACCACTCCCGTCCACGCCCCCACCTCCTCCTCTAAAACCTTCCTGGGTGGGTTGGCTTTGAGTTTCTGTCTTTCAAAGTCCGTGGTGGTCGTAGAGGGGTTTAAACCTGGACTGAACATCCCTCCCCCACGTAGTGTGTCTGTAGAATGTTTCCACTAGCTGACTCGCCTGCGGGACGAAGCATCGCCCCAACACACCGGCTCCTCTCACTCTTGGGCTATGCTCCTCAGCACGTACTTTACTGTGTAGGCAAACGCTGCAAAGCCTACAATCACAAACAGGTTGGCTAGAGCACCACCTAGAAGTCCATGGTTGCGATTGGCCTGTTGCAGGCCAGGGGCAGGATTGGCACCCCCAAGCGGGATGGGGCCTCCATTGAGGGCAGGAAGGCCATAGTGGGCCTGCTGAGGGTCACCATCGGGCACCACATCGGGTAATGGGAGAGGCTGAGTGCGGGCGCTTAACTCTTCTTGGGCTTTCTGTTTCTGCTTTATCTCCTGTAGCAGGCAGGGAAAGAGACGGATCATTTTTAGATCAACAAGGACAAAAGAGAGAGAAACGTTGAGTTAAAGATCTCCTTTTCCTTACATCCACCACATCCGGAAACAGCTCACAGAACACTTTATCCTTGAGGTTGAAGGTCAGGCTTTGAGCTGACAGTTGTCTTTTCTGGGGGAAAAAAAGGACGTTAAATCTTTGAGTGATTGGAGATTGTGGCCTTAAAACAAATGTTATGGTAATTTATTGTAATAACCGTGTAGTCCGACGTCTCGATGCTCCCGAGAGTAGGACCCTTCTCTACCATGAAGCTGAGCAGACCTGTGAGGATGGTGGAAACGGACCATGCAGGGTTCCATGTGTCTGGATGGAAGTCTGTGATAGACAAGCATAACCTGTGGTGGAAGCACGCGAAGTTAAAAAAAAGAGCAAAAGTACAAAATAGCCACAAAAGGCAGATTTTTATGATTCTCGCAAACCAAAATCGACTAAGTTTACCAATAAAATGATGCACACATACCTTGTATTGCACTTAAATCTCCCATTTGGTGTAATCATATAGATGCTTGGTGGTTTAAAAGGAAACTCACGAGGAAATATGAGTTTTCCATGGTAATATCCTCCTAAGGAAGAAAGCATGCCATGTAACGACAAGGGAAAACTGAGTCAGACCTGAACTATGAAACGTCATTTACAACCTGCAGGAATCAACTTGTTCACAAGTTGCCAGAAACAGAAAGTAATTTAATCACACATTTGTTATACGTAGGTTTTACCTTCATATGGAGTTTTCTCAGGACCTCTGACTACATAATGCCTAGAGAAGAGAGAAGAAAATCTAAATTATAACACTGTGCTGGGTTTTTGTGCCGGCGCGCGCGCACACACACACACACACACACACACACACACACACACACACACACACAGAGTTTAAATCAATCAATCAATTTTATTTATAAAGCACTTTAAAAGAACACAGTCGACCAAAGTGCTGTCCACAGTTCAAGTCAAACACAGTTCAAATCCCATAAAATCCATCCCACAGAACTGCCCCAAAGGATAAATCTATGTATTGTTTCACCTAGATGCCTCCATTACTAAGATTTTATTGTTTCCTTTTACCGTGTTAAATGTTTACAGACCTGGTAGTTGTGTTTATAATATCTGGTTATACATTAACCTAATTTATTGTCTTATATGGTCTTTAAAACATCAGTAGCTTGCTTCTAATGTATGACAATCTAGTCTAAAACAATAATTTACTATGATGTTTGTTTTTAAGTTCCATGAGGTACAGTAAAACTAGTGAATCATCTCCAAACCACAGAGCAAATAAAAGCAAATACAATGTCTCAGGTCTTTTGTTAAAGTGATAAGATTCTTAATAAAACAATGCAGAGGATTTTCTGTGGAAGAATCAATAATGAATGGTAGTTGTTTCCTTGAGCACATTTTTAACTTAACTTATTTTTAACATGAGCGCAGGAAGATGCCATTCAGATTTTGTTTGTGCAGTCATGAACAAACACATACTTAAGATTATTGATAACAGGTCAAGCAGACCAGCTCCGTTCATGTTTGTGCATATAAAACCTTTGTAAATTGTGTCGCAACGGCTTTTTATTTTGACACTATTTTCCAGATTATTTAAGTTGTTAAACTTCTTCTAGACAGTTACTGTGTTTTAACTCATTATGTGATCCATCATTTCCAGCAGTATTTATTAAATAAATTATGACTTTTTTATGTATGGTGTGCAGGTGGTGTGGCTGTGTGTGAGTGATCTGTCTGCATGTGAGAAACTAGGGTATGAGAGGCATTATATCATAGCATGCATTCTAAGGGTAGCTTTGAAATGTGTTGTATTAGCACTACAACAACAATATATTAAAGTCATTTCAGTTACTGATATCTTAACATAATATACACAACTAGACCTGTGTTTACATCTAAATTCATAAACCCTGGGCAGAGAACTATTCCAACTACTGTGTGTATTGTCACATTGTGATTTAAAGTAAACGTGTTGGTTTTATAGGAATTTACTATGTTTTGGTATTGAAAATATAGAAATATATATCCACAGATTTGTTCTGGTGAAAAGAGCTACAGTAAAGTTTTAGATTACAATCATCATTTCAGCAGTGAAATGCAGCATGTTGTCTTGGTGGTGGTGGCGATTCCTGGCTGTAGGTCAAGATGAGCAGCTTACCATTCTAGGATGTTGGAAGGGAGAGGTTCTGCGCAGATGTAAGGCACAGGGTCTTTCTTTATCCTGAGGTAATCCTGTTTAAGTCTCTGAGTGGCTGTGGTTGGAGCTCTCTTATTCCCGTTGTTGTTCATCTGAAGGTTTAGAGCAAATGCAAAAGGGAACAGTGGAATGGAAACATTACAACTCCGGTTTTGCTTTCTGGAAACATATCCTTTTACTAATGATATTACTTCTTATACTCTAGGTACACAACACTGTTTATTCTGTTGACTCGTTTTGTCACAAATAACATCTAGTAAAAATGCAGAGAGCAAATATAAAGAAATTGATTCCTGGCCTTTGAGAAATCTATTTATGTGATAACGTATTGGCCAATGGAAAGCTTTATTTGTGAAGCAGCAATGACAGTACTATGCTAGCAAAAGAACAAGAATATGTAAAGATGAATTTTTGTAGTGGTCCGACAGCCACTCGGCAGAGAAAAAACAAAACACATAAAAATGCTCATAGACGTCATTGTATCACAGTAGTGCTGTAATGCAGTAACCATCCAAGGCAAAGTTTCCAATTTAAACTGATGACAGTGACTGAGGATTATCAAGATTTCCCTATTACTGGTTTTATATAGACAACTCTGAACATTAGTCATTCTGGGTAATATTTTTTTTAACACTGGAGGTTACATTGCACCTAGTGACTGTATAAAGACAATTACAATATTAAAAACATTACATATTCAGCAAGAAGTTTAAGTTCATAAATGCCACAGATTTAATGTATCTGCTGACTTTAAGTAACTGTTTCTACTAGTTGTATAATCAGGTATCATGGCGGTGAATTATATTATTGAAATAACCCACTTAGATTGGATTTACAACTAGTCTTACCTTCGGTACAGTAAATGCATTTTAAAATGCACATTCAGTTATTTAAAATCTATGCAATGTGGAGCTGCAATTATTAGTTTATCCGAATCAACAGCATTTGCCAGAGAAACCTTCCCGAGGGACTAATAAAGTTCTCTCTCATCTCTGATCTAGAAATTTCTGTTGTTTCTCTGTTGTTTACCAATGACGGTAACCTGAATATTTTTGGATATCAGACCAAGATTCAGACAAAATAAGGCATGTGAAAACATTAGCTGAGACAGTATCCCCGATAAGTTCTTTTAATACAAATAAACTAAAAGTAAATACCTAGTATTGAGTTCTAACATGAAAATACGTATCAATACTAGTATTTTATTGTAATTTCACTACAAATAAAAATGATAGCTGACTGGAATTGAATTTCCATGTAGTTTATTCGAACTTGAGCCCACTGCATTTAAGGTAACTTCGCTGTTTGCTAGCTGCACTACTATCATGCGAAGAAACAGCTGACATTTAACGCTAACGGGTTGTACGTGAGCAACAGTGCTGAAATGATCTCCGTGTCACTTCCTCGTTAAATAAGAGGCTGCTTAACGTAACTAGTGTTAGCTAAGGCTAATCCGCTACTTGGCAAGCTACACTGGCTAATGTTAAACTTAACAGATCGATAAGTTAGATAAATAAAAAGCTGTCACTCAACCACATAATGTAACCACGAAATAAAGACCAACGGCAGAATGATATTAAATCTGACGATTTCTATTAGTCAAACGGTTTCAACATCGTCCTTTTTAGGCATGCTAACTTAACTAACCCAGATAAAACTAGAAGGTACAACTTGTACAGTGATGTCTGTGTGTAGCTACTGTGTTAGGCAACAACGGCGAGCGACAGCTAACCCGGGCCACAGCTATGTTTAGCTAGCCAGTGTTAGCAGCGGCTAGCACAAACATTTGTCTTACTACCGAGAACTGACTCTCAAATTTATAAACCAGAGGGCGTGTAGCACAGACATACCTCTCCAGACACCCCAGTGGAAATATATATTCGTGACTAGACACGAAATAAGGCTGTTGTTTCTGTTGTCAAACCCCAAACCGACAAGACGATGACACCGACGTAGCTTTAGCTATTGCCAGGAGCAGGAAAACACTTCCGGTTTTCTTCTTCGTTTGTGGTATAGCAGGCATAGCAGTAGAAAGCGCGGTCACCGGTTGATTAAAGCTGTGATGTCTGATCCTCAACATCACAAGAAGATCGTATTATATTAATGTTACATTCGAATAAAAATCTTCATACTTATTATACCCATACTTAGATTTGTAATATATGAATCATCATGACACACCTGACACATTCGTCAGTATCTATTCTGAGGACTTTTCTACAACTTCTATTAAACCAGCTTAGAGATCGTCTTACTCATACTTTCTTCCATAAAGTTTCGTGCTGCTACACCTACTGTAGAACTAAACAAACACGCAAAAACGCAAATACAGTATAATGTCACACCTTTTATGTTTTTTTATTTTATTTCTTCCACACTGCAGTTTAAAACTCATTTAATCAAATTTGCTATATAGTTATATAAAACACAAAGTGCACTTCAGTGATTTTTAATCAAGTTCAGTTATCACAGAGTACAGGCATATTTTCTGTACCTCTCCAGGTAGGATTATTTTTGGTTTCTGCTTTTATATTAAATATTTTGGATCAAATGCAGTGAGAATCAAACTAAATACACTTTCATGTGGTACATTGTAGCAGATGTATGAATCTGCGTTCGCATGGCTTGATACCTAAACAAGACTAAATATATCATTCTCTGTTTTCAATTTGTATTTTATTCTGTATATCTATTTCACCTTTATGGAAGTGCAATACAAAGTTTGAATTTGGGTGCCACTCCAAAAACACCATTGCATGTTTTTATATCTTTTGATGTGCAGAATGTTGTTGATAATTTATTGCCATTGCCCAAACTGGTGTCAACTCAAATAACACATGTGCAAATTATTTACATTTTCAGTACACAAATAATGTATATGTACAAGAGAAATTATAAACAATTATAAGCCCGTTACAAACTAGCTTCATGGGCATACAGGGTTTGGCCGTTTGATAAATGCTACAGCATAATATCAAACCCAGAATGTGTCATGCATCAGATGAGGTCTTCTCTAAAGGCATGTAACTGCCTCTCCTTTGATTCCAAAGTGACTGAGGAGGAGTTGTTAGATGAAGTGGTGACTAGCTGTGGCCACTGGCTTCTTGCAGCACTGAATTGCATGCTCCTTCTCCTCAACTTCTCGGGCTGGAGAGACGCGAGGATAGAAAATTCGCTAAAGATGTCACCTGCAATAGGGAATACTGAGGTCAAGAAGGGGCTTGTTCCACTGGGGGCCACTGTGGGTCACTGCAGTGATCAGTGTCTTTTCTGCTTTCAGTAAGACATAAACCAACATTTACCCACATTCCATGATTCAGGAAGAAAGCCAAACCGCTGCTTTATAAAACCAAAGACCCCAAAGCCAAATGAAGTGAAGCTCTTCAGCCTAGCCAGGTGGAGTATAGATAGATTTCCATTCTTCTCTGAAACATCATCTACAAGTAAATCCTATGTGTATACTACTTTTTTTCTAAAAATGTTATTCACATATTTAGGATACTGCACAAAGAGATGAGTCTCACTTAGTTTACAGACGATACTATTTTAAACTTAATAGGAAAAGGTGGTGAGCATGCTGTTCATTTTCCTCCTGCACCATCCAGAGATATTTCTTTCCAGCATTCAAGTGATACCTGAGCCTATGTGACTAATATTCTAAATTACATGTGATAATAAAAAGTGTAATGTACTTACCCATTTTAAAATGCATAAGGATTCATTCATAATTTCCTCAGGGATTAATAATTTATTTCTGGTTCTGATGCTATATCAAAGCTGAGTTTAAAGTACTAAGGATTCCTGTGTACCTCTTACTGTACCACACAATGCACCATAAAAACAGCTCTCAATTTCTTCACTGAGAGAGTGTGTGTCTAAAGTTTTACAGAAAGATCAACAGACACCTTAAAGATCACCCACAACCAGCAGAGTAGAAATAATCATAGTTATCACACTAGCCCCTTAAAAGACCGCACAGGATGTCTCACTCACTCTATCCCGAGCATCCTTGGCTTTAACTCTCCTGCTGCCCGTGTCAACCCCTGTGGTAACAGAAGCAATGTTAAGTCATTTCTTTAAGGGGATATGTGATGTTTGAATTTAGTTTAATGCAGTGACATTTCTGGTGTGTTAAACCATGTAGATGTTCTATACACTGGATACACTGAATTATTCAAGGCACAGTGTTGCTGTGGTCTTCTGAAAGTCTAGGGATGTCCCCATTTAACAATGATGATAATAATAACATGTGGCCAGGAATAGAGGCAACCAGGAGGCTGCTGCCCTTTCAACTGACCCAGTGTTGCCCCTCATTTATGTTTATTGGCCTTAAGGTGAATGGTTTTATTGCTTTGAATAAGCCAAGTGTTTCCCAAAAGTTTGTAATAGACCAAAATACAGACACATGAAACCAGATTAAAGTATCATTCTCCCAACATCTGATGTTTTAACACAGCTCGACATCTAGAATTTACCATTTCTAAATTGATCATTTATATTTCAAATACATTGCCGCAATGTTGGGAGAATGTTACAAACATGAGACAGGAACCAGAAATTAGAGCAAAAAGCAGGAAGCAGGGTTAGGTCATCCAGAGTTTGTCAGTTTTATTGTATGCATTTAGTTTTTTCCCCTCAGTGCTCATAAAGACAAGGAAGAAAGTTATTCCAACAATATCCAAATGTCAATTGACAGACAAATGCCTCAAAGTGGTGCAATACCTTGTTATTGTCCTGCCTGACAGGTTGTGTTTTGCAAGAGAATAAAACGACAAACATGAAACAGACCAGTCAGGATCTGTGATTAAATGCTGAGAGGCAGGCGTTGGCCTTCAGTTACAATACACAAGTGTACTATTTACAGCATGTTTCCTTTGAACAGCACCTTTAACCAGTCCTATGTCTATACACACAATGGACACAACATTTAATACTTCCTCTAGCGCATGGACCCTTAACATTGTGGTCACAGTAGCTTCACATCACCCCCCCTAGATCGGTTCTACTAACTAATGCAGAATATAACCTGCCAGATCAAAATCCCTCAGTTAAGACACATTTCTGTGACTTTCTTTGAACGTGCGAGTACACCAACAGTGTTTCTACCACTCTGTCACTTCACAAAGCATGGTAAGACTAGGCTTCATCTATTCTGAACAGTTTCAGGTTAAGAAAATGGTTATATGATACAACATAAGACACTTTGTGTGTGGAAATAAACAAAAAAAAAGGGAAGTCACCACAGATATGGTCTGCGGATGAACAAATGGCACAAAGGTGCAAAAAAAGGAAGAAACTTCTGACACCAGAGGGGTCATGGTAGTGCATGCTCATTCCACAGGACTGCACTGCACGACAGGATCAAACCATAGAAAAATATTTTATCATGCTCATAATGCAAACCATGTTGAACGTCCCAAAAATAACTCTGACAAGGCATGCAGAGATTGCTGTCAAGTCGGATGCATACGACCCGGACCCTAAGTATTTGGACAGTTACAAATGTTTTGTTCTTCAGGCTCAGACTGTGCTTCAGCACATTCAATTATGAAAAAAACACAATACTGTAAACACTGCATCAAAGAGGCAAACTATAGTTGTTCAGTAGGTGTACATCAGTATAAAAAGAACTGTGAATTGAATGAGCTGTGGCACAGAACCTGATGTCAAAAATATGTGTTACTGTTCCAATATTTATTACCAGGGCAGTATGTCTATTGACTCACAAGTGTGTAAACTGTTCTAAAGAAATGTCCTCCATAATCTCACCAGAGAATATAAAATGTTTGAGTATTTACAACATAATGGAAGTGTGGTTATACATCACATCACCTTCTCAAATCTCTACTCACCTTTACCATTTAGTTCTCATCCTCACTACAAACCAACAAAGGTCTGGAAAAATCTCTTTCAGCTCAATATTTGAATGCCAATAGTTATACTCATCGCAATTTAAGGCCATTTCAAAGAGGAAACAAAAGCGGTGTTTTGTTATATTACATGATCTAATCTAAAGACGTTCTTTTCCACTTAATTCCGGGTATTATTTTCAAAATAAAATGACAATCATTAGTAGAAATGCAGAAAACTGCATCACAGACTGCATTGCACTGATCCTCTAGGGAAAAAATCATAAATAAAAAGACAAAAAACTATTGACAATAGACAAGAACTATGTAAAGAAGTCTCACTGCCTAAAGGAGAAAAAAAATAATACTATATGGGAAAAGTGCAGTTTCTTTTTTTCCTTTACATAACCATAATATCAGATTATTTAACTCTGTCTCTCAGTGTTCCTCAACACATGCACCCATTTACTCTTCTTTTTTACTCACTCACTCACATCATAAAGTATCATACAATACAGGTGAGGGTCTCTTCCCAACAAGCCCTTCAGTATTTATGTCACAGTTTTATGTTGCCTCTTGTCCCCGTTGTATACACAGTAAACTACTCTTCCCACTTCTACTGTAGCTTCTTCCTCTTTTTTTTTTCTTTTTGTAATGGAACATATACCATAGGGTGGAGCAGTTGTTAGAACTCCCGTTTCACAGCAGGAAGGTCCTGGGTTTTGAACCTGGTGGCTGCTTGTGGCCTTTCCGTGTGGAGTTTGCATGTTCTCCCCATGTCTGCGTGAGGTTCCTCCAGCTCCTACGGTTTCCTCCCACGGTCCAAAAACATGCAACTCAGGTTCTTAGTGAATATCAGCATGAAAGCTGGTTATCTCTATGTCAGCTCCAGTCCACCCCCCTGTACGCTCAACAGCATAAGTAGCAGTAAAGATAATGGATGGATGGATGGACAAATACCTTTTTTCACCTCATGCAACAGCACATAGTCAAAAGTTTATCCATATAACTTTTAAGTACTTATATTTAAATCTCTGATTAAATAAGAGATGAGTAAGTTGGATGTCACACAGGTGGTCTGGATAGATATAAAGTGTAGAGGGTTAATGCAGCGAGCTTGCTCTGAGGTTAGAGCAGTAAACCCACGCCAACAACAACCTCAAACAAGAGGGTTACACCACAATATAGGTTAGAGGATAACCCTGTTAGCAATACACCAAAAAGCAGACGCTGTTTTACTGTGTGCATGTGATGTAGGCAGCGTGGTGCGGTGCCGAGTATTTGCAAGCAGAAACATAGTGGTGGTGCAGAGAAACAGAGGTGCTGGCAGTATTGTTAGTAGAGTTAAAAGGGTCCATCAGGGGCCTCCCTATGCCACAACGCATCCTGCAATGAGCGGGTTTTACTCTCATCCATTCCTATATACTGTACCTCCAATAAGTTGCCTGTAAGCCTAGATCTACATGAGAAACACACTTGAGATCAGTGTCTAGGGGCAACTTCATCTACATGTTTTTTTGGTCCCCAGTCAGGAATAATGTATATAAATATATATAAATAAGAGCACAAGCTCCTGGATACAGAAGTGACCACTAGCATTCATCTATGGTAAGGCAGATGAATTCCTGGATGCACTTTCTATACTGCTGTTCAGTAGGGCTGCTGCTAGGGTATTGACCTGGTTGACCCAGAGGAGCCTCTGCCTCTCGCATCTCCTCGTTCATCCGCGCTAGACGCAATCTGCAGAGAAAGAGGGAGGGATAGAAGACAAGGAAGGGGGCAAATGAGAAAAGGCAGAAATACAAATGGAGTGAAAGGATTGATGTATGAAAGAGGCGGGAGACAGGGGGATATGTAGAGGTAGTGGTACAGTGTGGTGAAGGAGATATGACAGTGGAGAGAGGATGAGAGAAAGGGGCAAAAGAGTAAAGAATATGTAACTAACACCAGCTTTAATAACAAAAACAGAAAAGTAATGGAATTTGAAGTGTATCTGAATTGTTGGTTTAAGGAAGGAATTTAACATTGTCACTGCTTTCCTCCTAAAAGCAACTAACAGAACATCTCAGGCCTAAAGCGAAATAAGATTATTTACAGGGTGACGATGTCTGCATTGGCAGCCTGGACAGCGATACTCAATGGATCGTGACCTTGCTCATCCACCTCTGTCTGTGATGCTCCTCTCTTCAGGAAAAGACACACCTGACTGTACAAACACATGACATATAGACAGAAACAAAATATATTCACCATACACCATCCAGGAGTCACAGATAAAGCAGTCGTCTCGTAACCTGTTCCTCTCCCTTTGCAGGTATTTCTTACCCAGTGTGCCCCATATAGGTTGCATGGTGCAGCGGTCCTCTTCCCCTCATGTCCCTCTGGTTCACATCGGCCCCATTCTGTAGCAGGAACTCACAAGCAATCAGAGAGCCCTGGCAAAGAGGCGGACAGAAGACAACTGTTGTTTGTTTGGTAGGGCTTTTATATTTACGAGCTGTTACGAGCTTGTGCAAATAATGCACTAGAACAGGAAGTGACTAACCCTGGTCTCCCTGGAGAAACTGTTTGTTTGACAACCCTACTCATGTTTACATTTTACCAGATTGAAGAAGTCTGGGTCAGTCACTCACCCCAATCACAGCCTGTATGAGTGGCGTCTTCCCCTCCTCCTCCTCACTTGCAGCATGCACGTCAGCACCATGCGCCAACGCCTCCGCCATGAGTGGCAGGTTGTGCAGGAGGGAAGATCGGTGGAGAAGCGCCCCGGGATGTAGCTCCCTTGGGTCCTCGGGATCTGAAGATAATTCCTGTTCGATCTCCACCTCACCACTGGACGACTCTTCCGACTCTTCCTCTGAGAGCAGGTAAGGAAATGGGATGTCTGTGAGACCTTTCTCAGTGTGGGTGCAGGTGACTTCTGGCACCAAAATGTGTATTTTTTTTAATTAAAAAAAGATCAAATACGAAACACAGTCCTAAGAGAAAATTTTTGACAGCGAGATGACATTCTCATGTCAGCACACGTACACGGTTTAAGCCCTGGACTCACCTTCTTCTGTGACGCTGTCCACTACGGAGCCAAAGACCAGAATGTCCGTGCTGCCGTCAGTACTTCCTCCTAAGCCGCTGTCGCTGCTAAGACCTGCGGGGCCAAGCATCGCCAAGCCACGGACACGTTAATCATTACACGGCGCATACTGCACTGCTCATACACACAACATCAAGAGTCCATCTTACTGAATCTCAAGTGCATTGTGTGCGTATTACCTAACTGTGCAGAGGACTTACTGCGAGGGCCAGAGCCAGTGTCAAAGTATGAAAACAGTGAGTCTAATTCATCTGGACAGAACAGAGAGTCCCGGCGAAACTTTGCTGCTGCTGTCGAAAGACAAACGATGAAGATTTCAGTCAGCATTGCACTAAGGCTCATAACTAAACAGCAGTTAGTTCCCACATACTAACCTGCTGAGAGGTTCGCAGGTGAGGCACTGCTGGGGTCATAGCGGTGGTATTTCCTGCGGACTTTGTTGGGGGCCCGAGCAGAGCTGTTGTGTCGCTGGCACTTTTTCACTGTCCACGGCCGGGACTTTCTCTCACCCTCCACCAACGCCTCACTCCCACTCATCTTCTTCAGGAACCGCTTCTCCACGTATTTGGACTTAATCCAGGCCTCTTTCTCCTGTCTAGAGGGAGATGATTGCAGGCACCATACGTCAATGAAGACATTTTTAAATAGTGGTGGTAACCAGGTGTCTACAGTGGATAATTATATTTCCTTGTCCAAATGCTCCTCTAACAGTGAAAACTGACCTTGAACTGGAGGGTCCAGGCTTTTTGGCTCCTAGTTCCCCACAGCCTCCCTCATAAATTTGGTTGATTACGGTGTTCCCCAGTTCACACATCAGCTTAATGTTCAAGCAAGAAACAGGAGAAGATGGGAGACAGACACAAAAAGTATATTTTTTAGACGCACTGTGTATTAGCAAATCACCATAAGAATAAGAAAAGCCACTGTGCTGGGAAACCAAAAGCTGCAGGAAAACCTGTTGAGGAGACGCACCTTGAGTAACTCCGGCTCCCACGAGTCTAACGTCAGTGACCGGACTTTTGAGCAATGGACGCCTAAACTCCTGAGAAAGAGATGAAAAAACAGACAAGATTATATAAAGCAACTGAAGCGTTAAGAAGTTTATGCAGACGTCACAAGCTAGTGGACAGCGTTTCTGTTTGTCCACAATCAAGACAATGTGGATGCTCTGGAGCTGAGCTAAGAACAGCACAGGCTTATCACTTAACGAGCTATTATTATATATATATTATTGTGTAACGTGTGGGCTCAGTGAGTAAGTAGGGCCATCATTAGGGGAAGATGGAATGTAGGAATGCTATTGTTGTTGCACAGATAACCTTATCTAAGAAGGATGTTTTGAGTTCGATAACGTCCTGGAACACCTTGCTAAACATTTGTATTCACTTCGGAGGAAATTAGAAATATGCAAGCTGTTAGCCGTCTGTTAGCCTTGCCTCATCCTCTCCCAACACAACTCTCTCTCACAGTTACCTGTGGATCCCTGAGCACTCTATGCAGAGCAGCACACCCAGGTTGATAGAAGCCCAGCACGGAGCCGTTTGGCCGCAGTCACAGCACAGTTCATTGCCCGGCAGACTCTGTACCCTCTGAAGGAGGCTTTCTCCCCCTCCTCGATATCCTCTATCAGCCCTCTCCCCCCTCTCTCTGGGCTCGCTGGCAGAGTCGATGCTGCTTGTGGAGGGAGAGGCTGTCCGGTCCAAGCGCTGTGGAGAGAAAGGGGACCGGGTCAGAGATCAGGCTCTGCAGCCCACAGCCAGCAACAAAATGGATGAAGTACAAGCGTATGTTTTTACCTCGATATAATAATTGTCAGCGATGTCTTTGTAAGCAGAGGCAATGCTTGCCTGGACTGCCTGTATCCAAGCCTGCCGCAGCTTCTCAGACTCAGCCTGCAGCATACAGCTCCTACAGGGTTGAAGAAAATAACTTAACTGTCTCATGCTAGAAATCTACATGTCATTTGGCATCTTTTGCTCATTCGAGATGACACAGGTAATGTAAGAACTAATTAGCGCAATGATCTGAAAAGATCATTCACTTCACATAAGAAAAAAATGGGTTAAATCTTATCTTTTCGGGACAAAACCACACACACTTACTTAGTGGGGGAAACCACTTCAAAGCAGAACCTCCTCTCATTATCTTCACATGGTTTGACTGAGCATAACCTCAGGTCCTCCACCACCACTGTCCAGGAGTCCTGTCAGTGGCAGAAAAGGTTTTCAGAAGAACTGCTGTAACTCCTTCTCCAGGAAAGACAAGTCGGTGCCTGTCTCCATTCACCTCTGACGTCTCAACTAACGACTGCATGATTACATCAGCATCTCTAAACTACTCACAATGGCTTTGAAAAAAAAATCCCTGCATAAAAAAAAACACGGATGTTTAACATACACTTTCGAAAAGCACACTGTACCTTGAATTTCTTTTGGTAGACGAGCTGGCTGTTTTGTATAGAAAACCACCGCCTGGAGAAGGAAGCGTGAAATTAGTTTGTGTAAAATAGATATGATCAACCAAATGTCTGCATGCTCCAATCAACTCTGAGAGGAAAAACACTGTTCATCACAACAGTCCTTAAAACGTCTACGAGTACTAATGTGTACCATTAATGTACTAATGATGCACATGAACTTGTTCTTCTTTACCATTATATTTAAGTCATTTAACACAAAAATCAACTTGAATCAAGTCGACGTCCACTCTTTTATGCCCTGCCTCATTCTTTTCTTTCCTTTTTTACCTGTTCCAGGTCTTGAATGCGTTGCTGGCTCTTTTGAAGAGGTAGCCTTCCATGACTACACCATTTGGTGCATCCACATTGAACTCCAGCTTGGGGTCATCATAGGAAAAGTCCTGTGGAAAGAGCACAAAGACGCATGGGATCAGTGGTTTCGTTTCTGTTGTGCGATCAAACTTTCAGTGAGTCCCAATAGACCTGTACTGTCGGTTAGGACCCTGGCTCGTTAGTAAGGCGTGACATAAAATACAAACGAGGTGGTGAAGGTTGCGATACAGCCTAAGCTGGGTTTTAATAAATCGGCAAAGAAGAAACAAAATGATTACAGCATTGGGCTCACACAGGTACACAAGAAGAACAAATATAAGGAAAAACAACACAGTGCCACAGCGTAATCTAACAGTTCTTTGAGGCGCATGTTCTCTGTTTTCATTCCATTGTCAGCTTTGTCCACACAGATATGAATTCCTAGGAAAGGAATTTAAGGTCAGGTAAGGTTTCACTATTGTTTAAGAGACTTTTGGTTTTGCGGTAAGGTAATACGCAGTGTGTGAATTCTGCACACAGGAAGCCGATTCAACCCTCACAAGTATTATTTTTCCTCTTAATGCTGCTAGAAACTGAGCACATTGGCTGCTTCACTGTCATGTTGGTCTGGGGAAACACCTTGTGTGCAAACATTCTGACAATCTTTAGACACTGATTAAAACAGAGAATAAACCTCAAGATAAAATGAGACACTTTTACTGTCATCTTCACTCATAAACCTCTGTCTAATCGCACCAGATTGACTTTATCTCATTTTTTATTCTGTGTGCTATACTACTGTGAGACGAAGCAGGAATAAAATCTGGCCCCAGACTGAATAAAACAAAACCAAAGAAACATGTTCCTCACCAAACTAAAGTCCAGTCTGAAAAATATCTTCATCTTGACTGCACAGGTATCCAACAGCATTTCAGATTCACCGATAACCGCATAAAAAACGTAAAAACACTTGGTGATATTTTAGATCATTTCTTATAACCTATCCCAGATTAGAGAACCGGGAAACCTGCACATCCCAGAACATTCCCGTGTGTGAACTGTCCGCGCGCTCGTGCCACCTGCCCACGTGGAGCCCGCGCTCATTAGCATACAGCTGTCAGGACTCCTCGCGCCCCGCTGACCTCATCGCGCCTGCCCGGAGATCAAACACCTCACTTTTTTTATGCGGAGGCCTTTATGTCCCGCCTCCCCGCCCCCACGCCGCGCCGGACACTGTGCTCTAACCCGGAGCTTCGTCCACAGTTTTGGGGGTGAGGCAGCTTTCCATCTGTCTGCGACTCTGAACACTATTCCTGCTTAATCGAGCTGACGTTATGACTCCCCAGACACCAGCCGGAGCCCCCTCTTCCCACCTTAAATCAGCCAGGACACTGGAAGAATGCGGCGTTCAAAGACACAGGCGGCTGCAATGTCTCAGTCAGAACCAGGAGCCAAAACATAGCATACTGACCTCTTCAGCGTCCAACAGAATACTCACATATCAGCCTCCTAAATACCATGATAGAAGTAATAATAATTGTAACAGATTCAGGTCAGATGTACACTTTTAATGAAGCTGCAGTTTTTTTAAACAAACTTAAATTAAAACAGGATACAAACATGTACAGTGCATGTGCATGACTTCATGTTTGTGCACACAAGACAAATTACTGTGAAACAGGTCAGGGTAGATTTCATTCCTTTCACACAAAATTAAAATTCGTTAATATTCACTTTTGCAACATATTGTTACAGTATTTTTTCAGTTTTTTCGTCTTGTTTACGTCACTCTGACTTTAAACTTTTGTAGGAGGAGAAAGCTGAGGCAGCACTCCCCCGTGGGAGTCCTGCACACATAAGTGACTGCTGTCAAAGAGAGACGAGAAAGATGTGTGGGGAGAGACACGGCAATGCAAAGATGGAAATAAGGTAGCAGAGGCAGAACAGATTTACCGGAGATGCTGAACATGAAGGGGACGAGAAGAAGCGCAGTGCAAACAGGAGTGAACAGGATGAAGCAATGCCTGCCGCCAAAGCATTTGTTTTGCTTTCGTGTTCATGAGAATGTCATGAATGTGAAGGCAAGACATCTGGCAAATAGACATTTTATCTTTTCATCCACTTTTCCACTTATACTCTTAATTCTACTTCTGCACAACTGTCACAGTTTTATATGAATGTATTGTAAGGTTTATTATTTTTTATTATAAGTTAATGAAATTCATTTTTCTCTGTTCTGGCACTTGCCTCCTTTCCCTGAAACACAACCTGTCCAATTTGAAATGTAATTCATCGTAAACTCTCTTTTGAGCATGACAATTACAGATGCTTAATTGTCTTTTAATAGAACTGTATCCCATCTATAATTCACAGTTTCTGCTGTCTCACAGCTTTGTTTCCTGCAGCCCTACATTTGCATACAGACAGAGTCAACAAAAAAAAACTGTGACTGTGAAAAAATTTTAAAAGGCTCATGTCAACATTTTCTCCTGAATCTCTTGATCATATGCCTTTTTTGTTTATGTATTTTACAGGAGCAATTACAAAGCAAGATGGAAGGAGATGGAAGAAATTTATAATTTCTGTCTTGAAGCAGTTTCCATATTCTCAAATGAATTATTACAGTTGGGCTCCAATAATTAACTAAACACAGCTATGGCTGTGTCATGTTTAAGCCCAGTGTTTGGTCTGTGTATTCTATTTAAACTATGTTGCATATGCAAAAAGACAAATACAAATAAAATAAATAAAAATAAAATAAAAACACGCTATTTTATGTGAATCTGAGTAAATGACACTGTCACTCCTTATTAAAAAAGATCAGTCAAAGTCTCCATTCAGTGACCTCATTCTGCTCATGCTGAATAAACAGACTGAGTTATTTTAATCTGGAGCGTGTGCATCCTTCACCAGTCACTGCAGAGACACTCTGTTTTTAGCGTCTTTATATTTCAGACCCTGTCTGGATCTTTAACTACTGTCGTCCCTTTTTTATGTCCGTTGTCTTTGTTTATCTGTCCACTACCCTTTGTCTCGTCTCTTCCCCCTGCAGTGCGCTGCAATGCCATCTGTTGACTTTAGTTGAAGCTGGCAGTGGGTGGAGGAGGAAGTGCACTGAGGTTGGCATCACACACAGCCACATCTCTCAAATCTCTAGTGACACATTGACCTCTGAGCCTGAGTGCGGGGAAACAACAGAGAACAGAGGCAGCTGCGCTCAGATCATCTTAATACTGTTTCAATACTGTATGTTCATCTCGTCGGATGAGAAGAATTCGTCCACTGTTATTCATCCTGATACGAGCGGAGAATGATTAAACAGACCTACAACAAGGATTTATATCTAAGGCTCCATTTCACAGAACAAAACACACAAAACAAGATAATGATGGAAAATGCTGCTTCGAGACAAAAAAAGACATCACAGCTCAATAACTATTTTAGACTTCTACTCTGACAATTATATCTTCACTGGCTCGCCAACATGTTAACAAATCCTCGGGGTTTCATTTTTAGATGAAACAAATTGGAACATCACGAGGATATTTGGGAGAGCTATATACTTCAAAGACAGAGAGGCGGAGGAAGGGGGAGGCGAGTGCATGTTTGTATGTGTATTTGTGAGACAGAAAGGGATGTGTCTTTTTCCATTCCGGTCTACATGTGAATGATGGGAAAAAAGGGAAAATAATCTGGAACAAGAGCCCAAAAAGCATCAAATCCCATGTGTCAAGCCAAGCGGATGGACTGAAAGCCATGACGAGTTATGAAACATGCTAGCGTCAGTGAGGCCAGCGGCCAAAGATAAGCCTAGCAAACAGTTAAAACATCCAAACAAAAGGATCTAACCACATCCACAAACATGCTACGACTGGCCCACACCACTGTGAACAGAAGACAAGACATACTGGAAACTACACAAAAAGCTACAGCTAATGGACAATGTTCTGTGTGACGCATCTTGTTTCAGACAATCATTAACACACACACACACACACACACGCATACTTCTCACGCACACACACATTCACACTTTCAAAGACAAAAGGATCAGTCTACACACGCACACACACACACACATAGAACCTCGTCTGCACTACAGCCTCATGCAGCCTGATTGAGTCCAGCCACAGAAGTCTGCATGAGATGACTTTGGTAACAACATGCACAGACTGGTACTCGGGCATCTGCTGGTCCACATTTTACAAGCTACTATTACGCAAACAAGTTGAAGCTGCAGTATAATTATGTAAACACAGGAGCGTGTGTATTCATATGTTTAAGGTAGTAGGAAAACTGCCATAAAGCAGTAAACACAAAAAAGGCTCAAAATTACAGCATGTGTGAAACTGTAAGTGACAAACAATCCACTCACGAATGTTGTGATCTCAGTTAACAGTGACATGACTGCAATCCCAATTCTGGGCAGGTAGAAACCAGATGTTGCCTTATTTATCCTGAACCATCATTACAGTAAATGCGTCATTCCAACTACCCTCAAACACCACAAAGTAGACATTTTCATTTGTTTGACAGTGCAGCATTCAACAACTGTTCAGAAAGAACAAACTCACCTGCATCAGTGTCTGAATGGATGAAGTGTCATCAGGCAAGTGGATGGAGTAGAGGAAGAAAACGAGAAATGTGTGTTAATGAAAACGCCACAGCAGCACGTTCATTACACTCAACTACATCTGTGTTATCGTGTCCTAATCATTCAACACACTGGGTCTGCAGGAAACCATTCTTTCTTTTCTGGTTAAAAGGTTCCTGGCAGTTTAGACAGAGCCGCTCAGACACGAGCTGTGTGTTGTTTAGGCCAAGATTAATCAGAACTAAAGTCAACTCGCATCATTTAGTTTTTTGGATTAAAGAAGAAGGGTTGCAGAAAGGCCTTTAGGTAGAACACAAAGCTGACACAGCCAAGTGGAGGCAGGATGCATCCTGCCTCCACTTGGCAGCTCAATCGATCAGAGGGAAGGGCCGAGTCACTCATGGTTTTGGCATCTCTTCAGGTAACAGATGGATGATTTTTGTGCATCCATGCAGGACTGGTTAGTGTTGCTAAGGTTTGAAAGAACTGCTTTCATTCTGCTGAGTGACCCATAAAATCTATATATACAATA
>JAUMTR010000022.1:7823190-7850617 GCA_032270685.1 Microctenopoma stevenorrisi
CTAATGTTTATCAATAAATTACAGAAAATAATGAACTTTATCACAATATGCTAATTTTTTTAGAAGGACCTGTATATATTTAATCAGTTGCTGAGTGACAGCACCACCTGCTGGTGGTGTGTGTTAGCGTGTGTTTCACCTGTAGTACGTAGTCCAGTGCCAGGTGTCTGAAGGCTTTGCGGCTGAGGATGAGAGCCTGCGTAGCCTCCTCTGCCTCGTGGACCTTGTTTCTGGGTGCCTGGGCGTTCTTCACCTGAGCCAGCTCCATGTCCTCACGCACCCGGTCAAACTGCTTCTTAGTGTCCTTGAATTTACGCACATCCCTGATAGAGGAGAGGAGCAATAGAGGCAAGGAGACAGTTTTATAGTCAAGTGACGAGAACACACAGGTCGGACAGTCTGAAAATAAGAAGGTTAAAGCCTTGTTACTGCATAAACTGCACTAAAAATGCAAAAGCGTAAGAGATCAATTATAATTATTAAATTATTAAAACAGTTTCTGTTCTTCACAAGTACCGATGTGCTAAAGTCTCTTTTCATTGTTGCTTCTTTAGCCAGACGTGCACATGAATTACATCTTTCTTTTTAGTGGCAGGAAGTGGTGACTTAAGTAACTGTAATAAGGTACTCACTCTTTAATGAAGGTGTGAAGCTGCTGCTTGATCGACCGCTGAGCCTGGTCAAACAAAATCTGTGGGAGAGTTGAAAACATGAACATGAGAGATGCTATGTCTCAACACAAGATGGCAATGTGAGCCCTTCCACATCAGTAGTGTGTAGCTTAAGCTACAGGCAGAGGAAGGAAAAGAGAAGATAAATGTATGGACACACACACACCCACACACACACCCAGCTGCTGCCTCAACAGATTTTTTCTTTGCCTTACAGGATCCCAGATCTCTTGGTGTTAGCTGTAGGATTCCCACTCTTTCTCCCCCTCTTTGCTTTCATCTCACTCTCCTGTCCTTAAGCTCTCCTTCCAAATATAATGAACACAGAAGGGCTGCTGGTGAGCATGGTCGTTAACTCAACCCTGAGCATGGAGACTGAGAATCCATCAGTGAATACCCCAAACACACATAACACCATCACTGTTGACAGCCTGTGGATTAGGTTTGCTATAGCAATCCTTTGTTCATAAATGTACACTGTGAGGATTACAGGCTTAATCTAAATGTGAATATACATTGTGAGGGACGAGTTTGACGTCTACACTCATTTAGCAGTACAGCTGAACACAACGATCACAGCTTAAAGGAACTTATATAAAAAAACTAAACCATCGTGTTGACTTTAGAAAACAACAGCTTTAGGACTTTTATAACTACAATCTCACAAAATACATTCAGATCCACTTTGACATTTTGTGGGAATCTGTTAAGATTTACGGCAGGATTATGTTTAGTAAACACATTTGCCCACAGTGTGATTTACAGGGAGAATCTTTTCCCATCTGAATGCCTCCTTTCGTATCTGAGAAGAAGAAAAATAAGAAGACGAAGAAGAAGGCGCAGGAATAGGCACCAGTGGGTGGTCAAACAGACAGATTTCCTTTCACTGTCCACCCCGCCATCCCTCCATTGATACTGTCTGCCAGACAAGCTATTAGTGTAATTCCTGGGTGTTAGAGTGTAGAGTGGAGGCGTGGGCTGTATTTGGTGAAGGGTAAGTGTGTGTGCGTGTTGTGGTGGGGGGGTGCAGGATAAGAGTGGACAGAAAGAATGAATGAGAGCGGATGGAGGAGAAGAGTTAAAGAAACAGGTGTCGACAAAAACCAACACGGGAACATCGAACATGACCACAGGCTGTTATACGCTGTAATTCAGGGAGTGGGCTGTGTGATAAGACTGAAGGGTAACCAAACACATTCTACGAACATGTCAGCACACGTAACCGATCGAAGGAGGAAGATAAAGTGGGATTAGAGAAAAAGAGAGGAGTTTCTGTTGAACTGGTGCAACTGACAGACCCTAATTGGTGAGCAGCAATTTGATCTGATTAATAGACAATAGAGAAGCAAGCTTAACGCTGGAGGAGCAGAAGTTAGACAAGAGGAGGAACAAAAAAAATGATAAAAGAAAAGAGTCAGGATAGAGCGTAAGAATGGATTGACAGGAAGATCATTTACTGTAATCAGACCTACGCGTCTACTATGACGTCCTTAAAAAACAGTGATTGCATGCCCTTCAAGTCAAGTTCGTTTGTGCTGTATGGCAAAGCATATTTGTTTATTCCAGTGTACTGTATGTACTTCCCCCCAAAAAACATGAACCAACTTTAAATGGACTCACAAAAGAAGAAGTCTTCATTTAAAGCGTATACAGCTGAGGTCAATAATTTAACACACACAGCTACTAGACCTCATGAAACAATGCAATACAACAATAAAAGCAAAAACTGGAAATAATTATCTCAGATTATACGTCAGAGCAGTGAAAAAAGGAAGATAAATGTATCTCTACACTGAAGGTCAGCCTCGTAAACATCGCTCCTCTTGTGCCAGTTTGACTTTGATGACTAAACAAAATATCAGTTCATATTTACCAAAGTATGTTGAATGGATTTGTTAATGCTAATCCAATGTTTTAGCCACTGGTCAGCATGGGATACTGTGGTGAATACAACAGAATAGAACAGAACAGAATAAACTTTATTGTTGTTGTTTATTGGTCTGGCATCTGCCACCCATGATCCACATACCGTGGAGGAGCCCTGTCTGTCGTAACATTAAAACCACTTGGTGGTGGATGAGCCGTCAGCTTTTAATTCAGATTTCCTTCGTCCGTCTCTCAGATTTACAGAGCGGGAAATGTCAAACACTCAGCCACACGTAGTCATGAGGCGAGGCCACTCTGACACACATGAATAAAAGCGTGTCTGCGTGTTTATGTTGGGGTCTTGTAAAAGTGTAAATGTTTGTGCACTATAGCTGTCATACTTATATGGTTACGCTTGTGGTTTGAATGAACAGACTCACTGTCACGGAGCGAGGTCATAGTCAAATTGTGTGTTTAAGTTGGACCCAGGAAGTGTTGGGTGGTTTGAAAGACATGTGAAGAGCATCTGGGCGTGTCCAGACTCCGTTTCAGCTTGCCTACCTTGACCTCTTTTAGCCTGTGGCTAAAGCTAGTATGCGTGTGTGTCACGAGAGTCTTACCATGTGGTAGTTGACGATTTCCTGGAGGCTTTCTCCACACTTTTCAAGGCATTCCTGCAATGTTGACAACACAAACAATGTGAGCATACAGATCTCCATATGAACCCCGTGCGCTGTCTGTAGCTGCCCACTGCTCCCCCCAGGGAGATGGGTTCAATGCAGAAGGACACATCTCACTGCATGTTGTACACCGTAACTATGTATGTGGCACATAAGATTTAATGGAATTTAATTTAATTTAATGTAGTCAAAACAGATTTCTGATTTCTCCGGTTCCAGCAGTGGTTGCGTTTCCTGTGGGTATCTGAACAATGCAAAGCATGCTGCTTTGCTGGTATCATGCATGAGACTTGAATGTCCCTGCATGGATACATACATTAAGTGGTCATGTGTTGAGAAGTTAACCCTAAAGACAGTGTCACTCACCGAAATCATCTCCTCTTTCTTGCACTGCTGCGACAAGTCCTTGATGCCATTAACGAACAGCTTGTTGGCGCTGACGTAGGCCCTGCCGGCCTCAATCATCCCACTGCACAGCTTCACCAGCTAATAGGGGGGAGGGGTGGGTCGCAGAAACATAGAAATCCTCACTTTAAATATCCAGCAAGAACACTGTCTATTTACGGAGTCACATGTTTTGCATAATGCTAAAATATTCATAGTCACAGTGATGACGTAAATCAAAAAACAGCTTAAAGGAATTGTTACGTCACATGCAGAATGCAGTGAACCTGTTTACAGTCTTTACACTAAACTAATCTGGGTTAAAATAAGTGTTAATCACCTCTAACTCTTCTCTAACTCTTGTACGTTTCTGTTAAGCACTTTTCTGTTTATATCAAACTATCCCTTCGAAGCTATTAAGAGTTCTAGTTAATGAACAACGGAATCACTGCATTATTTCATGGGTGTATTTCCTTGTTTGATTACTTCTCTATAGTGCATAAATCTCACACAGCCAGTCAGAGAAAATAACTAGAGTGTAGTATGTTGTAGGGATTTCATCCACAGCTAAAGAGAGTGTGAAACCTAATTGCATTTTATTATAAGGTGCAGACCATTCACAGAAACGGCGTGTGCTGTTTTAAACACCACATGAGCTGGCAGCCACTATACTGTACCACTTTACTGGTTAAAGAATAAGGAATGGCGTGATTTGTATAAAATCTTGTGTTGCATTGATGGACTTTACTAATGGGCATCATCCGATGTCCCTTCACACATATTAATATTCAGCATGATTCAGCATGATTCCTTCCCCTAACGCTGATCTCACAACAGATCTGTCAACAAAATGGCTGATAAGGAGACTGTGACCTCAGTGTGTGGTGCACTGAGCTCTGAGGATTGACTGTAGCCATTGGAGGCACAGGATACACTATGCATCAGGTCTTGTTGACAAATGGACTGGATGAATCACAGGAGTCCACTTGAAGTCAAATGCCTCATCTGGTACCACAAAACAAACCAAAAAAACTTACAGCTACTTATGAATCTATTATTAACTCCACAGCAGGGACAAATGGCTGGTTATGATTTTACAAAGAAAAAACTATTAAGCACAAATAGTTGTCCTTTGCCTTTTACAATCATGAATAAAAACTTCCACTACACTTTATTCTCGCGTATCAGCCGGCTGCATGATCTTGCTTGCAGGGGTTGAAACATTACAGTCAAAATTGGTGCAGGCAGGTCCAGCTGTCAGACTCATAAATGTCCTCCTCTAAAAGCCTTCAGCTGTCAGACCACGCCTAAGGCAGCTTCATAGCATCCTAACAGAGCAGCCTGAAGACCCCCACTGAACAGAACAAATCACCCTGATGGAACCCCCCCCAAACCCCCACGGTCGTCTTTCAAAGGTGCTCAGATGGAGCTCAAAGTTCAATACAGGGTCCTGACCTGTTGGGGCCAGAAATAATCTGTATGTGTGTGTTAATGTGTTTTTGTGTGTGACAGGGTGGGGGCATGTGCCTTACTTTGAGATGTTGTTAATTTAAGGATGTGGGCTATACCCAAGAGGACTGACCCGTCACCAGGCTGCAACATCAAGAAAATGTCACAATCATCCAAACTTTAACAGACCAGACGTGTTGTGTTTTTAGTGTGGAAGACATGTATGATAAATAGGGCAGAAAGGGTAGAGGTAACTACACACACTACCTCATCCTCTAAATGATCTGAGCTACAAGTCTATTAGTTTATCTGAAGAGGCATGATCTCAGCTGACAGGCTCCCCGGAGACAAGCTGCCATCCAGTCCTGCTGGCCACACTTGGAGTAATCTTTATGCTAAGCGACTATGGTGCAGCTAAGAAAGTACTTGCTTTTAATCAATTTTAGTACTATTTCTAAATATTTCTGCCGCAGGGTCAGTAGCAGCTAATTCATACTATCTCCTTAAGCCAAGCCAATGTTGAATTATGACAGAATGCTAGTTGTAGAAATACGCAGTATGTATTAATATACATCATTGTTTTCCATCTGTGTGGTTGCAAAAGGAGGTTTGGTGTCAATTTGTTTCATTTCAAACAGAATTTCCTCTGGTTAAACAGAGCAAACAAAGGGATCACATGCTCACATAACAGAGGACTGCTCAGAGACGCTGTGATGCTCTCTCTGATTTCTCTGTGACATTAATCAGCATTTGTTCAGTGGCCTTATTGTGTACCAGAACATATGTGTGTGTGTGTGTGTGTGTGTGTGTGTGTGTTGGGGGGGGGGTATCTAACAGTGAATTAACCTATTAGGTATAATAGGTCATGTCTGCAGTATTAAATAGCTTTGACATTTAGGTAAGAGAAAGTGAGACAACGTCTGACCGATACACAAAAAGAGAAGCACAATTACAGAGAGAGAGTCAGATACACAGGCAGATTAGCGCTAGGCGAGTCTAAAGAAAGTACCGTTTCCACACAGCACCAGTGCTGTTTCTCATTCAAACAGTATTAATCAAAACCAGACCTTCCCTCTTTTTAGTTTTCTAACAATGAACTACACAGGTTTGAGTGTGATATTTTTAACAAACGGAGCTGTGTGTTTGTTATATATTATAGTAATCTGATGTTTGCCCACCCTACAGAACATAATCGACATAATGATTCATACCTTGTCGAGCTTTGCTTCAATCTCCACCACGTCTGTCTCGACATCATCAATGCCAGCCCTGCAGAGAGAAGACAAAGCCACACAGTTAATTAGACCTGATCCTCAGCCCTGCCAGACTCTGTACAAACCAGAAGTTAGTTCCATTTCTGAGAACAGGGACCACAGATGTAGCTGGAAACTATTAGAGTCATAATCAGAACAAGATTCATATTCTTGTTTTGGAGAGATTCTTAGATTAATGGTAAACCAAAATATCATAGAGACTAATAACAATCAGTTAGGTTTGAAACAACTGTGTCTGTGATCTTAAAAACAGAACGATGATTGAAAGAAAAAGAGTCTTACTCACAGTGTAAAGTTATAACAATAGCCTGTGCTTCTGTACATTCAAATACAAGCCACGCAATGTAGGCGTTTACAGTATCTGCATTTCACCCCCACAGCAAATTAAGATGCAATCAGCCACCAAACATCCCCGTCTCTCAGACTTGAACATTAATCCAGATGAGCAGATCGACAAACGCATCACTCTGGAAGATTAGTGACCACGGATGAGCTGCAAAATCAATGAATGACATCAATGGATGACATCATGCAGAAACTCAGACATAAAGACAGAAACAACAAATAGGTTTCCTGTAAGGTACCAGCAGGTCAGCATTTAATAATCACAAAAATGTGATAATGCTCCTCTGAGATTAGCTATTGTTTTATTTTTCATTTTACTGTGATGTTGGAAGATAACACCACTTGAGGGTGTGTCAAGTGGTTTGGTTGGGTGGGGAGCCTTTACCATCCTCCCACCCCTAAGGTACACACACACACACACACACACACACACACTCCTGACCACCTTTACAGGGTCGATTGCTGTGGATACTCAGTTTGCGCTTGAGGTCATCCTATGAGAAATAATATGTTTTATTCCTCTGACACACAAACACACCAACGTAGCTCACTAAGATGGGCTAAAAGTTGGTAAGTAACATAATAATGCAGATAATATCAATACATTTGAACTTTTTCCCCAGGCAGATCAGTTGGAGTTTGAAGTAGAGGCCTGACAGAGCGAAGAATCAGCGTCACACCCTGCATGTGCTGCAACATGTTGAGCACAACCTCGAAACCGTGGGAGACGATGATCTCATCAGTCCCGGCCCATCTTTGGCTCTAAAACACTGAGCTTGTACATTATTACATTTTATTAAGTAAAATGTGTGCTGAGCTAGAGGAGGAACAATTAAACAACACCTGCCTCTGCAGTTTATTTTACAAAGGTCATGACTCGACCTGTTTTTGCTTTAGAGGGGAAGTAAACAGCAAGAGGGGGAAGCTGGGATGACATGTCTGTAGCTGTACCACCTGCTTCGGAGAACAACATTCCCAGAATACCTTTCTTCTCCTGAGCTTTTATAGACTACCAGGTGATGCAAACTCGACTTGTCTATGTCAAATTCAACAGTATCATGTTTGTCCAACATCATTTCTCTTCTAGATGAATACAGCACGTGTGAAAAAAGGCCCTACCAATGACGTATGCAATGGATTACACCATTAATAATCATTCTGTATTTCAACTTTTTCTTGCGTTTTTTTGTTGACAACTGCGGGGAATTTGCCACTTGTTTGAGGACAGTTTTAATGATTCCAATCACATATAAACAATATTTAGTTTGATATAGAGAGGAATGTCGTACACGCAATGAGCAAAAGCTGATTACAAGACCATATTGTCTATACATCTCAGCATTTAATATATTTGCAGATGATATCCTAGCAAAGGTCAGCCAAGGTTTCAGAAAATGACTAAGATAATAATTGGACTTTGTGTTGCAGGATGTAAAACAAACATCTGTATGTCAGTTATGTCGATATGTTGACTTGTGTGCGCTGGAACCAAGCAAGCAACGTGCCCCAATGTTTACTTTCATGAAAAATGTGACTTTATTCCAAAAAGCCAGAATAATATCGTAAAAGTGTGTGATTCTTCAAAGAGAGACCTGAGGCTGATCTGTGCTTTGTGAAACTGAATGGCCTAACATTACCACAGCAGCACAACAAGCAAACATGAGCAAGAAAACATTTTGGGCTCTCTTCTTCCACTACACCTGACCTCAAAATGATGAGACCAGGGCACCCGTATTTATTACTGTGAGTTTTATCTGATTGAGTGAGAGCAGCCTTTACGTTCTTATATTTTGGACAAGACAACAATAGAGAACTCTCTAGAACAAGTGCTATCTGGTAACAACAACAACAAAGCTGTTTACGGGCAAATAGGCCTATAAACCGTAACAACATTGATTCCCAGATTCCCAGGAGAAAAGAATTGGCTCGTGCTTGCTGGTAGCATACTATACTGTACAGTGTCTGACTTCACCAGAGAGCGGGGGAGGGGAGCTTTACATGCACTCCCATCAGCCTTAACAACCATCTATACTAGTGCACAGAGTCTATTTCAGCCCACAATGCCATGTATGTGCTCCAGCATGGGGCTAGCAGCTCACATCGCCTCACATGAGAGGGCAGTGTGGGTGCACACAGACACATTAGGTGCAGCTTCCAGCCCAGAAATATTTTCATACCCCCCCCATGCTGTCCAGACTCGATGTGTCACATGGCATCACATCCTCATCGGCCTCACTTCAAGGCTCTGATGAAAATAGCAAAGCGAAAAACAAGTCTTCTGATTTACAGAAATGATATGATACGTCTCTGTTATACGTTATCGGTAAAACAAATGAAAATGTGACAATAAAAAGTGAGATCCAAGTTGTTAACTGGTTAAACACGTGGACTGTAGCAACAGAAAACAACAGCTCAGCTTTTAACCAGATAAGCAGCATTTCGTCCACTCTAAAGGGTCATCAACAAAAAGTGTGTGCCCGTTTTAATTTAAGGTCAGTCTGTTCTGTGGCTCCTCGTAGTCATCTAAAATTCACACATATATATAAGTGTGACACTGACAGATGCAAATATCAATAAAGTATCCTGTGTCTCACTAATATGCATCTGTTAAGACTATTATTTCCGAGATTACTCAGCAGGTCAACCTGTGACGTGCAATGGCCTCATTTTTTTACTGACATCAGGTGGATGCAATGCAAAAGCAAAGCCGTCCAAATCTGCACGCACACAACAGTAAATAAACAAATGAAATCAGGACAGACTGAGCCACATAAACACTAACGCACAATATACACACACACAGACAAATGAAAAAACAAACAGACAAATGACAAAGAAATCAGGTGCAGAATATGATACACACACACACACACTGACCCAGAAACTTATTAAATACATGGTTTCATCTGGAGCCCACTTGGACACAAACAAAAACTGCATGTAAAACATCCTGTTTGCCGAAATCTGCTCTGTAAACACAAACAGGTACCCAACTTTTTAACTAGGATGAATAAATCATGGGGCTTTGCTGCAGTGTTAACAACCATTTACTGACAGTTATCTCAACTAACATTATCATACCTCCAACGAGATGAACTGAGGTGAGAGGAACACAATAAATAAATTCACTTAAAGGATCATCCTGCATATATTACATTGCCACAGTAAAACAGTTTAGAGTTGTCATATAGTAAACTGTACATATGGATGCAAGCAAGCTCCCATAGGCTCCTAATACGCTGTTAGTTTCAGCATTCATGTGATGTGATGTGTAATCAGGTACCTTGGTTTGTCATATAATTAAGCTACTGGGTTAACCCAGAATTAGTGGACCCATTCAGACCCCACTGTGGCATGTGCTGAAATCATTTTTAATTCACTGAGAGGATAAACAGCAGGAAATTCTTCTTATTAAGACGTCTGAGACGGTACATTCTCATTTATTATGTATTCATACTTTAATCATCCTCCAACCACAACTTCAGACTTCAACCACGCACGCGCACGCTCGGACGTAAACACACATCAAAATATCCCCTTCGCAGAATCCCAAATAGCAAGCTCTATGGCAACCATTCATTGACCCCAATCACCATGGCAACAAGCATCAGCATTACTCACGTTTTTTTACTGACCAATTTCCTCTTTGTCTGATGTGTCAGTCACTGTGCATCTCCCTTTCACTCCTCCCAGCTCCTTCCTCATTGAAATGCTCAATCTCCCATTGACGTGTTCTGTTAGTATTTCTGTTCATAAAAGAAGAGCAGCCAAAACGTAAAAGCAATCTGCTAATCCCGTCTTCACAGACAGGCCAGTGTGCAGTGAACTAGTGGCTATCGTGCAGCTTGTGGTTTATCTGCGATGTCTGCTCCCAAAGGCAAAGTGCCCTTAAGTAGCATACTAATGCCCTAATTGCCATGTATACAAGGCTCTGTGGTCAGTCTGCAAACATTATCATCATAACAAATCTTTTTTTTTTCCTCATAATTATGTCATGAGCGGAAATAAATCTGGAAATGTCATTATTTTAATTACAGATCATGGATTAATTATGTGAGCGGCATTATTCCAATCTGTCTGTGCCCTACTCCTGCACTTGATGCATGAAACCAAAAACGAAACTACACAGGAAACTGAAATTTGCTTTGTCTGTCAGTGAGCAGACGCAGGTGGTTTTAGGGTGGGGACAATAACTGCAGCGTGTCCCTCATTTCTTTGTCCTTGTTTGAAACAGTCGCTTTACAAATATGATGTTATTCACTGAAAACTAACATTTATTGGTTTTATAATATTAATCTGCATCATCAAGGGGTTCTCTGTAGCCACATAAGAAAGAATATTCTTAAACAGTCTCAACGTTTTTCTGTATTCTTTCTCCGTGACATCATCTCCTATCAGAAATCATCTCTTTCTCCTTCTCTCTTTGTTTCATTAGTGTACGCCTCCTTCTGTCCATCTGACAGTCTGTCTCTCTGCCTCCTGTCTGGAACACTTCTTCATTGGCTGCTGGCACACAGCACAGGTTAGTGTGCGCTAGAGAGAGACAAGATAGTAATATACAAGAGTACAAACACTGGCCAATATACAAAGTTTATTTGATTGCACTCAAAGACTAATTTTCCTCCTTTCATGACATAAAAGTCAGACATTTATTAAAGTGCAGCTGATATGTGCACTAGTTCACAGCACTTAATCCACACACGTGCACAGACTCAATTAAACGAGCCTGCAGTGAATGATCCTCACACAAAACACACACACACACACACACACACTTGCCCAAACACACTCCCTTTTCACATGAATAACAAGCTAAGCTAAACACTAGCATCTTATGTGCGGCTTACAAAGATGCCTTCACTGCTTCCCCTTAAAACCCCTCCCAGCACACAACAAACATCACACTTATCGCCTGAAAAAACACTGACTGCGCCGATGGCTGCTGAGACAAAGAGACCAAACATGACGCTGACAAAAGGACAACTCTTACTTGTGACCTTAAGCTTCAGTTTAATGGTATTACGCATAAAGTAATGTGCTGATCCTGTGCTCAGTCATCTAACCCTCCATAACCATTCGTTCAGGCATTTTGTTCTTAACTATCCCTTTAAGATTATAAGATAGATGTTTGCATGGCCTACAAGTCTTTTTTTTGTTGTTTTTCAAGTAAAAGATTTATTATTTAAATGATTTTTTGGGGAGAAATTTCAAATCCTATAAATGTTTCTGTCCAATCTACAAAACCGAAAACCAATTCTATTAAATCTAAAATAATATTTAACAAAAAATATTTAAATAATACAGTATAATTGTTCTGTCTAGCAGCATATACTGTACGTCTCTGTGCAGTAGCTACATAATTCAACAAAGCATTACCATAAACCTAGTACATACAGAAAACATAGCTACTCTGTTTACCACCAGCTGTCAGACCACCTGCGTCCTGCCCTCACTTGTTATCATTATATTTTCAAAAGCAGATTTTGTGTAGGGCCTTTACTATAAACACTGTACATTTCTAAATATTTCTGAAGGGTCATCCGGGATGTGGAAACGTCACTATATCATTCCAGAGAACATTCCAGAAACAGGCCAATGGGACGTGTGTTCGATTCAGAGTACAATACAGACAGACACATTATTTCTCTCAAATGTATTGTAACTAGAAATTAAGCCAGGTGAAACTGTTTTTTTTACTAGAAAAACACAACATTTTCTCTCCTTTCTTGCCAAGACAGGAGAGAGGGCAGGGAGTGAAGCCGGGGCAGGAAAAAACTCAGAGACTGTTTTCCACAGGAAACCACGCTGCTGAGTTTGAGAAATGCAACGTTAACAATACGTCATCTTCAAGTGACACTAGCTGCTTTGTTTCCAGAAAGTCCTAAACCTGTGTGAGAGAATGAAATGGGAGCTATAAAATAACATATCCATGACCTGCTTCACCAAACTCACCGATTTCTTTGACAAACAAACGTGCATATCCAAACACACAGCTGTCTCTCTCCCTCCTGCTGATCCTAATGTTTATCCCTGCTGTGCATTAAAGTGGGACCAGTTTTTTCGCTTTAACAAAAATCCCTCTTAATGTTTTTCATGGGTTCATTTCTATTTCCAGTGGATCCTCACAGCAGGAGACAACAACATAGATGTGCAACAGTAATTTCCAGGTTCACAATATTCTTCTATGGTGTCTTGTTCAGTAAAAAGTGGCCCAGTTTCAGCCATTAGTTTAAAAAATTAATAGAATACTTTGTCGCTAAGTGTCGTTATTGATTTTATTAATGAGTGAAGATGAAACCACAGGTTCTAAACCTCCCACATGTCACACAGGTAAGCTACATGCCATCCGTCACTTTCAAATAGCAGACATTGCACAACATTTTGCCTTAAAAAATTAGCACAAACATGCAGTTTTGTGTCATCTGTCCCAGGGTAAGGGCGGCTGTGGCCTGGGTGGAGTTGGGAGCGTTGGTGTTGAACCATTTAGGGCTCGAGAACACGTTTGATCATGCTCCACTCGCACTCGGAGGAATGTGGCTCACAGACTCCCTCCTCAAATACTCTAAACGACTGGCCTTGTCGTCTCAAATTAAAGGTCTTAAAAACACCACGATGACAAGACAGCAGCGAACAGTAATGTCAGGCTCATTTACCCTGGCATCAACAGCCCCTCTGTGCCAAAGACTGACTTCTTCAAGCAAGCGAGGCACGCTGTTCATTGTGATACAACATAAATTGTCACAGATGAGAGTGAAAGCAGCCGGAAGCCAAAAAGAACATAAAAAGAGGAACTCCAAGCTCATCCTAAACCTCTTTAGCCTTCGCTGACCTCTAAGAGGGGATTGAGCAGCATCCGACACGCACAAAGTCGCACGCGGCATGAGAAAGGAAGAGGGGAAGAGGACCTCATGTGGTGTGTGAGCCCTACATCCATCCTACACACAGGCAGCTGATAGAGACAGAGAAACAGTAAAACACAGAGATGGAGTTGCACTAGAAGAAAAACATCAGATATTGATTGTTAAAATATAGTAAAACGAAATAACCCGTTATCTTTTCCAGAGTCCTAAAGAACGAACAGACAACAATAAACGTGTTTAATACTGGGGGTCATTATGATAAGTAGGATGTGACATAAAAACCCTTTCTCATAACAACACTAACTGTACGTAGCAGACACAGTCACGGAATAAGAACGGACAGGGCACTTTGGTCTACACAGGGTCAGTATCAGTATACAGCACATTTGGCTTCGGCTCAATCCAAAGATTGTATTTGAGCAATGAATTGAAGTGACTGTCTCTTACAAATTGCAGGCAGCAGCAGCCACAGAGGGAGAATCAATTCTCCAATTATATATGATTGTTTACAGGAATATGCACACACTATCTTTATGTTGCTGTAGTGTGGTGACATTGTCAGAAATCACAGTGCAACACTGTTTGATATTCTCACCATTCAATCGTGACTCCACACGTGTTATGATGACACGATGCCGTTGACTAACCCAACTATGTAACACAACCCCCGCACGCCTGGAAGCCAGAAAGAGAAACCAAACTCAGAACGAAAGTGCTTGTTGATATTTGAGCCCTTTTCCGTATAAAGAAGCTTTTCGGGACATACTGTGTGTACGCTGACATTAGACAGATTGAAATTCTGTCAGTATTGGCGATTTTGCTACAGACTCAAATTTTTGTAACAAAGTGCGTAGCTCATCCTCCAAGCATAAGGTTGCAATACCAAGATGTGAGAAGTCATGAATCTTGAGCTATCAAAGCTATTAACCATATGCAGGAAGAAAAAGGACAAGGAACTGACCTGGAAGGAAATATTGAACCTTGCTGCAAAAAAACTGACATAAAGCAACCTTGCAGAATGTAAAATGCACTATCTCAAGATTCATCACTCACACACGGCCAATTATAGAAATATCAAATGGGTGACCCTTCTGGTCTTCACCTTTAGGGCTGAACTATATAAGTTAGTTAAGTCTCTTTATGACGAGATGCTTTGGAGAAAAACACAATTGTGGTTCTGTAAACCCCAGCGAGTGTGTTTTAGTGAGGTGGGTGTGTAGCTCTGCAATGCACCTGTTAAAACCTGTATTACTAAACCTACAGGAAGCAGAAACAAAGCTATGTATATGCCTTATATGATAGAAGAAAGTGATAAGGACAGGTTTACAGGTAGGTTAAATCTGCATTCCTCCAGCTTTGCTGAGCACAAGGAGCCACAGAAAGGTCTATTTAGCCTTAAGATATTTTGGTGCAGTGACCAACATGAATACATTTCTACTTTTATAGAACAATAACAAATAACATAAAAGATGTCTGTCAAACCAAACAGGTCAGGTTCAAGTAAGAAAAGAGTTGAAGGAGTGTGACGGCGTGTTTTAATATTTGATCTCTTTGATCTCTCTGTAAAGGTGTCTATTTATGGCTGCATGCATTTTAATGTACATGTGAGAGAGACGAGATGCTGCTTTAAGCCAGATGTGTGCCAGAGAAAAGAAGTGAGCATTACACAACAGACTTCTCCCCTCCTGTAAGTTTTGGCAGCACTGACCGCACATCAGTGGAATAAGCCTCCTCGTGTCTGCTAAAGGGGAAGCAAACATCAATTTACACTTTAATCCATCTGTGTAAAACACCCTTGAAGAAACTCAGTTTGACTGGTTGCAGTTTTCATCACTTCCAAATATCAAGGACACAACACAATATTTAAATTAACATGAGTACACACACTCACACAAAGTGGTCCACTGATGTTGTCAGCATATTCAGCGTTGGCCCTAATCTCAATATCCTAAGTGACCCATCAGCACATTTCTAAAAGTTGCAGAGACCTGAATGTTTCAGTGAATGCCTGTTCAATAAATCACACACGGTCCCTTATCTTTGGACTTGGACAGGAGAGGTCACATGAACAATCTGGGAATCTCTGGACAAAGTGCTCTCAAAGCACACAAATGTAGTTTGGGGTAAACATTTATGTGTGTAATGAAGACCACAGCAGGACCACACAGATATTCTCATTACCCCTTTAATTATTAAGACTGGGTGTCTCCTGGCAGATCTTTCACCCCAAACTATCGCTAAATGTACTATTACGTGTCCAGATATTACTTCACAGTCGAGGGCAACGGCCAGATTTCCTCTTGCTTAACTGAACTTCGAGCATTTATGTCTCACAACAATGGTTTGAGTAAAGAGAAAAGAGAAACTGGACGAAAAGTGGAGGGACAATTAAGGGGCCGAGAAAGAACGAAGACGCGGGTTTACATTAACACAAGGGGTGGTCTTACACAAGCCCCCCACACACACACTGTGGCAGCAAGAGAAACAAAGCATGCAGAACAAAGAGCTGGCGTCTGGAATAAGCATGGAGCTCTAAACACAATCATAAAGGCTGTTACCATTTAGTTTCATATCAGTTTTATTAGAAACAGGCTTTTCATTGACAATGAGTGGGCAGATGTTGCAGGATATTGTATCTTTATATATTTTTTAAAATTGTATCTAACCTTTATTTAACCGGTTTAGTTCCAAAAGCTCTCTTTTACAAGGATGGTCTGGACAATAGGGAAGCAAAAAGCACAACACGTCAATACAAAGCTAAACAAAAAAGTCTTATCCTACTTTTGTAGATAGAGACATTAAATCTAATTCTATTTTTACTATATGATGCAAACAGTTTCATATCTGTGAACAAAAACACGGTAGATACAGTGAAAATGGAGTCTGCTCAGGCTCCGACCTGGTTTATTGCTCTCTTATCCAAAGTAAAACAGTGAAACCTGTGGTTTTTCATATAGTGTTGAGTCCTAATCTCCTGTCTCTCTGGCCAAAATCTCTTTTACAGAACCTCCCTGTTCAGCTATCTACATCTGTCTACTCCACAGTGACATATGCACACACACACACGCACACACACACACACACACACATACACACACACACACACACACTGTAATTCCTGCCATGTCTTTACACCCACATACCAAAGCAGCAGTATATTGAGCATGATCATCTTCCTTCCTGCTCTAAGACATATTGTCCATTATCGTCCTGATGGCCGCGCTTCAGCTGTTCAGATTTTTCCACTTGAGGGCAATCCATCGAACAAATGGAAGAATTCCCCATATGACTTTGTGGGGGCAGGAATGACATATCCAACAAAGTGCAGGACTGCTGATACAGCAGATGGGAATGTTTTCCTTCAGTTACAAGGAATTCCACAGAGATCTGAGGCTGGGATGCAGACTGCTTTGTAAAAAGAACAGGAATGTAAAGAGGGAATCCATCGGTTTCTAAAAGAGCAATCTGTGTTCCTGTCTCTCCTCGTGATACTATAAACGATTGACTTGTTAATCACACTTGTGGTTTCGGCAGTGAGGATCAGAGCTGGTGGGCTGCCAAACACAGCAATCCTGTGTTGACAACCTGCGATGGAAAGGTGACAAAAAAAGCTGCAACCACACGCGTGCACGAAAGAGTAAATGAAACAAATTGAACAGCAATTATCATGTTTGCTGAATACACTGGAAGTTGAAGTCAGTTGTCCAAAATCGTGACGCAAGTCTGCTTAGCTTCCTCCACACTGCGTCACATACGGCCTGGGGCGACAGGAATGTGGGTGGACGAGGAGAAAAAGAGAGAGTAAAGAAAGAGTAAGCAGGAAGAAGAAATGACATATGAAGCCGAAAATACCAACAATAAGAAATAAAAGGAAACTACAGCCCACAAAACTAAGAAAGCAGAACAAAAACAACGGCAGAGAAAGTTGGGCCAAATCTAAACCAGCTGTTCTACTGGATCCCAGATGTGAGAGAGCGAGAGTCCTCCTCGTTTGCATAAGACGGCCGTGATCCAGAATGAACTCTGACTATTTCATTTGTCACCTCAGGGAAGCTGCGTTCCACGAGCACCCACAATTCAACAAGACAGCTGTGCACTTCCTCTGCTGCACTCCAGCTCTCAAACTTCTTTTTCTGGGGTTTGAATATCTGGATTGTTTTTTTAAGCAATGTGTTTCCTAGTTGTGACCCGTATAGTGAATAAATCTATTAAACATCATCGAGGTCGCCAGGCCTGCACTACAGTAACAACGGCAAACGTTAATCTTCTTCCATTTCTGTCTGCCCTTCTCTCTCCTTCAGTCTACACCGATCAGACCATCCTCTCGTCTCCTGCTCCTTCTCCTCCACAAACATCCGTTCTTCAGATATTTCCCCTAACCTCTCAGTGATCTATCTTCCCCCAAGCTACTTTCTCTTTCTGCACCATTCTAACGACATCCACTTCAAAAACAGACTCAGGTAATCTGCTGAAACCCAAGCTGCTTCGCTGCTGCTGACTTGAGACTGATTCATGTCCATCCTGCATCTGTATTACCAAAAACAGGGGGTAGAGACAACATAGGAGAGCTGGAGGAGAGAAATACAAAATGATGAGAACTGGATACCGGTAGATCAATGTCACGCAAAAAGGAAAGGAAGATGAATGTGAACAACTGCTGCAGTGAGGGAAACAATCACTGAGAGCAAGAGGGATGAGTTTAACAGTTTGTTAAACCAGTTGAGCCATTTTTGAAAGCGAGCAGGGCTGGGCAGCACCACGTAATCCCAACATTGTGTGCGCATGACAAATATCGCTTGTGGCGTAAATGTCTCTTTTTAAGTGAATGCAGCTGTTTGTCGTACCAACGTAAGACGCAGGGATTTCTTTGACCATCTATGATCTGGAGTGACACGCGCACATAAGCAACAGAACAATGTGCGAGCGCAGCGGTCAGACAGTCCCGTGGAACTGGCCTGATGGCTCGGCGGTTAAGGCAGAGGGCTGGGATGCAGAGATAGCAGTATCGATTCCCAGCTGTGGCACCCAGTCCATCCCCGATTCCAGGTGTGTCCCTGAGCGAGACGCCCAGCGCTAGCTCCCCGGGTGCCGCCTGGGATTCTTCTTCAGCACAGTTTTGGTGAGAGTAACCTGAACTGCACGTAAACAGCGAAGACTGATTGATTTTTCGTGGGATAGTTTGGTTTTCGAATGACCGACTAAAGCTTCAGGATGGGAAACGATTTACTGATCTTTCAACTGTACTGTATAAAAAAATTGCAAAATTGTGTATGAAAGATCCAAAACAAACAAAAAGCCACCATGAAGTTCAAAGTTCTGTTTTGAGTCTGGCTTTTCTGGCATCAAGCAAGCGAGTCTGGAGACACCATGTTCTCCTCCAGGACCTTTTGATTCGCAGTGTGAGAATCCAGCGGCTGGCTGACCTTTTCACCCTGCAGGAAACGACCGTATAAATGGTTATGTCACACTACAGAACCATTTGCTGCATACCACGAGTCTCTCTGGCGTGTAGCGTGTGAGCTAACACACACTCTGCTACATGTTTTAACAGGTTCTCTATGTGTGCACGCATGTCCTAATGTCTCGAGAGGCTTTATCCATGCATACCTAAATGAGCCAGCACTGAAAGTCTCGCCACCACACATGCATTCCACATATCACATGCTGGCTGGTTCTGCATCCCCCCCCTGTGATTTAACTACTTCCTGGGGAGTGAACTCTCCACAGCAGGTCTTGGGGGTTCACAGGTCAGACGTGGCTTCCATTCTGAGCCACTAAACCAAATGTCAGTCTACTTGTTGATCTGCCAGTAGTAAACTCTAACCTAACTCCCTCAACTCGCCAAACCAGAAAAGGGGTTTTGAAACCGGAAAAGCCCTGAAGTCTGCAGCTTAGTAAAGACAAAAGAAACGTGTAAACTGAGCAGGACACACAAGGACAGACAAATGTTTCTTTCTGAGAAAATACTGTGCAATGCCAAAATGAAGAAAGCAGTCCAGGAACAGGATTCAGGCAATTTACTTGATAGTTCTGATTCAAGTTTCAACAGGCTTTGGCAGGATTCTAACAACTTCCCCAAATCATTCGCTCACTGGGGTTGAATGATTTGCAGTGAGGGGTTAAGGACTGGGAGCTGTGTCTTTCACTTTAGTTTCTAATGACAGGAATCAAATTTGTTCTGTTAAAACTAGGAACTCTTGTTGGAGATGTTGTTATTATTACCTTTTGTCTGGTGTCCGTGGTTTGAGCTAAATTGACTAGTGAGTACACTGGTGAATAAGGGACTCCTTCAGGTCAGGTCTTTAGTAAAAAAGTCATTACTTTAATGAGAAGTTTAAAATTAATTGCTCATTTCACTTCAGTCCGTTGGGACATCGATCACTGCTCTCTAACTGGAAGTGATCATAACATTACAGCTCAATAAAAACCCTATTCAGGCAGCCTGGTCTTAATATGATGTGCATGGGGCTGCAGTAAGAGAAACAGGGGTAATGTAACGTTTTAGAGGGTGGTGCATTACCCAAATAAAAAACCGGGAAAACAACATAAAGAATGGATGAAATACTGTGATTTGTGTGTTTTGCTGTACAAACAGAGTTGTTGCTGAGTTACTGAGCACAGCTCTTAGATGGCAGTTGGACATTGTTTTCTGTCCACTGATAAATACCTACTACAACTGCTCCTCAGGCTAATGGGCCCATGATGACTCAGTCATGTGCTAATGGCAATGAGAAAATTCTTCTCATGTATTTACTTTGATAAATACATGAAAAAACCATTGACTTTGGGACAAAGGAAAGGGAAGTGCTAACTCCGAGTTAAGGACTCATTCTTACGAGCACCACACAAAGGAAAAATGATACAGAGGTTCTCAGGGTAAGAAGCTGATAGTTTGTGAGCTTTAACAGGATGTGTAGGCTATCCTGATGATTTAATCAGACAATGCAGTTACTGATAATCCTATTTCATATATAGGTCTCACATGAATCCCTCTGGCACCATGCACAGCAGAGTGACACGTCAAAATGTGCTGCACCATGATGCAGGACTAATGTTCCCTAGAGAGCATATCTGAGCGGACAATCTAGCAGAAACATGAAAATGAAATTATGATGAGCAGACACACACACACACACACACACACACACGTACTGTACTCATGACAGTGAGCTCTTGCTGAAGATGAGGCCCAGGAATCAGGATAGCCTGATTAAAAATGTGTGTTTGTTGCTAACCAGTGTTAATAAAGAGTGATGCAACAATCATTTTGGTATCCCATATTTTAAACTATGAACACTAAGCAAATAAGAAGCTGAGTGAAAATGCCGAATGCAGCTTGTGAGCTTTGGGGCTGTCAAAACCTCTAAATGACTTCCCCAAGAAGTAGTGTTCAGCCTCTCTCTGTCTGCATTTTGTAGTTCTTCTCTTTAGGAAGTCAGATGTGATGCCACATGGCTTTATTTACTGAAGCAGTGTGTTCTTTTTTACATCATTTAGTCATCCAGGGGCATCAATTCCAAGCACACATCCAGGAAAAATAACTGGGGTGGGGCAGCCACCCTTTGTTCTACTGCTTCTTTGTCTTTCAACAGTGAATTACGTCCATTGAGGAGCCAGAGAGCACCACGAATCGGTACATTAGAAGGTTAGACAACACACTGATTGTCAAAGGGACCAGATCTAGCGACCCCTATCCCTCTGCTCTGCAACCGGACATCTCCACTGTCACACCTCCTTTGAAGTTACCACCATGTTTCATGCTTCTAACATTAAAGATGCGTTTTCCTGCAGATCACAGTCGGAGCGTTCCATCCGCACCTCGGCTCATACAGTGGGAACTCAAATATTTATGTGAACTGATGGGGGATGTCAGATAATTTTACAAGCCCCGACACTCTGCATTGTCTTTCTGTGTCATATGTAGGTTACAAGAGATTAAAAGATCATTTTGTGGTTAAACGGTTGCTTCCCTTAGAGAGGACTAGGAAAACTATCCACCATCACTGAGTAACTCAATCTACTGCAGGTCTTTCATCTCATAATACCAGAGTTTGTCAATAGTAACACCTAAAACTACTGTAGTCTCTCCTTCAGATCTATACCGATCCAATATTTAAAATGAAAAAATATTAAGATTGTTGGAATTAAAGTCTAGACACTGTGTGAAAATCTCCCAACAGCGTAACTGCACAAACAATCTTTTCAATCGGTTACACCATCCAGATTAGAAAAAATAATTCTCCTGGTGATGAAGCGATATGTAAAATACAATAACAGAGATTTTAAATGTACATAAGAACATCATCCTCGTGTGGGGGACTACATCAAACATAAATAAATTCTGTGACCTTCCTACACCTATAGAGAAAAACTTCATAGGGCAAATCCCTGAAGATTAGGGTCACATTTTTTTTCCAGTAACACCAGGGCCTGAGCGGTTTAGATAAAATGCAGATTTCTCTGGCAATTTTGATTAAGTTGTCTTTAGCATAACAAAAAAAACACACGGCTTTAAAAAACATATATAGATGATAAGAGGATAAGAATTTGAGGCCTGTAGAGTCATTTCTCTTCCCTCCTGAGCACATCTCCGGCGTACGTGCATTAGAGAGAGTGGTCGGGAATGAGAGTCTTGACATTAGCAACTTGATGTGAGTGGTCTGGAGTCTTTTAAATGTTATGTCAAGGACTTGATGTTGTAGAGAGAATCTATTTCTGGTGACGTTCAGACGGTCACAGCGCCTCTGAAACAGGTTTTCTCCCAAATAAGCTTGAGAGGAGCAGGCAAGGACATTGGGTGTACAAAGCCGGCGTCTCATAAATCCATGTCTTCAGCCTGGGACACTCCACTTTCCATCAGCAAACATGCAGCAGTTCAGTGTGAGCCTCAGTAACTGGCTTTTACTACACTTTTCGTCTAGTGTAAAATCATCTGCACTTATTGTGTGTTCGGCGTGTTCTTCCCTAAATCTCTGAGACACTGAACTGTGCTCTCACAAATGTGTGCCTATGCTGAAGAGGACAGGGCCTGTCCCTCCATGACCGAGTGAGACAGAAGGAAAGCTAGTTATCACGCCCAACAGAGGTACCTGATCACCTTCAGAGCGCCTCTGTCCCCTATGACTAGAAAAAGCTGCATTGTGAATATTTACATATTTCACAGGTGACTGACGGCTAGAAATTCATTATCTCACACAAGCAAAGGGATGATGTGTGCAAAAAGAGGATTATAGGTGACAATGACGCAGGTCGAGAATGAAAATCCAGACAGTTATCAGGAACCAGGGCGCCAGACAGATAGAGCATCAAGAAGCACTTTATTGTGTCAGTGAATGAGATGTGCTTTTAGAATATCGTAAGAAACCAGAAATAAGCGGGGCGAAAGCCTCTTTATAAAGCAGTGCTTTCAAATCTTTTATCAAATCCAGTTCACTCATGAGATTCTATATATAAACTTCCTGTTGACCTGTCTCTCTCAGCCTGTTATTTTTAGTTCAACGTATGTCATCATAGGAAGAATCCAACTCCATAATGTGGACACATAAAAGAACCAATTGGAAATGGAAAAGCAGCACAAGGAGCAAAACCATTTTGTCTTCAGGTAACCGTAGCAACCACACACCCGACACATACTGGAAGAAGAATAATAACATGTGGTCAGGCAAGCCAGATCCAGGGAAATAATTCCCAAATTGTTCTAGTGTAATCGCGGCGTGGCACACCTGTCACTGTGTGAGTGTTGTTGACTCACTCACGCAACCTGTCTGCAGAGCCTGATGGTGTCCACAGTATGTGGGTGGGATAGAAGAAGCCTGACAGGCGGAGGCAGACAGGTGCTGCCATCTCGCCAAATCAGTAAACTCCCAGTAGCAGACATATAAGACCTGAGATTCCTATTGTTGGTAACATCTGCTGTTTCACATCAGACAATAAACATTTACCAAAATGCTGTGGCTTGATTTCATTAAGAACCGGCACAAAACCAATGCTCCACAGAACTGTGGTTACTTACAAAAACTAAACTTTGGGGCAGAACTTATAACAATTTGGTTTCTTCTTTTTATAGAAATAGAAGTCATAGTAAAGCACCCATCTTATTCTCGCTTAACATTTCTGTCCTCTTTTCTCCCAGCTTCCACTTCTCTCACAGCAGCTGTTGCTAGGCAACAGCTTACACCCACATGTACATATTAGTAATTATATCAGACCAACGCAGTCAATGAAAGCACTAAATATAAATATACAGATCATGTAATACGTCCCTTCTTGATCACTGGGTCAGTAACTATAAAATGATTTACAAACATTTAATAATAATGAGTCAATGAATACTGTGCCCATCACTTCTTATTAAAATATCATGTTCAAGCTTTGTTGAAAGAACATATGCTTGTTTTTATATGTTTGCACAAGTGATGATAACCTTTCACAAGTTCAAAAATGACCCAGTGGCAGCAAACAACTAAAAGCAAAGTGACTCCAGGGAATCAGATTACAACCACACTATAAACACTACAGGCAGGTGCACAGGCGTCACCTGAGGTTTTGTTCTGAGAAGAATGAAAGCAGATGGCTGCTAAATAAAAGGATAGACGTACAAAAAATGTGTATACTGAAGCAGACTCAGACAAATAAAATAACTTTATGTTCAACCCCTTCAGACGCGCAGTGAGAGGGAGTGTGTGTGTGTCACGTGTGGGCAGACACACAGAACTGGATCTCTGTTCGTGCTGTTCCTGTATGTCAAGAATGACACAAGGACACAGGGAAAATGAAACCTGGAGTACTAATAAAACGGCTGTGAATGATGAGTGTGTCACATGACTCAAGTTTCAAATAAACATGTCAATGTTTGATGTTTACAAGATTTTGTGGGATTACAGGCCTATTACATTGTGAAATCAGCTTCTCTGGAACTTTTTTTCCCGATCATCATTATGATCATGGTACAGTGTGATGCAACATTTACTTTTCCCCATTGTTTGTAATCCTGATCCAAGAAAAATCCCCTTCCTTCGTCATCGGTAGGATGTTATTGTAAAATGAATCAGACAGAAAGGGAGAAATGTCTGTGCTGCTTCTCTGTGTCTTTTCTTAACCCTCTGTCTCAGCCATTCGTCGTCATTACATGCATCAGGAGTGACTTCAGCAGCAAAATGAATGTCTGTCTCACTCACTCTTTCTGACCAACTGCTCCTTTAGTCTCTGGTGATGCATAACTATCAACAGGCAGGACGGATGTGTGAGAAGGACAGAGATAACACAGCAAACAAGCGGACACAGAGGGCCAGAAGAGAAGGCAAAACAATCAAACCAGCAAAATGCCACACTTTTAATGTAACAACAGGGGTTGCCTGGTCTTGATGCTATTAGAATCTCCTGTGCTTGTTCCCATCGGCCTGCGCAGGAGCGCAGCCAGACTGGCACGTGAACTGAGTGTGGCTTCCACCCTACAGTGGGCAGGCAAGGGCCCAAACAGCTGGATGTGTGCCCAGGAAACAAGCTCCATCCCCCTGCAGAGAGACAGCGTGCTCCTCTCACTGCTGCCTCGCTGCCAGCCAGGCCACTGCTACTGCTGCAGGAGCATCTCTTCTCCAGCCTGCAGCCACAGAGACTTGTGGCTCACTACAGGGACCTCTCAATGAGCAAATGAAATTACTGCAAACGTTTGTGATGGGCTGCAACACTCACTCACACTTGAAAATCCCTGTATACCTCCTCGCTTGTTATATAAAGCTTAAAGCCAAATTAAAACAGTCTTCCTTATTGGAGGGTTAATCAAAGGGTGAAATCCGGACGAAGAATCACTTTTTTTTTACATTCAAGCAAAATGGATCCTGACTGTGCGTGGCAGTGAGTGTCCCTCCTTTCATGTGCACACAGCCACTGTTTCAGCCCACGTTTAAAAATCTATCACTGACACGTCTTCAGTGTTTTCCCAATGCAAAGACGTGTTTAAATAACCAACCACATGATTCAGGTAAAAATTCCAGCTAATGTGTTTTAAGATTTGAACAGAAAAAAAGACTATAATGTAATGTACAGGAAAACGCTATAGCTTTATATTGAGGTTTAACACATGGCCGATTTCAGACATTAACACCTTTTCCCACATCTTTTCATCATTCAATCCTGAGCCTCCCAAATTCTGCACGAGACCGAAGCGCTCAGTCACCGTCTGCAAAAAAAATCGTGCGTAAAAGGTGTGCCATTTTCACGGACCGCTGTGATGTTCCCAACAGGAGCAGTCTTACCTGAATCGGGGTGAATCTTTTATACATTCTTCAAAGTCCACCGTCATTTTTGCGTGTTTCTCGTGTATTCCCGCTTCAGACTGTCAATGTCATCGCCCGCAGTGGGGTGTCGCTTGAACTGTGCCGATGGTGACTGGTATCCCCTGACGCGCAGCAGTCTGTCGCCTCTCTCCCGGTAACGCTGTGACACAAAATGCGAGCGAGCTCAGTGCGCGGCGGGAAGATTACTACTACACTGCTGCCGACACAGGCGAGAGGCGTAGCTGCACGGAGGAGAGAGACAGAATAGAGAAGAGCGCCGACTAGTTGCTAGATAGGCCTATAATCAAGTATGATAACAGAGAGGTGCTTACGCTAAAAAAAGGTTATTATCAGGCAGGAGAGAATGAAAACAGAGGGACTGTAAAAACACCCACAAACATGTTAACGTTACAAGATAAATTCCAAGCCCCCTCCCCAAACAAGATTAAATATTAATATTAAATATGTATACACACAAAAAAATAAGGGAACAATATCTCAATTGGAAAATAATCATGCTGGATATGCATGCTGATGTGGAATAAGTGATGTGTTAGGAGCAAAAGGATGACACATCACTTAATAAAAAATGAAAATGATCAACCTACAGGGGTCACTAAGGAATGTAAACTGAAAAACTGATGCACCAGGCTAGTCCAGTTTACTGAAATGTTATTGCAGCAAGTCAAAATGGTAATCAGTAGTTTGCATGATCCCCACGTGCTTGTAGGGATGCCTGACAACGTTGGGGCTTATGAGATGACGCATGGTGTCCTGAGGTATCTCTTCCTAGATCCTGACCAGGACCAGGACTGAGCTGCTGGACAGTCTGAGGTGTTACCTGGCGGCCTCGGATGGACTTAAACACGGTGTGCCATAGATGTTTTATTGGATTACGGTCAGGCGAGCGTGGAGGCCTGTCCTCTGTATCATTTTCTTCATCCTCCAGGAGCTTTCTGCATACACTTGGCACTCCAAGAATTTTGATTTTGTTCCTCTGGACAATGTTTTTTAGTGGGAGATATATTTCAGGACTCAGCAAAGTCTCCTCCTCGGTTTCTTGGCACATGAAGACCCACATGAGAACCCAGGATCCTTCTATCCACTATGGGTCTAAGGATTTTATCCAGTCAGGGTGCCAACATCACAGATGTTTAACTGACTCGATACTGTACTGATTAAAAATGGGTGAAACACTATCCCAACCTCAGGTAAATGTCCCAAAAAAAGATATTCAAAATATACATTTAACAGCGCCAGCAAAGTGTGTAATCTGTGCGATGCTGTGGTCTTTGGTTTCATGATGGTTTTGCTGCTGGTCCACTGATACGCTCTTGCTGTTATGACGCAATCAAAAAGGGACGATCAGACACGCCTCGAAAGAAGAAAACATTTATTCTGAAAAGAAAATAATTAATAATTATATATATTGTTTATTTAACTAGTGTTGTTTAATACTTGTCATACATCCAGCTCATTTGTAGTTAACATAGATGTTAAACGGTAAAAAGGCAGAAACCGTGACCACACATGACAAGGAGTCAGAGGTGGGACGTCCGTGTGTCGCTCAGCTTGTTTGACAGCAGAAATTTGCGTTGTCTATTCATCCAGCAGTTTTTTATG
>JAUMTR010000022.1:7850717-7913697 GCA_032270685.1 Microctenopoma stevenorrisi
GACTACAAATCAGTCCACGAGGATTCCCGGAAATAGCGGTAGTGTTGCAACCGGTCGCGTCTGGTATCAGAAACACGATTGATTCAGTAAAGGTCAAATAAAATCCACATTATATTTTCGCTTTCGAATACCGAAACCAAACCAGCGGTGTTTGTCCTGTCGACGCTGAGCCCATGAGCATTTTTGAATAGCACGTTTCATTGTAAATACAAACCAGTTTGACCTACTAGTATCTATTAGTATGACGTACTAAGGCATTTTAGTATAACATGCGCAGTTGGGCACGTTACCTCATCTTCTTTCAATACATTGGAACAAAGTACAGGTATGTTACGGTGAAGGATGACTGGTTACATTGCACGCTGTCTTACTGTTTCTAATTTGATTATTGTTGTAATTATTCTTGCAGCGGCGCAGTGAAAGTGCCTCCACATCAGCTGGCGAAGAAGGGAGTCCAGGATCACCTGGAGGTACTGTAAGGTTTTCTAAAAATATTGTGTTGTCCTATCTTCCAAAAATATTTGTTCTCTTCTATGGGATGGGCCCTCTTCATCTTTTTTAATTTGAGGCTCATTGGTGTATTTTCTCACAACTCATTCAACTTATGTATGACTACATGTATTGTTTTGTCATTAATCTTTAAAACCTAACTGACCTTACAATGAATGAACTTTAAATCTCTCTGGTGTTCTTTGTTAACAGGATGCATTGAGGAGACTGAGGCCACTAAACCCAGTATCTCTGTCCATCTCCAGCAGGACAGACACAGGTGTCCATGCTTTTTCTAACTCTGCCCATTTCGACCTCCAACGCAAAAATGATAAGCCACCATTTACGGAGGACATTCTTGTTGAAGCACTCAATTTTCACATTAGGACAGAGCACATCCGGTGAGTTTGTGACACTGCTAAACTAAAAACATTTCACAATACATAGCTGCAGATTGAAGGTGAGCAGCTGCACTTTGACACCTGAAGGTATTCTGTAGAATCTGTATTTAAGCATGGGCAAAAATCACAATGACCTAAAATTACATTCTGTTTGTCTCTGCTCTGGTTTGTAAAAACACATAAATGTTTGGTTTAGCAAATTTTTATTATATGGTGACATAATGTAATCTCCCCAAAATCTTTCAGTTATTACAAACAACATAATTTTTATTACCCTAAAAATATTCTTGTGATGTTCCCTGTTTCATTTACTTACACAAAGCAAACAGAGTATCTATATTAACATTAATACCTGAATTTAGATTCATACGTTTGCTAAACGGATTAAACGTTAAACAGATTTGATTTACCTGCTGTAGCCTTTGGAATTTAAAAGAATGAGTGTGCAGAGAAGGCCTATGTGTGTAAAACCTTAAAGCACACAAATATGCATACTTGCTACATCCACGCTTACATATATATACAACAGTGCACACACAACCTGTTTATATGCCTACTCTAAAAAAGACAACAGTTGATCCTTGTGCTTAATGTCTTAACCTATAGGTCTGATCAAAAGTTTACTTATTGAGCCTTTCCACAGTGTGAGCATCTAAAATCCTGATTGACAGAGTTATTCTTCTCTCTTTGAATTAATGTATAATCCAGTCAATACACATAGATGTGTAATGAAAGGATTATACATCTTTGCCTTATTCAGTCACAGTCACTTTCTCATGACCGCTGAGATACTTTGTCATGTTTAGTCAGCCACTTTTGTGCTTGAGAGCAAAGGAAAATAAACTGAGAAATATGAAGGGGAAAGACAGAGAGAGTGAGGAAAGACAATGAGGAAAGACAAAGATTTTAACACACGCCGAGAGAGAAATGAAAGTGTAAAGTCGAAAAGCACACAGAGAAAAGAGGAGGGAGAGGCTCACATCATCCTGCTAATCCCTAAACCTGCAGAGAGAAGGTTAGAAAGGATTATCCCTGCTCTGCTTTTTGATCTATAGTATCCGTTAATACACACACACACACACACTCATCTAGCTAAATGGAAATGGCCATGTTGATTGGTATGTGAAACCTGCTAAGAAATAGTTACAGTATAAACACACTTGAGATGTGATGAGATGAGATGCTTCATAACACAGCGTTACACAAATACGGCCTCTTAACTGTCCTATACACTGTACCAAAATATCCACTCAGCAGCAATGTCCATACACAGACAGAAGATTTCTGTCTTGATCTGTTATAAAGAAATAGAAACATCAAACATCTTTCCACATCTCACTCACTTACAATGACAATTAGATTGTCTCCTTGCTCATGGCTTTGGTCTGCCACCTCCTGACATAGAGAGCCAAAGCAAGATAAACACATAGTCTGCACACTACAATACTGCAGTCTGGGTTCTTTTTCCTCCCTGTGAGAATGGGCTACAATTATTCTAAAACGAACAGCCCCGTTCCCATAAGGAGGAACTGCTGAGTAGCAAAATGGTGCCATGCCGAACAATGCCCTAGTTCCCAAATGTGTACGCTGCTTATGAAAATTTTATGTCTGCGTGTGTGGTCTAGAGGCCAGGCAAAGGCTGTCACTTCACATAGGAGCCGGCAACAAAGGCAAGGCGCAAGGGTTTCCTCTGCCACGTGTCACGCCCAATCCCTCCCCTGGAAACATAACCCAGTTATGCACCATGCTTGTGCACACATCATGCGATGTATTTCATTGTTCTATAGTCTTCTGCCGCTTCACTGCATACTCCTGTGTAGGGGAACAGCCATACAGGTGTAAGCATTCAGGCTTTATCATGGGTCACTGTGGAGTATATCTTTGACCTGTTGCACCGAGACGGTGTGAAGATGTTGGCATCAGCTCATAAAAAGTGACACATGACATGAGCCACACCAATAGATTGAATCATAAAAGGAAATGTTGTCTGAATACGTTGCAGTTATTTAATGATTTTTATAAAGTACTGCATGTTATAGCTTCGCACCTGGAGTTTCCAGTTTGGTTTTTATTAGTCTTATGTCACTCTGCCAGGGTCACCAGTGCACACCGTGTGCGCGATGACTTCCATGCCCGTTTCCTCGCCCAGTCTCGAACCTACGTCTACCGGATAGCCCTTGGAATCTCCCACCGCTCTAAACTTCCCCTTACAGACTACAATCTGTGCTGGAACCTCAAAAACATGTGAGTTATCCCAGTTTGTACACTACCTCTGTCGTTTCGAATTTCATCCTAATCTGTATCAGGCTCAATGTAACAAGTAGGGTCACACACATACTAACATACACACCCTCTTATAAACTCATGCCAGGTCTTGCAGAAACAATGGTGCATTAAACACATGAATAATACACATGCCTTGCCGGAACTGCAAATGAGGTCCTGTCAGACAAAGTGTTTCATGTGAGCTGACATCCCGAAAACAAACAAAAGAGAGGGAGAGAGAGGGAGAAGGAGAGAAGACAGGGATATGGATAGACGAGGCAAAGAAAGAGGGGAAAGAGACACTTTTCACAGATTCTGTGATGCGCTTTTAGCCGTGATTGTAGGGAGAGAGCACATGTATTAGCATTTGTCTGCTCTTCTCTCTCTTCACTTTTTTTGGGGAGAAAGTAGGGCAAGATGAGCTGCGGGCTTATACACATGCAGAACAACACCCACGCACATTATCCTGACTGTGTGTGTTTTTTTTTAACTCTCCTTATCGCTCTCCCTCTTTTTCACAAGGCTGCAAACTGAAACTCCAGCATATTGGACATTTACTTACTTTGTGAAGTGAAGACTGTTCAATTAACCAATAAGATGTTTCAGCTCTAATCTCAACAACAGAAAGGTTGCGTTGCTTGACACTAGCAGCTTTCCTAATGAATGCAAGCACATGCTAAAACACTTCCTGGCTAACTCACCAGTTTACAGCTATTTTCCCACTCTCCCTTGAAATTCTAACACAGGGTTGTGAAAAGTTACTTGTTGACCTGGAAAGATCAAGCATTTCTTTTTTTATTAGTTTAAAAAAAGTTAAGACGCTTAACAGGAAAATAAATGAGCTGTAGGACCTCGTCCTAGTTTGCAGTGCTCTACCACATCTTCATTCACAACTGATGCTTATGTCCAAGATTTAAAGTCGGTGTGTTACGATTTTATTTAGTCACTCAGCATATTCCTTCATTTCTCTGCTTGCTTTATCTCTCTTACACTCTCTCTCTCTTCCTCACCCCCTGTCAGCTCATATTTAAATAGTGACAGTAGAGAATATGAGCATCAAAACCACTTTCTCTCTCAAGTGAGTCGCTGACATGCTCTGCTCTCTCAAATAGTTGACTTTGAAAGCTGGGACGTGCAGGGCCCCAATCCCGTCACACACAACACTCCTGTCTACACACCTGCCTGTTCTCAATGCCTTATATTTCATGATCACACATACTTTATGTACGTCTCCCATCAGGCAGCTGGATGTGGGAGCCATGCGTGAGGCTGCTGCTCTGCTGGTTGGGACCCATGACTTCAGCAGCTTCAGGGCAGTCAGCACCGACTTGCCTTTTAAAAACCCTGTCAAGACGTTGGATGTGGTGGACATACAACCAGGCAGCTCCTTTGCACATGCACACTTCCACGGGTAGACTCTACTTGTCTTTAAGTGACCGACTTATAAATATGTTATTATATACGTATTTCTGAACAGGTAATTTACACACAAATGAGTTTAGTTACTATTTAATAGTTTGCATTTGTTTTCTTTTTGGAAGTGAGGCAGATCAACAAAAGTTGGTAACAAAGTCTGCCTTTCTATGTGAGGAGTCCACTAATAAACACAGTATTAGTGATAGACATTTATCTAAAATAAATTAAACAATAGAACAGTTTGCTCAGAATTCGAACTGTATCGGTGCTGCGCTAGCGACTGATAGTGGCAGGTTTTACAGCCTGCAGGCGCAGGATGAAATCTAAAGCTTGAACCTTGGAGCCGTCACAGTGAAGCCAGCTCTATACATGGTACTCTGCATTTAACTCAGCCAACACTGACTTAAGCAGCAACACGGAGACGGGTGATTCCAGGCAAATAAAGTCAATTATGCATGTGTTTTTCGACTCCCTAAAAGAAGATAACTCATTGACTCAATCTTGTGTCAACTGTTCAAGACGTTCTGAATCATTTACAGTTACTCCACTCAGGCAATGTGAGGTGCAGGAGCACACTAGAGAATCTCCCTTTCAGCCTTCAGTCAGATGCACTGGTATGTGTGATGTGATGTTTAGGTGAGTCACGGGCCAAACAGGCTGTGATTCCAATAAAGGTGTTAACAAACTGAAGGTTGAGTGAGCGCTGAATCATACACAGTTGGACACAGCCCCCTAATAAGATTAAATCTGTCATAGGAAGTGCTGATTCACTATTATCGGACAGCTAATTGATGTTTTTGAAAAGTGCTATCTGCTCTGTGTGTGTTTGTTTATACAAATATATATTTGGACAATTAGGATCCAGTATAAACCAGCAGAGATTTGGGCGGAGGGGCTGAGAAAGAGAGAGAGAGAGAGAGAGAGGGGGCCACATGGGCACTGGGAGATTACACACCCAGGGGGTTGCTCTGCATGCCTAATATCACTTTCATGGGCATTAATTATTTGCCCTGGAAACATGGTGCACAATATGGACACGGGCAGACTCTTAGCAGTTTACCATAAATGTCACACAGTCCCTTGACCCCAAAACATGTGGTGCATTAACAAGCTGTGAGCATCAGGGTTACAGAGCTATAATTAGTTTTCTGAGTGTGAATTTTCACCATTTTCCCTTTTTTATTTCTCCGAATTCCTCTCAATGACTTCATGCGGGCTAACTCCTCAGTTAGGATTTTCTCTTATGGAAAGCCGGCAATTGAGCTGTGTTTATTTTTTCATGAGGCTCACTATTTTAAGTAACTGTGATGAAATGAGAAGAAAGTGAGCACTGAATTATTGAAAAGCTAATAGTCTAACTAAATTTTTGATCCTGGTGAGCTGTCGCATTAGGTTGAGTTTTTGGTCTCCATGAGACATAGAGTAAATTGGATAACCCCCCTTTGAAATGGTGGATCTCATTGTCATACATAAGTGAACAGTGCTTTCAGAAACTTTTATCATCATGCTGCACCTTCATTGTAAGACTGTGTTCACTTCTAGAGTCAATTTACACTGTCAGAGTCAGAAAGTCAATGTTTACAGTGTATAATTATTTATTAAGTTACTATGTTATAAATGTCACATTTGTACCTTTTTACTCTGCAAACTATAAAAAACACCACAGTCTGTAACTTAAAATAGTTTGAATAATCAATTGATTTATCGGTTGTTAGTCTTCGTATTTCATATTTTCACAACATTTGCATGGATTCCCATGACATTTGGTGGACATTCAATCCCATCTTTAATTTGTCCATACAAAATAGTTTTTAATATTAATTTAACTAATGTTGTTTACCACTTAGTATTATGATGGTTCAACATATTAAGTTTTGCTTTGCTATAGTGGGCACGTTGTTTGGCTTTTATTTTTTATTTTTTATTTTATTATTTTATGTCTATATCTTTATTAACAATCTTTTATTGTTATATTTTATAACAACAAAAGACCGTTATTTGGTTGTCATGGGAACATGTTAGCTTGCTAATGTTAGCATGTAGCTCAGGGCACAGCTATGTCAAGAAATGTGTCGGAGGCACAGTGTCTCTCTCTCACACACATACACGCATGTGTGACTGTGCAGTATGAAACACGCTTAGCTACGATTGTTCATACTGTCGCTCAACATGAGCTAACATATAAAAATCTGTCTTTGCACTGCTTACATGTCAGATGTAGTCAGACAAGAGTCAAATTTGCATTTGACCCAATTCTCCCCATGTGCCAGTTTGTTCAGTTCAACCCTTTCCCCTCATTTTTGTAGGAGAATAATCAGCTGTGGCTTGAATACTGAAATATCAAAATAAAGAAAAATTGAATGTCAGATTTCAAAAGAAACAAAATCACATTTTCTATTGCATTACACATAATCCTGTTGGACCTAAGCTGCAGTATTCAGCATGTGATATTTATAAAGATCTGTACACAAGGAGTGTCCCCAGCTTCATCTGATGTCTCTCAAAAGCCTGAGGTTTGTTTTTCAAACAGTGAAAAGACATTTTATCTAATAAGAGAGAAAGAACAGACATGAGACCGAAGCCTGTTTCATCATCCATCCTTCTCCTAGACAGATGTTCTCATGTGGCTCAGTAATGCTATATTACATCTGACATCATTTCAAGGTCTTGTTTCTCTTCTGAAGTGACACTTCACTCCTGGTGGCAAAATTGAATCTTTCTGCAGTATGACACGTGGTCAGTGATGCCACCTGTGTACCTCCAGGGTGTCTTCAATTATTTATTGCCCAATACTCCAAACAAAACGGCTGTGATAGGTAATGACTGTATGCATATTGTTTTGTTTTTTTCAGAGAGATTTCATTCCTGGAGCTGACGTTCAAAAGCAAGTCTTTTCTCTATAGGCAGGTTTGTTCCTTTTGAATATTATCAGTTTATTTAGAATGTGTGTAAATTGTGTTGGGGGGTCATTGTGAGGTAGTACTGCCATCTGCTGGTGATGAATGAATAATATGCTGCATTAATAATTATGAGGCCTAAAGGATCATTGAGTAGTGAATTAAATGTCCGACCTCTTCCTCACTAATACTGTGTTTTATCAGTGCACATTATGTGAAGATTGTTGCTTTGGCGTTGTGCTACAGGTGCGGAGAATGACCGGGGCGTTGGTGGCAGTAGGCCAGGGGCAGCTCTCAGTGCCCCAGCTGAAGGACGTGTTGGAGGTTCGGGACACTCTGGCCTACCCACAGGGCTTGGCTGCTCCACCTCACGGCCTCTTCCTTACCAGGGTGGACTACAAAGAGACAGGTGAGGAAGCTAACTGAAAGCAGGTCCAGTAGAGAGGAGACGGACTAAAGCTCAATCAGCAAATGCCCAGAATACGACATAGTATCAGGAAATATCTACCCAGTGTGACGTCTTCAGAATACTTATTTTCACCTACCTACGGTCAGTAAGTAATCCTGTGTTGTTAGGCATGTGGTAATGTTCAACTGGTATTTCCTTGTAGTTTTTTATTACCTAACAAATATTGTTTACAGACTTAACTCGTCTTTGTTACCATGTGGCTGTGATCACTCAGAACGAGTCTTTATCAGGACACAGTTCAGATTTGTTCTCTCTTTTCTCTGCTTTCTTAGATCTTCAGCATCCACCACAGACATCAGAAGAGCAGCTTCCATCCCCAGTACCTTAATTTTACTTGAGTAATTCACTCATATTAATGTATTTGTGTACATCTGCATTCAGTATATTAAAGATTTACTTTAATAAGACTTGGCCCAGTGGCCCTAGAGTGTATTTTTTAAAAGCAAATGTGTTTTACATTTTCACAAATCAGCATTAGACCACATACAGATCAACATCTAAATGTTCTTTTAATTCAACATATTAAGAATACATAACTGTCCATGAAAGCAGCTCAGCTACAGAATACCACACACCTTGGACCTACTGTATTATTATCTACGCAACCCTCAGGTTACAACAACTTGCTTTACGCCTAGTTTGGCAATTCTACGCAGACGTGTAAGTGTATGAACTGGGTTTTGTAGGTTCTCACAATTATCAAACACGATATACGACATGTGGACAAGAGTGTTAAGTTCTATAGCCAAAACTGCTTTGTGTGTCCATGACTCTCATACAGTGGTATTACAATATGGATCAACAAAGTGCACACACTCACTGATAATGTATACATCCAAATAAAACTGCATCCACGGCTGCGTTTAGCCAGAAATCTTCACAGGCCATTCTTGTGGGTTTTCATTCTCGCTTGCTTCTAATTTGGCTGCATCTGTTCATTGAGCTGAGTGGTTTTCAGCAAGTTGTCCGTAAACAATCCATTAAAACTAGACTCTCCTCGACAGTCTTCTCTGCGCCGGTGGGAGCCAGATGAGGTTTGTAGAAGGTTCAGATTGACCAATCACTTCCCTTAATGTTCCAGTGTATTGATCAAATACACATTACACTGTTTTCTTAATTTTATACAGTCACCCGTTGACACAAGGTTAACATATTTAGACTCACCCTATTCGAAGTGCTGCGTTGAACCTTGCGAGGAATGTTGTGGCACTTCTTAGAAGTGACAACCTATCAATTCAGTATTACTATTTATTTCATCTAAAAAATTTAAATATGTACACAAGTACATGCTTTCTATCCATGCAACCATGTTGGAGCAACACAGTGAATCTGATTGGCATAGGTCCTCTGGTCCTCAAGTCAATTCAGCATTTGGTTTCAAGAATATAATTCACACATCCTAAAGATGCCCATAATTCAATACATAATCAAAATTTCAAGTCTTAGTCAGAATATTAAGCCCAATATCTTGGAATATCAATAACAAAATCATATGTGTATATATATATGTATATAATGCACTTGAGGAAGGCATTGTGTATTTTTTTTTAAACTCACAATCATTAGTAACAGCACAGTCTGGGTGAAGAATGTAACTGAGCTAAAGTCAAACTGGAGACCCTGATTAAAAAGATTGTGCGAGACACAAAGGGAAACTGATCACGTCAGACCTTAATGGTCACAGATTGAGTTAAAATTAGGTTTTATGAGACAGATGAACGGGGGGTGGGGTGGGGACCAGTGATTGTTGCCCAGCAGTGACACCAGCATGTCATGGTATGGACGCATTATTAAATGATATAAATAACACTCATGGTGTGAGATGTGTGGTTGGCTAATGATTATTGGCTTAACACAGAAACATCTATGACTTGAGTAGGTGTATCATCACTCAAACAGCCTTTTTTTTTGGCATTTGATTACACACCCTGATGCCAAAGCTGAGGTTAATTCAGGATTAAATTGTGTCATGTGAGTACAGGTGGAAAAGTGTTTGAGAATAGCTATCACAGGTTGATAAGTTTGCATAGACCCTTGAATCCCAACCATCACCATCTCAATAACATATTCATAATAAGTAAAGACTACCACTCAGAGCATCATACCCAACTTCACCCTTTGTACAGATTTTGGTAGATCGAACAAAGCACGGTATAAGCTGTAATCTACGTGATAACGTTACATTCAGGTAATTACAGAAAACTTTGTGGCACATAAAAATTGTGTTTCTTTAGAAGTTTTGTGAATCTCTTTAGAAGAATAGTTAACACTATGCCACCACTACAGCCAAACACCAAAACGTGTTTTTAACCTACGCGTTGAGCAGAACGGAGTCGACTATGCTTGCGCTTTTGCAGCATCACGATACACAGCAATCAACTCATAGACTTTATTCAAAGAGGTACAAAGAGTGAAATGGGGTATGTTCCTAGAGAACAGTCATCTCAGAGGAGAAACATCCACGTGTAAACATATGCTGTGTTTGTGGTGTTGCTCTTTTCTCCAACGGCTAAAAAAAAGTAAAAGCATAAAACACTTTAGGAGCGCACAGTCCTTGGAGAGCGGGGGGTGGTGGGGGAGTCGAGGTGGTGACCTTCTCACTCTGCTCTCTTTAGCTGGCGATTTTCTCAATTTCATCCAGATCATCCGTGTCTAGTTTTTCAATCTTTTTATCTGTAGAGGAAAAGACCACAGAATATGGAGGCGCTCATTTAAAAGAGACAAATCAGAAACAGCCAATGTTCTTCAAGACTAACAACACATTCAGTATCTACATGATCACAAGCTCTTTCACTTTTCGTCCAACAAACACCAGGGGAAATGTAAATGCACCTCATCAGCTTAATCCTATGGTTTGTGTGAATGAGACAGAAATGTGGGTGTTGCTGCTGTCAGACTTACTGAAATGCTCCTGGATCCTGTAGAGGATGTTCATGCTCATCTTGCTGTCCACCATGTTGATGGCGAGGCCTCTTTTGCCAAAACGGCCAGTGCGGCCAATTCTATGCAGGTATGTCTCATTGTCAGGGTTCCCATCCTTGTCAACTGGCAAGTCAAAGTTGATCACCACAGAAACCTGCTCCACATCAATGCCTGATGGTCAAACAAGAAAGAAATGACACAATAACATTTATTACCAATATATGTTGTATTAAATATAGATTTAGTCAGCAAACCTATATTCAAACAAGCTACATGTGTAATAACGTTACGTATAAACAATTCTGTGTGACGGATTTAAACTTTAGTATTTAAATCAAAGAGTAATCTTAAAACCACATCCTACTCTAATCTGTGTCTTTTTATTAAAAATGGAGAACAGCTTTTTCAAAGTGAAGCTCAACAAAAGTCATCCGACATAATCCTGAATCTTTCCGTCCTTAGTACATGATCCTTACCTCGAGCACAAACATTTGTTGTGACCAGGACCTTCTCCTTGCCGTCTCTGAAGCGGTCAATGACAGCAGCCCTCTGCTCCACCTGCATCTCTCCACTGAGCAGCGCCACCTGGTGGCCTTCTCTGGACAGCTCACCTGCCAGCCAGCCTGCAGTCTTCCTTGTCTGGATAACACAGAGGGAAGTTGGTGCTGTAGCTACTTCACCAGCTAAATAGGGGCTTATGTCACAAAGGACTACATGTGAAAACAAACTGAGACCTGACTGTTCCTGTCATTTAAAGAACACACTTAACTGCCACTTTATTGGGTAGACTTGCTTCATTGACTAATCTTGACTGTGACTAAGCCTCAGTCAACCCCTTAAACAACCGGATACAAATACTGCCCTCAATTCTTCTTTTACAATGGTATATTTTTTCAGTCCTTGTTGAGACAGGGGACAATCACAGAGTGTGTGTGAACTCACATGGCAGAAGATCATAGCCTGGGCGATGGTGATGGCTCCATAGATGTTACAGAGGGCTTGAAACTTCTCCTCCCTGCTGTTGCACAACACATAGTACTGTTTGATTGTGTCTAGGGTCTCCTCCTCTCTCTTCAGCTTGATGATGTTGGGATCAGGCACAATTCGCTGGGCGAAGTTCCACACCGTCTCTTCAAATGTGGCTGAGAACAGCAGCATCTGACAACTCTTAGGCAGCATCCTGTGAGGTAGAGCAGAGCAGTAAAAGGTGAGTAGATTTGAAAATGGATGTCAACATTTATTGCTTAAAAAAAGACTATATCATGAATGAGATAAATGGATTAAACTGTTATGTAGATCAAGATTGAAATGCACAGAACAGTCAGTCTAGAAAGAAAGTCAAACATATCCAGTTATTACGTCGATGTAGCTGCATGATATGAATACATTTTATTTATTTAAATGGGACAATGCATATTAATGGATAAACAATGGTTACCCTAAATACATTTTCCATTGATGGGCTCCATCATAACAGACGAGATATCATGCTTACATTTAATTTTAGGGAAGCTTGTGTCCATAAAACAATAGAAGCCCATTTAGTCTGACAACTGTGTTTGCCCGACTTCCTCATACAATTAGCAAAAATCTATAAACTGTATAAACAGAAAATCTAATCTAAACATGTATGTACACATGAACACATTTAAAGCCAAAACTGAAAGATGACTTGCTGATTTATTGACGTGATATGGATAAAACTAACTGTATAAACAATCTTCAGAAGAATCTGCATCTCTTGGTCCTTTGACAATCAATCATGATCTAAAGAGTCTCGGTATCGCCCATGGATGAGAATATATTTGTATTTACCAAACTCTTCCCACATGACTAGTTTTTTCACCCAGGTAAAATATGCTCACCTCTGGATACGGATACTTTGGTCCTGGTGTCCCTGCGTTGCGATCATGACGTCAGCCTCATCCAGCACAAACACTTTGATCTTCCTGGGGTCAATGAACTTGAATTTACTGCACCAGTCCAGCATGGTACCAGGTGTCCCAATAACAATATGTTGCTGCAGTTTCATACCCCGTTGCACTGAAAACAGGCATGAGAAATAAACACTCACCAACACACAAAGCAACCGCTGGTGCAACCACAGAACCAATTGAATCTAGGATTATGCATACAGAGCATTATAGGAACCAGTGAGGCCTTACATTTATTTCCTCTGATGGCGTAGACTAGTTCGACTTCAGGATAGTATTTGCCCATCTGCTCAATCACCTTACCAGTTTGAAGGGCCAATTCATAGGTAGGCGACACACACAGGCACTGAGAGAGAAAAATGTAAATCAGGAAAAACAACACTTGGATTTATTTTTTCAAAGGACAATTCACATATGTCAAAATAGAAACTGAAGAATGGTGACTTTCTACAATAGCAAGCTGATATAGCAAGCTAAGCAAATACTGACCTGGGGATATTTGTTGTTGGGGTCTACATGACTGAGCATGGCCAGGACAAAGGCAGCTGTTTTCCCTGTTCCTGACTGTGACTGGGCAATCAGATTCTGTGGACTAAAAAGAACACTGCAAATTAGATCACAGGCATTAAAAACATTTCAGATAAGGCTGGTGCGGCAAGGTTGTCTGTATCAGCTCTGCACAGAGTGAGATGGATACTCACGGTTCAGCAAGCATCATAGGTAAGGCAGTCTCCTGGATTTTGGATGGTCGATTGAAGCCCATGGCATAAACACCCTGGAGGAGCTGAGGTTTGCTGGAGACAGGAAAAACAAGTCAAATGTTAAATCTTTAAAATGTTTTACAGACCTTCTTAATAACCTTTCACATACATGTCAAAAGGTCCAATAAATAAATGACAGATTTTTGGATCATGTGTGGTTAAAGTGTGGGATGTCTGAAACCTTTCAGACTAAACGCATGTGTCATTTAAAAACAAACACTAGGAAAAATACAGTAAAGAAAAAGAGACAAAAAAAAAGAGAAAATTTACTCACAGTCGCAATTCTTCAAATGACTTGACAGAGTAGAGCGGAGAGTTGGGATCTTTCTGAAGAACTTCCACTTGATTTGTAGTATTGACAAGATTATTCCGTATTAGCTTGTTCAATAATGACTGCGCTGCTTTGTCCTCTGGAAAAAAAAGATTTAGTTTTAATAACTGTTAATGCAGAAAAGACAACTAATCGTCTCATTGAAAGTTCACCTGATGATAAATATATTTATGATCAGTAAATGATGCATTTCCCACCTTTGTCATCGTCATCTGTAGACTTGTTATCTCCTTCACCTTGTGACTTTGCAGCTGCATTGCTAGAGTCGGTTGCATATGCAGCTGTGCCTGCAATGTTTAAAACAATACTTATATTATTACTGTTACTTATATTAGCACCACGGTGGGTTCCTGATTTTCTGATTATCGAACCTGACACCTAATGCAGTTGTTTGCACTTACCATTTTCTTCACGTTTCTCTTTTATCTGGAGATTGCTGATCTGTAGAGGAGGAACAACAGAAAGTTTACACAGTTTGTCAACCGACATAATGTTCGCTATCCCACGAGAGACGGAATTGAGAGCGAGTCCATGTCTTACGATAAAACACGAGATATATCAAATGAAGTCAGGACTACTTCATCTTCTAGTCTGGAGCGAACAACATCGTTTGCTTGTTGCTGGCTAAGTGCTAAAGCTAACGTTAACTCTTTGAGCACGTCGTTAGCTCGGGCTAACCTAACTTAGCTCTGACGTCAAACCGGGAGCTAACCGGTAGTTTCGTTTTCAGGTAAATAAAACCGTTGCCGAGATGGACCTCCACGAGAGCCTATTTAACCATTTATAGTATAATCACCACCCATTTTCAACTTTCAAAACTAATGCCGAGAGCCAATTTTTATATCGTAGCAGAACAGGCCAAAGCACCCTCTCTATACATGCTAACAACACGTTAGCTCGTGTTGTCTAGATTAAGTTTTACCGATTCCGCGGCGGCTTCCTGCTCGTCCACTGCCTGAGCCCAGGAGTCTGTAGCCATTGTGGGATAGTTTCTGTTGTAACGTAGTTATTATTCTCAAGTTAACTTAACTAGAACACAGGCTGGGAGTGAGTAAGCCAGTAATATTAAAGTAACTAGTTTCCACAATGGCGTGCTGAAATCGATTCAATGCAACCGCTCACAGGTCCGGGCAGAAAGCAACTACCGAGAAAGAACAGTTCCTAGATTCATAAAAGTTCCCACCCGGTTTCCAGAAAGTCGAAAATACAACTGGCCCTGAAAATCAACATATAGACAAACATTTAAAAAATAAGTATTTTTAAACAATGAGTATTAAATTCGTTTGAACTTTCGAGACTAAAAAGAACAATAAAATAAAAAATCTGTACTCTGTCAAGCCAGTAGGTGGCGTCAAACGTTCTGCATAGGTTTACTTTTCAACAATATCAGGATCTAAGCACACACACGCACACAAAATTTAATTTGTCTTGTAATATAAACTGCTCTGTCTTGTCCTCCCGAATGCACCTGTAATATTTAGGTCGACATTTTCTGGTGTAAGCACACATCAGTGTAAATGTAATTAAATTAATTGGAATGCGATCAGATTATCCCAAATTATAAAAGTAATGCTGTGGAAAATAATATATTTTTTATTATAAAATATTTCTTAAAAATAGAGAGAGAAAACTCGCATTAAACTTATTACGCAGTAACAAGTAGTACTGAATGAGATAAGCTGATACCAAAATATTCCCTTTGAAAGTGTAAATCATTGCTTCTTTTAAAATTCTGCTCCTGGTTAAGAAGTAGTCAACAAGATAAATACTTTTAATTCTAATGCATTTTTTAACCCTTAGTTTGGATATGACGTGTTCATTAGTAAACTTCTGGGGTCTTAGGAAGGATTTGTCACTGGACAGAGCTAGCTGTTTTCCTGTTTCAAGTCTTAATGTTTGGCTGATCAGCTATTTGTTGCTTTGTATTAACAGTACACACATGAGAGTGGTACCAGTTTCTCAACTAACTCACAGACAGATAGCTAATCTATGTATTTTCCAAAAGTCAGTGGTGCACCCTAGAAAAGCAAAGTTTCTTCCCATTTTACTGCATTGGTGGAAACCAGGCCGTTAACCAGAGCAGGCATCTACTAAGGACCATGCAGCAGCTCTCCCGGTCACCTCTGGAGCCAGACTGCTGTGACTGGCTGCTCCTTAATTAAATGCAGAATTGATTTCACACATTTCGCCTGTTCCACAGGGATAGACAGATAGATGATGACAGTGGCTTTGGATTGTGTTGAAGGAGATTACATTGATCTCTGTTCCAGTGTCATTCACTGATCAGCACTGTAGTGTGTGTCTGTTTATATAAGTTTCTTTGCATGTACAATATGTGTGTGCATACGTTAGTGGGTGTGTTAGTGCGAGTGAAGGCACAGGGAGTTTTGGAGATCGTCAGTTTTGAGACAAATTTGTCAAAGGCTTAAAAGAAGTGAGTTTATTGTTGCCTCCAATCAGCTGCCTTGCTAGAGGTATCCATGGCAACTGAAAGAGTAAAAGTAAGGTTTGAGATCTCCAGAGAATTTGGAAAAGACAGAGAGAGGGACTTTGTATTGCCACACAAGGGCTCATTTAAAGTATGAAATATGACAGGAAGAATATCAAAGAAGAGTGATCATGGTTTTCTGTGCAAAACAGTCTGAAGAAAGATAAACACCCATGAATACATAATGTCAGCTCCCCCAAACACTTCTCCATGCTCATACAGTAGATACAGCATGTTACTGTGCATGTGGGCAGTGCAACGACTCTTCTAAATTCTCCATACATTTATTCAGCAACACTTTATGGAAGTGTCAACACAGGAGCTTGAACCCATGTCCTGAAAAGATGATTGGTCTCAGAGACACAGCAGTAGAGCATATTATGTGTTTCAAAGATCTTAGAAACAATTGCTGTATTAGACAATAGACTGCAAAACATTTTCTTGGTCAAACAGAGGACAGCTTATAGCTACCAACCATTTCTTTGTGGGCAAACAAACAGTAGACATCCTGGTCTGAATGTACAGGCAGGAAGAACAGAAAATTAGGAATTTTAGAGAAATAAGTAACAGACATATGGCAGAGACCAGTAAACTGGAGCTGAGGAGTCACTGTTCTTACAGGTGTCTAGGTCAGGTGGGGTGGGGTCTAGAGAGCAGATACAGATTTTACAAGATGGCAGACAGTTGTTGGACAGATATTAGTCCAGTGATGACTTTGCATCTACAATAGCTTCATTTTTTTATGTCTATTTTCAGGAGCTGGTCATGACTTTGATGCTGGGCTGGTGGTGTACAGTGGGCTCAAGGACCATTTATACCAACTGCAAAGTGGATATTGAACCATAATAGTCTAGACTTGTGGGCTGGAAGATGGTAAAAACAAGCCGAGGTAAAATTACGAATCTGTGGTTTAATATGAATTTATTAATCCATAATTTACCCCATTGTTCATATGCAAATATAGTTAAGTGCAGCTGTATGGTGCAGGAAATAATCAGATGACTGCAGATGAAGGAGCGTTGAAATATGAAGTCATAGTTGTCGTGATATTAGATACATTAGTTGGTTTACATGTGAACATATAGATTTTTTGTAGTTATGGTTCAGGGAAAAGTCACTCCGTCCCGTTACTGTGGTAGGACTGATAATACACTGGATGGATGTGCTAAAAAAAAGCGAGAACAAACCATAAAGTAATTGTTGAACAGCTGCAATGATAAGAATCAGAATCTGAATCAGCTTTATTTGCAAAGTATGTTGCACACACAAGGAATTTGCTTCTGGTCGTTTGTAGCTTCTCAAGGACATGCTATATATTATATCATAGATAATATTCAGAATTGGTTTATGTTTCAGTTATATTTTAAGCACAAATGCCAAATAATGTTGTCTGCTACTAATGCTACTAGTGAGACAAAACGGGACATCTGAATATTTCATCTTATAGCTCAACATTGCTTTTCTCACAGGCCCCAGTGGTCATCTGAATAATGACACTCCAATAAAGTGTAACACTCAAACAAGGTGTGTCCATGTATTCACCCTTTTCAAAACGGCCACTACTAAAGTTCCCGGCTGAGGTTCAGTACCACTGTGCAGAGACACCAAACCCCGTGTGTGAAACTAGGCACAAGGTCTTGTTCTCTCTGTTTTCAACATGGAAGCATTTAGGTCCTTGGTTGTCCATCACCCACTAATTAATCAGGATCAAAGGGAGAGAAACCCTGTAAACACAGACAAGCTGTGTGCATGGGTCTATAGGTGAAAGACAGACAAGACGCGGGGGAAAGAGGGAGCTTAAAGGCAAAATCTCCCCAGACGTCTTCCCCTTGCTTTCCTTCTTCCCGTAGACATTAAGATTCATACGCTTGATTATTCACTCTGTCAGCTCCTTACTGCGTGCTCCATGCATCTGTAGCAAGAAAAGGAAAAACAACCTGTGCACCCAAATTAAAATGGTGATGCAGCACTTGTTTTCTGACAAGAGAGCACAGAGAAAGTGAGAGGGTAAGAAGATGGGAAAGAGAGCGAGAGAGGAAGGGGCTGACAGCTGGTTGGTATTCCTGAGGCTTAACCCGAGAGACTGATGGTGAAGAGTGGACATCACCAAGGAATTTCAATGTAGATAGAACGGTTGCTGTTGTCAGAGTCGGAGCTCTACCCTTTATCTTACAGGCCTAAACATTTGACCGATTTCTCTGCATTTAATCAAGCAAAAGCTCCTCAGATCAGTAATTATTAATCATATATATGCATATGTTTAAAATTCAAAATCCGGAATTCTATCAGTAACAGTAACTCTTGCTCCTGATGAATCTTTTTGGGATCACAGTGGTTTGTATTTTATGTGTTGATTCCAATTAGTTGTTAGTGAACTGTGAGCATTGTGAACTTGTGTCAGGTTAGACGACGGCAATAAATGTTTATTAATCTGGGTGTTAATTTGACCCAACCCAGTCCCACGGTTGGCCATGCAGCCACAAGCATCTGGACTACAGTTTTCCTGCCTTCTCCAAGGATGAACTGGTGCTCACTTAACCCAACCAATTCACTCAGTAAACAGCTGGCTCATTACATAACGCATGCTGTGTCCTCTGAAAAAACACGAAAAATCTAGCAACATTTTTATTTGCTCATGCAGCCTGAAGTTCAACAGTCAGTGACTATTGTGCAGTGTTCATTCCTTTACCACGGCCAAAGAGCTTCACGTCTGTCAAACCCGGTTCAACAATTTTCAAATCCTCAGTAATTTATTGATGACGGGCAGTCAAATTGCAAATCAATAATGAAGAAGGTTCAGTACAATGTTGATACAAAACACCCTTTCAGCGGTGCTCATTCATGCTCACCGGCCTGATGACATCCAGTATGTACTATGTTTAGTCCCACGTGGTCCGGTGCTGGCACATTGCATGAATCCAGTCTGCATCACTGAGCTGTGTAATGTCAGCTGACGATGGAGCTAAAAATGCTTCGCATGTTGTCTTTTTTGATTCTGTCTCTGAAGATATATGCAAGATGAGGCCCTGGAGGTGAAAAAAATCTGTCTTTTTATAGATGAACTGGGAGAGAAAAACATGTTCACTATGATGACAGTGATATGAAAAACAAGGGCAGTTTTTTTTCCTAAGAACAAGACATACAAAATATTTTCAAACACGATCCCAAACCCAACTTCCTTTGCAAACCTGTGGAAAACAGTTTGCTACATTTTAGCATGATTTTCTGCACGTACTATATACGACCACCATCACTCTCAGTCAATTGGACAGCTATGTTGTGTATTTGGCCAGGAGCCAATCACGCTTGTAGGACAAATTAAGTGACCAATGGCGGATTTCCATCTAGGTCAGCATCTTTTATTCAGGAGGCACGCGTACACAGTTACATGCCATCCCGCCCCAGGGGCCCTGCAGAGACCCACTCTGCCACCGAGAGATGGCCCACCATTTTGTTCTGTTTTGAAAATGATCTCCATGCATGAGCTTAGCTGGGGGGGCCCACAAGCTCCCCCTTTGTTGTGTATTCCAGTTTGGATATTTCCAGTGTGTGTGTGTGTGTGTGTGTGTGTGTGTGTGTGTGTGTGTGTGTGTCGGGCATGCCCGGTGTTCAGGCTATATCTGTGACCATGCAAAGGTTTATGTGTGCATTTAAAGAGGGGTTTGCTCATTGCAGAGCAAATATGATCTTAATGGAGACAGCAATGCCCATTCTGTGTATGAAGCTGCAGTTCAACGGTGCCGAGCTTGAGAAAAACGCCCATAGCATCTCAATTTCTCTGTGGTGTTTAGAGCGATGCATCCTTTGCTATACAAATCCTACTCTTAGGTCCAGGCAGTAGATGTATGCGTGACTGAGAGCATCGTTTGGGTCAAAAGTGAAACATGGCTTTTATGCTTTTCTTCAGGTCACAGGAGACTCTCTTTCCTTGAACTGTCCGTGACCCTGCACTGCTGCACTGCACCAGAATGCATGGCTACTCATTCCTAATACTTAAACATGTGGGGACTCATTGCATGGGGAGGAAACCGCGGCATACAGTACGTTGACGTGGTTATTTCAACAGAAATCAGCTGTCAGAAATACAACCATGCGTTTTTAATGACATCACAGTCAAAGTACACAAGTGGGCACGCGAGTACGAAAAGTTGGTTATGATGCTTTACGATGCCACTGCACCAAAATCTAAAAGAGCTGTCTCTCTCTCTCTCTCTCTCTCTTGCTCTCTCTCAGTCATTGGTTTCCCTCCACAGACGAGCAGCAACAAAGCAACTAAGCAGAGAGCAAGAGAGGGAGAGCGGGAGTGACTGGGGATGTGGTTGCTATAGTAACCATCTGGTTGGTCTGTCCCTCCCTGGCATTCGTTTTCTGGCATTTTGTCGTACTGAGCCTATGTCTCTCTCCCTCTCTCTTCTTCTACTCTCACTTTTGTTTATCTGTCTCTTTTCCTCTTTTTCTCGCAGCTCTCCATCTCTCTTATCTCCTCATCTCCCTCTCGTGCCGCTCTCCCACTCTCTTCCGCTCTGCCTGCCTTCCGCTCTCCCTCCTCCCTTCCCCAGCTCTCCTCACTTTCCGTGGAAAACAGTGAGAGACAGTGTTTAATGTTAATGCAAAGTGGTCCTTCCATCTCTGTCTTTTTGGCTGTCTGTCATTTATCTCACCCTGTTCTGACACTCCCATCTGTCAAGCTTGCTCTCTTACTCTTTTCAGACAGGAACAATAGATGAGGACAGTGTGCACAGTGACAGGATTGGGTAGGAATAGAGGCTTTTGGAGATGAGTAAAACCTGGACCGATATCTGAGTAAAAGCTGAGAGGGAGCTTGCTTAAAAGATTGACGTCATCTGCAATTATGATTTAGCTGCAGGTGAAGTAGGTCTTATTTGTTTTTTTGGTTAAATGTAGGAAGGAACAGGCAGAATATTCCCATGTAGGTCTCTAAAGGCATATTTATTTATTTTTCCAACCAGAACTACATTTTCCAACCTTTTGGTTGCTGTCCTTGTGAATTCCCAACTGGGGCTCAATCAGCAAGAAAGTATCTGATTTCAATGACAAGTGGGCTTTTCCACACACACACACACACACACACACACACACACACAGGTTCATGTAAACAGAAATGTTTGCACGCACAATAACAGCAAAAATCTGAATGAATACACCAACATGTTCACACATGCAGTGGAGGAAAATGCAAATGTTTCCTCGGCCATTTGCATACCCTACTCACTTTATTACTGTATCACATAAAGCCCATTGATTCAAGAAAGGGACAAAGTGAATTTTCCAGTGAGTGATTTAGCATGTGAGGTCACTGCGGGTATTTCCCTCTGATGATAAAAGCGTCAGACTCAGGAATCCACAGGGCAGGAGTGCAGTACTGGGTTTTCGGAGTGGGACCTAGACTTGAAAGGTGCAGTTTTCCTGCTGGTGTCACTGACCTCTGAGCACTCCGTTCCATTTCTCTCTGACCCTGGTCTGTCATTCACTTCATGCTTTCATGTCGATCGTCTCTTTCTTCCTCTGTGAGTGCTTCTATGACCTTACACTTAGCCAGATCTTGACTTTCATCTGCCCCTTTTACAGCATAAGTCCTCACAACAAAATATTATTATCCAGATAATACCAGTCTTTGTGATAAGTGATATAAATAATATGAATGGACACAGATACAAAATATCACCACATTGTAAATCACAATTCTGCTACTGGAATGGAACAGTGACAACAAGTCACTATCATTTTTATTATCTAAATGATGTATTATTTTGCAGATGAACTGTTTGGCAATTGAAATGTACATTTTACGCCTATAAGAGTTAGATGGCTCTGGCAGATCCATACACATGTTTTTGACTGTATTTCATATAAGCATCTGGTATGTTAATCAAATCTTTTCAGGGTCAGGACAGTTTGATTTTCACATTTCCCACCTTGTTGTACAGTTGTGTACTTTAGATTTTCAGCCCAAGGATCATATTTCAGGTTGTCCAATTCCGATTTCGTTTCTGTCAGCGTTTGCACCTGTTCCTCTTTGCCAAAGCTGTTTTTCTGTGTTTGGCATTTAGTTTATTGAGATGCAGTGCAATTTTGCTGTGTTTGTGAGTGATGCACCTGGAATTCAGCATCTCAGATGGTGGCACTTGTTCTTCTTCGTCCTATGAGTCATGTGAAGCTGCATTTGTAGATGGTAATTTACAACAGGTGCTCACTCCCTACGTTTCCTGACGTATGGGTTGCAAACAAAATTATTTGACGTGGGAGAGAGACACAGGTTGTAAAATCAGGTGTATTTGAAAACAATAAGTTTAAGCACAGAGCAGTACACTTTCAAAAGACACTTAATAAAAGATAAAAGCCTCAAAAAGTATGTATAAATAAATAAAAAGTATGTATCATATAAAAGTAGTTACCCATCCATCCATCCATCCATTGTCTTCCGCTTATCCGAAATCGGGTCGCGGTGGGTGCTGGAGCCTATCCCAGCTACCTTCGGGCGAAAGGCGGGGTACACCCTGGACGAATCGCCAGTCCATCGCAGGGCCAACACAGAGACATACAGACGAACAACCATGCACACTCACATTCACTATGTGTTACCCACTTGTAGCAAAATGTCGACATTATGGACTTTAAAAAACTTATATTTACAGCAGGATTTTCTCCACCATTGTAATGTTCAGTGGGTCACTAGTTAAGTCCCACACTGTTTGACTGTACGGGTGTAATATTATCACTTATTTCCTAAAAAAACAGGTTCAATTATTTTAATTCCACTGCAACGTTCTGGATGAAAGGATGCACCACAAAGAGAGTCATAAAGCATTAGTCTGTGTGTAGTGTAACATCTTCTCTTCCTGTGTGAGGGGATAGGCTGTTACTGCAGTAGGCGCCATTGTCATGGTTGACTGACCGTCTTGGAAGAAGGGTCTATTTTGGCAGGATAATGCGGTCACGCCACTGAGTGAATAGGGGGTCTTAGGAGAAGAGGGCAGAGATAAAAGAATGGAGAAAATTCCATTAAAGATAGCGATGGTATCAAGCCGAGGCTCCGGGAAGAGGATTCTGCACCAAAGCCTACCACAGCACCCATCGAGTGCAAGGTGCATCTGTTACCATGGTACCCAGCCCAGGCAGCCCCTTTCATGTCTGTCAAGACTGGGGCGGGAGTGAGTCGAGCAATATGTTAGTCTTGCCTGCAGTTGGATCTGAAACCGACATGCCTATGTGTACGTGTGCGTATGTGTTGTAGCGCACATCCCAGCACATCCCGGGTTTAAGACGCTGTCAGAGACTCACAACAACACACAACATGAATCATTTAGATACCACGGCAGAGTTGGAAATGTCACGTCTCATCAGTGTTCCTCATGCTTCGGTGCGCCTGCGCCATTTACATCTCTGGCACTGGAGTTAAAGGGAGGATTTGATTAAAGAGAGGAGCTGAGTTTTTAGATGCAAACAGACATTTATTGCATTGGAAAGCAATGGTGTACATTTTCCCCACAGAATTATTTGCAATACTGTAGAACTTCACAAGATCATAGTCTGGTTCGCAGTTGTCCGAGCTGAGTGTCTCAAATATCCTTTCAACGAATCAGAACAGTGTAGAATTCAAATTCTTGATGGGATTACTTGCTCATCTTTATTTCCAATTCTGTCTCCTTCCAAAACAGATCTTTCCAAGGAATGGGATGCTACTTTCTCACAGTGGAAAATGCTGACTTGACTGTCAGCCAGATGAGCAATTCAACAACAACAACAGGGGAAACTGTACAAGGAACATGTCCAAAGGTCAGCCAAGCTATTTGCTATTGTCTTTCTCCTTCCGATACAAAACTAGATTTGTGTTTTTGCTACAGTTTTAAAACAGTTAAAAAATCTAAAGCAACATCGAGTTACATGTTTCCTTATTGTAAACCACAATCAACACTAAACAGTAAATAGTACTTTGTCATAATCTTTATTACAAGATATTAGGCCACTGTACAAATCAGTGTGAACCGTACAGTACAACGCAGAATTAAGACTGTTTCTTGAGGTTTGTCATTCAAAGCTGTATACGAGGTGCTTCAAGAATACACAAGAGTTTCAGAACGTCTGCAGTGCATGCATGATTTCATATTTGCCATGCATGAGTTGGTATTTCAGTGTTTTAAGAAAGAGCCCTAAAAAATGGCAACCCAACAAAACAACTGAACTGTATGAGTAAATGTAGAAAGCACAAAAAGAACAAGTTGCTCAGTACAGTATATGTACTCATGAGATTTGGCACACACGATAATGCACAATGCAATATAAATAGATTATCAATAGGGTGTGTACAGTCAGTTTACAGTATCAACCATTCCAGGTGAAAGCCTGGGAAGCTTACAAACAGGTGCGGGTACACTCTATATAAATGAGTTGTTAGCTGCAAAATATGGTAACAAAAAATACTCAGGCAATATCGAGAAATGTAAAGTGAAAAAAAAATCACTCTCATTCACTCAAAGTCTTCTAGACTTACAAAAGAAAACAAACAAAAATGCTCCCTTGGGCCTTAGGTCACAGCGAAAGACATATTCCAAAGAATCAATAAATAAAGTCTTCACCACGGAGAACAAACCAGTTTACCGATTCCCACTTTGTGCAAGAAAATATGGGCTACCCTTTCCATATTTACAAAGTTAGTTGTCCTCAATCAAAATGAAGAGCAGAAAGAATGATACCATAGGTTTGATTGATAAGATATAGGAGAAGTGTGTGCTTTAGTTTTTATATTAGATTCGTTTCTGTATCCTGTCCCTGATTTCTGCATTTCGACAGCGTTGCCTCCACCACACCACCCCCCCGCACACCTTCTACCACTTCTGGATTTATGGCGATACCCTGAAATCAAGGGTAAGTTTGCTCATATATGTGTGTGTGTGTGTGTGTGTGTGTGTTTAGGGGTCCACCTAGGGGTCTCCTTTGCTGCCATCTCCCGCCCCTACCAGTGTGTGTCACACGGATGGCCACAACCAACTGGAAGAGGAGGGTGTGGAAGTGCTGCTTGCTGCCACATGAGAGAAAGTGCTTATATACAGTGTCTTTGGATTAAAACTCTTAAATATCGCCATAAAAAATTTCATGAGTGTCTTTCAGGGGGGCCGTGAGTTGAGCACTCTAGGCTTCTCCTGGGGTCTTCTCTGTTCCATTTTTCAGTGCTTCATTGTCACCATTCTCATCCTCGATCACAACTGTGGATGACAGGGGACAGAGTTAATGAGGGGCGTGCTCGTCATGGCTGTGGCGTCTTGAAAATTCACAGACAAGAAGAGCTTTCAAGCCCAGAAGCATTGGCTCTATGCTGTATGAGCAGAAGTGGTGTGTACATGCATGAGAGAGTAAGAGCATGCAAAAACAGGGAGACAGCTATGAGCACGATCGCGTGTGTCTCTGTGTGATGCGCATTTGGAAATGTGCACGCGTGAATGTGCGCGCGTCGTATTGCTGTGCACCTACAGATGCAATTCCCAATTGTTTTTCCATTTTTGGCTATGTTGAGTCTGTAGACTACTACACATGCAACTGTGTGCCCTGCGAACGTATGTGCCACCATAAGTGCGCCTCAGTTTTCAAGGACTATCTCATGGAATGAAAGACGCACAGAAGCAGCAACACGGAGTCTGAATGCATAATGCAAACACAAACAAACATGGTAACTACACAGTATTTAAATCTAAATCCTCCCAGGGGTCGTTAGAAGGCATTTAACAGCACCCACTGCGCACCCAACTTGTGTTGCAATGCGAACAGAATGTTTAAAAGCCCCACACAGCCCACACGCAGCAAACAATAGACTTTTACCCTCATCTCACACTCTGATGAAGACCATGTCAAGGCAACGGTGTTGCCACCGTGGCTCCGCACGGAGACAGCCTTAATTAAAGTCTACTAGGAACCTATGTGCGCATTCAACACATCCCCATACAAACGCTTTCATTATATAATTACCCCGTTTGCTCCTGCCTATTTGTCCGAGTTTTGGCGGACGTTTATTCTGTGAGCCGCTGAAGAAGTTGTTGGTGTCTTGAAGACGACAGGTGAAGGAAAGGTGTCCCTCGTCGCTCTCATTTCCATAATGATTCATTTTTTCTTCGTTGAAAGGCAGTACTTCCGACATCTCCAATTGCGTCTTTATCACCAAGGCGCACAAACTGAAATGTATAGATCGTCGCCAAGCTTGAACTCGGTCGTCCTTACCAAACAAAAAAAGGGGAAAACAATGCAATCTGCTGACACGATCTAGCCCTTTCTGTTTACCCCGAAGACACGTGTCTGTCTCCGTAGGTGCGCAACAGAAAACACTATGGTAAAATGTCCTCAATTTCCACGCTCCTGAAGCTTCGGCAACATTATTCAAAATTTCCAGAGGTTTTTTTTTTCTGTGCGTATTGCTTTGGAAATGGAGGCGCGCGTACAACAGAGCCGTGGTGCGCCCGCTGGTTTCGAGCGGCTGAACCCGTCGCACGGAAAATCTGAGGGAGAAATGCAAATTGAGGAGCGATGCAAAACACGGATCCCGGGGAGACCTGCCGTGGGAGCTGTACGGGGGTTTTCTGGTGCAGCCCAGAGAAGCTTCCAATTGGAGTGGCAGTCTACCACTGCTCCACTCTCCGGGATCTAGATGCAATCAAATAAATGGCGATTTTATAATCAAAGATGGCTCGTGAGTGTGAGCCAATTCACATCTCTGGAAAACGTCAATTACGTGCCGCCACTTGACAAGTGGGAGATGTCACATCCTCCAAACGGCTTTACAGATTTCACTATTTATTTTTACCATACTAGGTTTTAAATAATTCGTGTAACCACTGAGTCAGACGTCACCAGAGCATAGAAGTGTGTTTTCTTAGACTGGGTATGACTTTTGGCCCCATATGGCTCAATTCCAATGTTGAGGGTCTGCGCTGTTTTCACTTGATCTCAGCACAGTTACCAGACCTTAACATGAGTGCTGATGAAGACAAACCTGGCACCAGTGACCTGCACCAGCAGTTTTATTGAATTATATTTGCTGAGCACAGAACATGTTTTTCATGTTCCAGATCTTAATCAATTAATTATTCACATTACTATTATCATATATTATTTGATATAATAATGGGTCTTCAGTAAAACAGCTCATTTCGATCCCAGAATTCCTTTGAATGTTCATTGATAAGCTCATGATTCATCACAGGTACACATAACACCTTCAAACCCCAGAAGATTCAGTTTGAAAGGATTTTGGTTCATTCTTATCACAGGAGGCACATTTTGAGATCAGACAGCACAATTAAAACTGGCTTGCTTTGCCGTGGGATTAGAACAAATTCTAACTGAGTTTACCACCCACCACAAATCTGTCAGCAGGGAGAGCTATCCAAAGGGATGGATGTGTGTCAGATTTTGGTTTAGTCCTAGCAGTTTTATTTATTTTGTATCACTTATGTCTCATAGCGATGTTAATTACGTTTATTGATTCACACACAGTGGAGACAGACGGGACAGGCCTAATATGTGTCTTAACATGACATGTCACATAAAAACTGCACATTTGTTAACTAACAAAACACAATGTGTGAATTTTTGTCGGCTTGCTGATTGCATTAGGTTAATAGGTGGCCTCAAACAATGAACCAAATTTTCTATCATTTTTCAGCCTACAGAAAGCAAATACATGTAACTTGGATTACTGTGATACATGCCTCCAACCTAATTTTACTTAATAAATGTTTTAATAATCAGATATTTTAAAATACTGCAAAATTTAACCACTAGACTGTAAATTCACTACACACTGTATTCACATTATATCAAATCTATTATTTTTGCAGCGTCAGCCAACAGCCGTTTTTTGTTTTGCCGCTCCATTTCTGCAGTCAGAAGACTGTCAGAAGACTGGCAGCAGTAATCCTAAAACCTATTGTAGGCCATTGGTTTGATAGCAACAAAAAAAACAAAACAAACAATGTTAATGTTACACCCACTATTTATTATCATATTTGTAATATAATTTTATTTAGTCATTATTTGGATTTCTATAGACACAGGTTGATGTTAATGAGCCTTTGGTGCTGTTCATCATGATGGGTGATAGATAGTTGACCAAACTTTTATACATCACTTACGTGTCAGACTGATAATTTTACTACAGCGCAGAACAGATTTATAAAAAAAACTTTTTTCTGTCAGTAACCTAACTAAATATCATTACAGACAATGAACCAAAAGGTGATATCTGAGACTGCAACAGAACTAACGTTAAAGTGCCGCCAGCTATTCACAAAGGAGATGCGGTTCTGACACACCTGCTCCCTGTGGACCTACAGAAGCTATGATTTCACCTGTGGCTCGCATATTCATCAGGTTTACTTTTTATTTTAACTTCCTAAGTTAAAACTTATGTGTTGCGGTGTACCCTGCGATAATTATAGGGTAATGTAAAGAACAATCTCTGAGGTGAATTAGCTATAGAGTTTGCCTAATGAAGACATACACTTTATGTCCTGTACATGTATCCACTGGTGCCTCTGTTTTATAAAGTACTGTTTTAAAATGATAATATGATAATACAATAGTTATTAGCCACCACACGTTACTGGTCACACTATTAATAAAACCCATGAGGCTATTGAATTCTCTGTCATTTTTCTTTTACCATTACTCTCAATTTCATTTGCTTGTTGTATTTATTGATAATCAAATGTGCTTGAATCTTGCGGCTCATATATTATATCTTTGTCTTTATCTTTCTATATAACAATCTTTCTATTGCTGTGGTAACGAGAAATAATCAAAGTCACTTCAGTAGTATGTAATTACAATTTTATTGAGAGTGTAATAGTCAAGTACAAATGGTAACTTTTGGTCGTTAAACCAAAAAACTTTCTTGCATATTATGCTAGCTGCTTTACGTTAATAGTTTTATGTTAGATTGCTTTAATCAATCTACCTGTCTATATCAGCGGCTCTGAGGAAACCTCCTTTTCTTAATGCCATTATCTTCAATGTTTGGTGCATCGCATGTAAGACCTATAGATGGTTTGGTCTATCCATCGGCGGAATTTTGACACAGCCGTGTAGACTCCTGGATACTTAGCATCTCCACAGCCATTCCCCCAGGATACCACTCCATAGACACGCCCTCCACACACCAGGGGCCCACCAGAGTCTCCCTGCAAGGAAAACACCACCCTCTATCAGTTACCCTGTCTCATAGAGAACATCACAAAGGCTTTCAGAAGGAGTTCAATGATTGATGTCAAAGGATACGCTAAATTATACAAAAACTATGAGTTTCAGGTGCACCTGTTTCAAGAAGTATTAATACCGGTTAAGTCTCTGAATTAAACAATTGTGAATGATGTCGTGATGTCCTCTTCCTAGTATTACATAATGATTTTTTCAATGTAACACATCAACACTCCATAATAGTGAAGCCATCATATGATTTAGCATTCATTATGTTGATTCAATTTCTTAAGAATGTTTTCACACCGTTTTACTTTTTGCACATTTTCTTTATACATTTGTGTTGCACGTCTGGTGGTAACAGCAGGCAAGGAGTGTTTTTTTACTATTAGTTTGAAAGAATTTGATCCTCAGATTTGTGTTATTACTGCATGTCACTTTTTTTGAGTGGAAACTTTACTGTATATTTAATAATGATTTTGTTTCCACACATTACTGCAAAAGTAACTGCTCTATTGTCCTACTGACAAAACAGCTCAACATTTTGAGAGCCTTGACTTACACAACACTAATGGAACATTTTATTTTGACAGGGTTTTCATGTTCGCTGGCATAAGGATTTACTTGTGAAACATGAGCTAAAGGTTTTGGGGGAGTTTTTTCCTTTTGTTGTGATATGTGTATGTAAGTGTTTTGACAACTACACTTTAAGCTTTGACAATGAGATTCAAGAAATGCTACAGAGAAACAGCATAGTAAAGCCTACTGGTGTATCACACGCGACACTTCATGATGAAATTCTTTCATGACACTAAAATGTGTTGTGTGTTTGACCACAAACGGACGTACCTCAAGATTACAGCAAGGTTTTCAGTCCTGCTGCTATTTTGGGGTTGCTTTTCCTTCTCTTCAGCAACTATCACAACTAATAAAGTTCCTGAGGGTAGCCTGCCACGTCTGCTTAATAAAAGCTTGTAGCTGAATCAACACTGACATGATGAACTGTATCCTTACACTGTCATGGGGATGAACTTCCCAAAGCTCTGTTTATTGTTTTGCTCTAATTTGAGCTGATGAAAGGAGAATAGCCTGCACCATTTAAAATAGACTGGGACACAAATGTGGTATCTTGGTGATTTTATTATTTAAAAAATGCATTTCTTGGGTTTTCAAAGCCATCAAATGAAAAGTTGGTAACAAAGGGTCCAACTAAAACGATATTAAGACACAGCTTTGATCATTTAAATAACAATTTGACGCTTACAAAATGAGATATGGTAATATTTTCCTGTGTACCTTGCATGCATCTCTTCCTCCAGTCCTGTAACCAGCGCAGATCATGTTTGAAGTGATGTTTCCATTAAAGGATTCACTGTTGTTACACTTTGCAGTTGAAACAATGGGAACTGTGACTGTCCTCAGGGTGAAGGGGGCCTGGCCTTCACCCAGACTGTTGTAGCCCCACCCAGACACCCGACACACCCGACCTTCAACCACACCCGTCCCCTGCCTGGGAAGAGGCGCCAGTGACACGTATTTGTTCAGCACCATGGGGGCTCGCAACTGGACAGAAAATCAGGAAAGTTCCAGTAGACGTGATAATAAGAACAACTTAGTGTGAATAATTTGTTCAGAATTATCATAATAAACAAAACTATCTATTACAGCTGCACTAATAGTTTCTATGTTAACAACTGAGTCGCTCAGAAAATTTCTATTTGATTCTGTGAACCTCTTTAGCTCTATTGCTTGTATCTTTTTTAACACTGAGTTTCAATTTCAGCATGCTTCTGCAGTACCTTAATGAGCATGATGTCTGCATTATTGGTGCTCTGGTTGTAGAGAGGATGGGTAACTAGCCAGTGAGGTTTAGCATACTGCTCTGTACCCTCAAAGGTGTTTACAGTATAGTCACCAGCCACTATCATCATGTGCTCTGTCCTAAAAGACAAGAATTTCAGTGTTAAATCACGTTCGCCTACAAACATAGCACTAAATTAATCATGCCTTTGAGATTTGGTCATTCGGAACAATCATGATTATGATCTTGATATTTTAGCTTCTGATGGTGTCATTTATGGCTATTTTCTATTGTATTTTTGTTGACTAGCATATCATTAGTCCTCAAACGTTATTACAGTAAATGCTATTACTACATATACTCCATATACTAGCATCAATAGCTATATAATAGTAAATCATCATCATATAGTAGCAGTAATTCTGAAGGACATGCAGTATATCACTATTTAGGATCCATACAAGGTCACGGTGCACAGATGGGTTGACCATAACTGCCATCAAGTGTCAAATGTTTGTCTGCCAGGGAACAATAGCCCCCACTGTCTACAGACAGGCCTGGGTTAGTAACAGAAATTTCCTGGCCAATTTCCTGGATGCAGACAAGATCACTCTCTATCTCTCTCTCTGTCACTCACTCTCACACACATACTAATGATGTGCCAAGGTCAGCTGACTTGTCTGCACCTGTGTGCTGCTTGAGTTCCCAACAGACTACACACAGGTTTACCTAGCATCTTGATCAAGCAGCCATGTTTTGACATTACACATCCTGTAGCAGAATGGATGTTTGCTTTTAGACATCTGTTGTGACCATCTGCCCGCAGTTTCACAGAATGCCAAGTTAGCTCCTACACAGCGACTTCTATAAAGTCCACTAATGCCAGAAGAATATAATTTCCTGTGCAAGTGTTTGAGAAACCAATCTTTTCCCTATTAAAAAAAAAACAACAAGCTGCTGGTGATTAATAGATAGAGAGGAGCAGTGAACAAACAGTAGCAAGGCAACAAGACTAAAAGTTTGTTGTTGCCTAGCCAGCGTGAAAGGTTAGCATGCTAACATTTACTTTCTAGCATAAAGAAAAATCATTTTAATTGGAATGTAACTACTAGAGTTATTTGGAAAAACCTGTTTTGGGCAAAATTAATTACAACTAGCACCATACTAGTGCTACTATGGCTATTGATCTCAAAACAATAGCCAAATTTTGAAATCATGAAATTGTGTTTTATTTCACCCAGTAACAGCAAAAATGATCAGAAGCTAATTGATGACAAATGTGTTCTTACCCAATGTTGCAGTGCGCTGCAGTCAGCACCCAGTACCTGTGAACCAGTGATCCTCCACAGAAATGTTGGCCCCTTGTGCTCTGCAGTGACACAATGTATTTGATGGAGTTTGGTGCAGCAGTGTAACCACCTACTATACGGCCCTGCATTAGCACATGGCCTGTATTGGATCAAAAACATTGACAAGACATATGAAAATGAGCTGTGGCAGAATTATTCATAATGGTGTCTGTGAAGATTTCCAGTCACGCAGGTTATAGGTCATCTAGAAGTACTACTGAATCCAAAGCAACTAGATTTGTATTTTATTGTATTTCTGACTGACTGGTGGGGAGTGACAGTCTAAAAGATTACTATAAGTAACTATATATATATACTACTATAATCTGTATTCCTAAAAACTAGCATAACCAAATCTCAACTGGTACTACTACTAAACCGGTTTGACCAGACACGTGACTGGAACAGTTAGGACTGTGTGTTGGAAATATTTATAGTTCTTTCCTATGAGAGTGTGCGGAATCTGTGATGAGCACGGCTGAGAGCTCGTCACAAACTAAACTGACCTTGTAAAGTACAGGAAACTATTTAAACGAACAGTCTGACAGTTTGTCAAACTGACTTACTCACTAACGCTGCAGCCGGCTAAGCTGGTTAGCTTAGCTTAGCACAAACCCTAGAAACAGGATGAAAAGGTGTGGTTGCATTAACGAAGGTAATAAAACCGACCAGTACCTCTAAAATTCATTTCAGTGTAATATCTCATTTGTTTACTCCATACAGACAGCAAAACAACAATGTGCTATTTTATAGATACGTGTTTCTTAAGGACCAGTTGCCAGGCAACCAGTTAAGACTGAGATAGTTTCTGCTCCTAGCCAAGAAACAGTCTGGCTAAAAACCCACTGTAAAAATGGTGAATTACAGCATTATTATTATTTGTGATGCTTTGTTTAGTATTGGATTTTATAAAGTTGTCCCTAAAGTAGCAACAGAACATGTTTGGTTGGCAAAATTAACTGTTTCCTAAAGATAAGCTAACAAGAGCTTTATGTAAAATTTAAAAAAAGGTATTCATCCCATACAATTCTCATATGAAATCAATCTTTCAATAAAGAATTGAACTATTCATTTTTTCATGTCTCACCCTTTCAAATTAGGAAAATGAAAGTGTAAAACTAAAGATAAACTTATAAAAAGTAACAGTATTTTCTAGTTTGTATTTTGCCCAAATGTTCAACACTGTATACAGCATCACATAGTGTGTCCACAGATCTTAAGAACATATACTCACAGTTGACTGTGGTGAGGTCCAGCAGCAAAACACATAAACATACACACATGTTCATCATAGCTGTCGAGGTTATGGCCTGTTATCCTACACCATACCAGCATCTGAACCAATGCAGCCAGGCACCCAGTGTCCTCAGCCCTTGTCTGCCAGCCCAGCCTGAGCATCCACTCTTTTTTGGAAACAGGCATCATAGTCATATCAACCTTTATCCTCAAGTTTCCTCTGGAAAAAAAAATTAATGTTATCTATCATCACGCAGCTGCAGGGCCCAACACTGTAGCACTGACTGAGAAGGAAGGAAAGCAGAGAGAGCGCCACAAAGTTCACCTTCAAAAACTGCCCAGCACCCCTCTGTCAGCCCTGCACTATCACAACTCTTTCTCTTGACCCTCTCGACTTGTCGAAAGCCCTTACATTGTTGCCATGGCAACACGCGGTACTGTGCTGAGCAAGTTCATCTATACTGTATCAGCACCCTCCGTCTGTGTCATCATGCAGGCTTATCCGTGCTGAAATGTTTGAATGGCCTAGTGTGTGTGTGTGTGTGTGTGTGTGTGTGTGTGTGTGTGTCTGCATAGCTTTGTTTTGGAGCTGAGGGGAGATTCACTTGTGAGTCAAGGCAACTAAGAGGTATTGTACACAGCTGAGACGTGTCCCTCTGCATGAGGATGAATCACCAGTCATCATCAGATCTGTGTCTGCAATGATAATGAGTCATTATCGTCAGCCTGATCATCATCATTATCATTGTCGTCGTCGGGCTTCTGGCAAGTCAGCATCATCCACAGCATGGGAGGAGATTGTCGCCTGACCTGCTCTTGTCCCACATTTAGAGCGAGCTGAATAATTGATGCTTCACTGAGGAGAGACGGCTTTGTGTGGCCTCCCACTGTCAGGTGTTTCCTGGACCAACACTAAGCCGACTTCACAGACCTTCACCTTCATACATGAAGTCACTTTTCTATTTCATACATTCAGACAAGATGAGTCATGCAAAGGTTGTAGAAATATTGCCATTATTATACCTGACGTTGGTCTTTACAATATGAAAGACATACCATTAACAAAGAGATGGTAGAGCTGAAGATGTACAGATTTTCATTGGGAGACCAGGATGGAAAGGGACAGCTCATGCTGAGCAGCGTGGAGACAAAGTTAAAGAAGCAAGGTTGAGAAGGTTTGGACATGTGCAAAGGAGGGCGTTTAGAGTGTTGAGTATGGAGCTGCCAGTCGGGAGAAAAAAAGGAAGATCTCAGAGGAGGTTCGTGGATGTACTGAAGGAGGATACACAGACAGTTGATGTGACAGAGAAGGATGCCTCCATCTCCAGCTGCAATGGAGGCAGATGATCCACTGTAGCCATCGCTAAAAGGGAGCCTCCATAGAAGAAAAAGAAAACTTTCTACAAGACGGGATGGTGACCATTTTATAAAGAGATGATTTGATGTTATACTGTATGTAAAGTATATTCACTGTCTTGACAAGAAAATCTTTTGAATTTTATTTTTAAACAGCTAAGCAAACAAGACTACAACTTTAGGGTTGCTATTATTATTTTAACGTAGCTTAACTTGGCCTGTACCTTTGCTATGCTAAACATATTGTTCCCTTAGCTAACTGTAGGCTGCATGCTAAAGGGACAAAATGAGATAAGAAACTTCCATTTTATTGGATGACATGAAGTCATTAGGAACAATTCAAGAATTCTTTATTGTCATTCGTGCATGAGACATAAAGAACAAAACAGCAAACGGAGAACCGGAAAAGCCGCTGCACCGTACTCATGCACCGCCATCTTGACCTGAGGGATTGCCTTGCCCAAGAGCACTTTGAAATACGGAAAAGTCTACATGGAGTAAACAAGCGTCTGTGTAATGACTAGATTTTAGTGACACATGCTGCTTGCAGACTCACCACTGGAAACATATTCTGCTCTTGCAGTTTTGAAGCATGTGCTTCACACTTGCTCTGTTTCACACACATACACACACAAAGGCATCCTGTTTGTCACCTCAGCTTTGCACCTGAGGGAGAGCGGAGCACGCTATCGCCTTTCAGCCTCACAGATGGAATGACACCTTGGGGATCGTACACTGTATGTAGGCTATGAATTACGAACCAAACACCACTGTGTGTGGGAAGTCAGAATGGAAAAACAACCTGCTGGGAATCTAAATGAGAGAGACATCTGGGAAGATGGCAAATGTTGGCAAAGAGAGGAAAGACACTGAAGACAAGAGTGACAACAGAGCATATGAACACAGGCCAAGCTGTAGCAATTGAATTTGTACCTTATACAGTAATTTGCAGCAGTACATTTTAATATTTGAGATTTTTATATATTTTTGATGCATCTAGACTTCCAATGCATCATGGGGGACTGTATACTGTAGATATTGTAATGACAATAAACCTCTCTTGAATCTTGAATATGTGTGAGTAAAATAAATGCACTAGTACTCTTACTATCACTACAATCTAACAGGATTTCTGGAGTTTCCTTGTTCAAGTGAAAAATAACTGCTGTGTTTGCTATGCCTCCAGCTGACACAACAACGTGTCTGGAGAATATGTGCTATCATTTCTCTGGCTTCTTGGGTTTCAGTTCTGTTAAGCTTCCCCATGTCTCCACCACTGGACAATGGGCTGAATCTGTGAGGACAAAGCGCCTTGGAAAGAGAGGTGCAATGAAAGACAAAAGCTGTAGTTTTTTGTTGCTGTTTTTTATTTGTACTAGGTCAGACTCTTTGATTTCTATGTGTGAGAGAGATATTTGTCAGACAATGGTAGGGAACAATGAGAGTGACAGGTACAGTTACAGTATAAAAAAGGGCTCAGACTTATTAAGATTTACTCTATGTCCCGGTATGAGAGGAGTGTGTGAGAGTGTGTGTGCCAGTGTCTGGATGCGGGACTTGGGCTGTTTCCTTACTTGAATCTTGACAAGGTGAGACCAGTTTGTTATCAATTGGATTTTAGATTGATTATGTATTATTTCTGCTCAGCTATGTGATTTGGTGCTGCTGCCATGTGAAGAACACAGAGCACCAGTTGGTCAGGTGATGGGTAACTTAATGAGTACAAATAACTAAGTAAAACATACAAGACAAGCCAGGCCCTTTTCTAACTCAGTCCAGGTTTTTCTCTCATTACTCATAAACATAAAAGCTTAATTTTGCCTACGTGTACCTTTTTTGATAGTTACTAAGATGAACTTGGCTCCATCTCGTCACCTCACATTGCTCCTTCTGCTCGTTGTAAAGCTAACAGGTGAGGACTGATGGCATCTGAGAATTAATGACTTCGAAAGCTAGTAGCTAATGTTATGTTACTGGACAAATCAATATTGCATGTTTTTGATATAACTATCTGTCTCTCTGCGTCTAACCCCGGCTCTTTGCTTTTTAGGTGCGATCGAAGAGAGAATCATCGGGGGTTTAGAGGTTTACCCCTACTCCATCAAGTTTCAAGCATCCATCCTGTACTTGAACACCCACTTCTGTGGAGGCACCCTGGTACACCCACAGTGGGTGGTGTCTGCCGCCCACTGCTGGAGACCGTGAGTTACTGCACTTACTATTCAGTGTCGCTTTGAATAAAAAGTGGTTGCACGTTAAAAATCTTTTGGTTTTGCTTGCCTTCTTCTTGTGCTTTTGAAGGAATTACCTGATCCAAGTGGTCCTAAGTGAACATAACATCAACAAGGTTGAAGGTTTTGAGCAGGTGTTTAATGTCACTTTAAGCATCAAACACAACCAGTACCAATCCTGGACATTTGACAATGATATCATGCTACTTAAGGTAGGGGGATTTTTTAATTTGATGCAGATTATGATTTGATATAGATATTTTTATTTAAAGTGTGAGCTTCAGATTTTATAACACTGAAAAGGGATTTCAGACAATTGTAAGTTAGTGCTCTGAAACACAACCCAGAAGTAAAAAAAAGTAAAAAATGAAATTTAAAACAGGAAATAAAATGTACACAGTGTTGGTTGTACCATTATCTGGTATATATTCAGACATCCAGGTGTTTGATGTTATGTTGTGATGAAATCTAATTTTCTTGTTAGGTGAAAACTTTTCACTACAGATGACTGCAGCAAACAATTATTCTGCCAGAAATATATATACCATGTTTGTGGGTGATTAGACAGTAATGTACAATGATTAGACAGTAATGTACAATGCTACCCTCAGTATAAGCATGTTAAGTCAACTAACTGACAGATATGCTCTCTTTTGGGTCAGCTGGACCGCCCAGCTACGCTCAACGACAGAGTGGCGCCGGTCTCTTTTCCAGACCCGAATGCCCCCAACTTGCCCGACTTTGCCCGGTGTACAGTGAGTGGATGGGGTATAACCTCTCTTAGCAGCTACAACCTGTCACCTGTGCTAAGGTCTGTGGATGTGGACGTCTTTAACAGCTGCTGGTACTACTACTACTTCAAGATCACAGATAACATGATGTGCGCTGGATCGCTGTTTGGTGGGAGAGACTCCTGTCAGGTGAGACACAACGACTGTTCTAATATTATTCATTATAAAAAAATAACATTTTTATTGTTTGTGGGAGGCACGCAAACTCAATAAATTATTCATGTCAGTCAATAATTAAATTTTGAAAAGTTTCAGACAGACTTTCACAAGAAAAATCCCTAAAAGTTTTTACTTTTTCTGTCCTCAGGGAGACTCAGGAGGACCTCTCGTGTGTAATGGTAAATTTGAGGGCATTGTATCTTGGGGCATCGGTTGTGCTTATGCTTACTACCCTGGCGTCTACACCAAAGTCAGAAACTATGTTGGATGGATAAAGTCATACACCCAGGGCAGCTAGTCAGACTGTCACTATTAAACTAACCTACGACTAGTGTGAAGAATGGACTTCAATGGACTCAACAGTACAGGGCTTTAAAATAAGCAAACATAAAATAATAACATACACGAACTTATCAAATTCATCAAAGCACACACAGGTAAATATACACACTTCTTCCTGCTTCGTCAACATCACCTTAGATGGAAGATTCAGGTTATTATTATAGATTATAGCAAAGAAATACACCTTATACCTCTAATGTCCGACGTATATATGCAGCTAAAAGCACTTTGTATTTTATAGTTATTTTGTTGTTTTTGTTTTGTTATATTTTCCTTAAATGATGTTAATAATGATGTTCAACAATGTTCTGGACCAAAGCCATTTCAGGAATCATTTTGGTCTTTGAAACCTCAATATCTCCACTGACTCAGAGCTGGACTTAACAATAAAGGTTCATATTTTCACAAACAAACTGTGTCATCTGTTTTTGGTAACCCACATAAACCCAGAAGATCAGAAACCACAGGATTTTTTAGCCTCACCTTTATCATCATGTCTGTACAACATTTACATAAGTTATGTCAGCAACAAAACCACCTCCCACTGCCACATGACAAGCATGTTGACATCCTGGCGAGTGATTGGCTCTCACTGCACTCTCTCCCCCTTCCCTCCTGTCCCATATCCATTTAAAGCTGTGTTACAATAGACTGAACCCCAAAAGCAAAAAAACCTAAAGAGCAAGAATGAATCAAGTAAAGTTCAACGGGGAGCTGGTGCATACTAAGGATCAGGAAGCCAAACATTTGTCACAGGAAACAGTCAAGAAGCTGATCCACCAGTCTCAGGAGGCGAAGAAGCAAGCCTACTGCCCTTACAGCAACTTCAGAGTCGGAGTTGCTCTGCTGACCCATGACAACTGTGTGTTTACAGGTAAACTCAAAATTTAGCATCTTCACTGCAGATTTGAAGTAAATATTTGCTATGAGGGTTGAGAACTTTTCACTGGATAGTGAGTATTTAGTACGGAATGGTGCTTTTTCTCATTATTGTGCATTACAGTATATATACAGTATATATACTTACATACATATTGGTGAAGGTATTTGCTTTAATCAGCTGGTGCAACTAAAATTATCGCAAATCTGGAAAAAACCTGGGAAGAAATCTGAACTACAGTATTGTGTAAGTTGGGTTTAAAAGGACATAACACTATAATAATTTCCTCGATTGACATATGATTTTGCTGCACTATGTTAATGATTACCGCGACCCGATTTTGGATAAGTGGAGGACAATGGATGGATGGATGGATGGATGTTAATGATTACCTGGCAACAGACTGTTCCAGTAACTAAACCTATGGATAAAAGGTTTGATTTTAACATATTTAAATATGGGAAACAATAAATCTTCACCAGTCAGTCTTTACCATCTCAGTTTGTTGAATAGGATCACATTCTCCAAATTTGACATGTTTTTTTATTTTCTTTGAACTTTAGTCATTGCGACACCTGCCTCAGTCACAGTGTATATACTGACAGGGATGTTAAATCATTGTCAACAGTAAGGCAAAGACCCAACAGTCTGGTCCGTGTTGTTGGACTGTACTAAGCTTAGAGAGTCACGTGTCCCTCGGCAGCAGTGTCTGGTGGTAGGGCGGGGACAAATGGTTGACAAAAAGCTGAGTGCAAACACACACTGAATAACAATCTGACCAGGACAGAAAACATAAATACCAGGGCTTTAGATGATGAGAACGTCCCTTTACACAACCCTAGTTTTAATGTGGCCGTTTCATTGTAGCAAATGCACCAACTGATGAAAATATTTATGACCTTGGCAGGCTGCAATGTGGAGAATGCATGTTACAACTTGGGCGTATGTGCTGAGAGGAATGCTATCTCAAAGGCAGTGTCTGAAGGCTACAGAACCTTCAAGGCCATTGTCATCGCCAGGTAACGTGCATTGTAATTAAAACTGCTTTTTGTGACACGCAAGCATCCACCCGGACCTTGCAAAATCACCCCTCCCTTATTACCAAACCATGACTCACTTGACTTTTGTTCTGTAGTGTTTTGTCCATCATTAGGCAAAACCTTCAGTTATGACGTAAAGCTCAAGTTTTTCTTGTTCATCAAAGATTGACCAACACCTCAGACAATGATTAGTCAAGCAGTAATGTGAGAACCAGCTTGTTGTTAATGATGCCCATATTAGTCATGTAGAAATAGATGAACACATAATTAATCACTGCAAGAAATTCATCATATACTGTATCTTTTTATATTGGTGCCATTGTGATGGGGGCCACATGTTGTTCGACAAAGCAAATTTTGTACAGTAATAAACTATGATAAAAAAACTCGGATATGAATAATAGTTTGATTTGGGAAGACCGTGGACAATTTATGACTTTATATAGCTTTATATATGTGACATCAGTCCTTAATATTGAGCCGAACACAGCAACAGTTTTTTCCTTAATTCATTTTTCCTACCATTTTCATTGCAGTGACCTGACCGATCAGTTCATCTCTCCTTGTGGCGGATGCCGTCAGTTCATGAGAGAGGTATTACCGATACGATGGCACACTGTCCACACCGTCTGATGTTTTTGAATATGCTGCGTGCTGTCACTAAAACAGGTGCTTTGTGTGTGGATTTAGGTATTAGCAATGACCTCTTCCCTTTTTTCCCCATTTTACTCACAGTTTGGGTCAAATTGGGATGTGTACCTGTCGAAGTCCAACGGCTCATGCCGGAAGATGACTGTGGAAGAGCTGCTGCCGGTCTCCTTTGGCCCTGAAGATCTGTCCATGAAGAAAGTGTTTGACATTTGTAATGAGTACTGAGTCTGTATTGTTGCACCAAAGACAAAAAAGTGTTGTGCCACACTGTATTTAAAGCACACCCTGAACATGTATTCATGTTAAGGAGAAGTTGTATTTATGGTAAATATTTTCCTTGTATTATCTGTTAATTGTAAACATGTCATGTATTTAAATTGACTTTATATGTATTTTAGCAGCTACTTTAGCTAGAAAATTCATCAATTTCGCTAGATTAACTTGCTGAAGGCTGTGTTGTTGTAGATATTTATTAATTTCAAGAAAATAAGGAAAATAACATGAATATGAAGACAAATTAATCTGCACATTTTAATAAATAAACCGTTTTAATACATAAACTGTTAAAAGCAGTTTTCTTTAATGCGTTACACTTCTTTTCTCATAAGATATGGACAAAAATGAAGCTGAAAGAACTAAGACATAAATTGAGTTACAGAGTACTGCAGATATTATATTTTTAGCAGCAAATTTAATCACAGATTAAAAGGAAAAGACAGACGAGGTGAAACATTTCAGTTTCCAGCGTCAATTCACTAAACATTTTTAAGTGAATTTAAGTCAACTTATTTAACGCAGTGACATTTACAGTGGTTTTAGGGGCCAAGGCTTCAGAGGAAGTAAAGTAAGGTAGGATTGAACAGTTTTCAGAAGTCAGACTTTTGTACCCTCTCTGTACCATTTACACACAAAGATATTTAATGTCTTCCAAATTCAACCTTTTGTTCTGGACAGAAAACCATCAGGATGAACCATATTAACAAATCTACCCTCCTTTAAAAACAGAATGTATACATCATCATGAGAATAAGCTGATTATTGCTCCTTGACGTGCAAATTCTGTTTGTCTCTACTGACTCAAAACAATTGTGTTTGGTCTGTAACAGCAAGCAATGGACAACAGTCAGTTTGAAATGAATGCTCCTATTAGTTCACAAAAACAAATCTATTAATTCAGTGCTACAGAGTGCAAGCCTTAATTTATACGAACTTGCTCTTAAAGATAGTCCGTATGAAAATCTGATCACTAGGAGCAGGATTCTCCATCAGCAGGAGATATTGTTAAAGGTCAAACTCATGATAAAGGTTCACAACAACTATAAAGATACGGGCAAGTTCATAACAAACTTCAGAAGCTATAGGTCATTTTTACTAATTAAGTAGAGCAAACTTCACAGCGTGTATCCCTTGCTGCTTCAGACTCCAGCTAATAAATGTACGGAGACAAAGTTAATGGAGAGACAAACCTCAACTGTAGCTAGCTAACAACAGACACTCCCTTGATGTGTACGAAGCTCGCCTGTGTTTAAGTGCTGCAGCTCAGACTAATAACAGAAGAAACTCTTATGTTTTCCTTTTTTTGCTTTGTGCAGAAGACTAAAGTCCCACAGCTCAGACTTTGCCTTTCCCTCATCATGCATGTATCGTGTTACAGCGATGCAAATATGCTTTTTATAGGTTTTGTGTGTGGTAGCACGCAACTTTGAGGCCAGTGATGTCCATCTGCTCCAAATGATGACAGATAAAAGAAGACATTCGGCAAACTTTAGTTGAAACTGTTCAGTATGACTACGTACCTCTGCGCAAGAGCCTTAGATAGTAATTTGAAAAGTAAACTTCGCTCTGTAGATTTCTTGCTTAAGAACTTGAACATAGGGTGAGACCACAGAGTGCATCTGCTACTTTGACCTCAGCTCTCTGTGAAGGACGTGTTAGTGGTTTCATCAAGTGCCGGCCACACAGGAACCTGGAATCGGGGCAGGGTACCCTCCATTAGCCTTTCCATCCACAGTCCCAGCCTGTCAAGCTTGTGGTGGACTTCTATGCTGGTGGCCCTACTGGAGCCCCTCTTGGGACATGCCCCGTCCTCCCTGGAGTGGGACCGGGAACGGGAGTGGGAGCTGGATCTAGACCTGGAGCGAGACTTTCTCTTTCTGTCAGAGAATGAGGTCTCAGATGAAGAGTCATTAGAACTGTCCCCTGTGAAGACAGGTCTGAAAAGGCAAAAGTATCTCTTGTGGCCATTAAGGGCCAAAACATGGCCGGTATAATCCAGAGACTCCTCATCCTCCTCCGATTGGCCCTCGCTCTCTGCATGATCGAAGGTTGAGCGAAGGAGTGAGGGCATCCAGTGATGGTGCTTATCAGCATTTAGGAACGAAAAGTGGAGGGTTTGAGTCCTGTGGGTGAATAAAACACGTGTTTATGAAAATTATGTCAACAGGGTATTTTAGTGCACCAGAGAAATACTGGCTCATTCTATGAGTTATGAATCTTAGTTCATAATTCACATACAGTATCTAAAAATGTGGAGCACAGAGATGCTTGTTTAATCAAACCAGCTACTGAATTCAAAAGAATTTCTTTTGTTATACAATCATACAAAATAGAAAAAAATGTATTCTATACAAGCTCAGACTGAACAGGGACGTACCCAGAGAAAGAGAAAACCTCCTTGGCAAATTTCCTGAGCAAGGCATTCTTGGAGGCATTGGTGATCACCAGCACAACATTGATATGGCCAGGTCTCAGCTTGACCAGGTTACTGATGTATGTGATGTCTGTCAGTTCTGTCACTTCCACAAAGTCCTTCCTGGGAGGACGGCTGTGTGAGCCAATAACAAAGACAGACAGAGGTAAAGTTACAGACATGAGAAGAAACTACAATTCTGTGGATTATGGATTTTGTCCCGTATTCTTTAAGAGCTGTTTTCTTTCATCGATACAATGCAAGTACAGAGACCAGAAATAACAGCAGTTAAAACTGTCTTTTTAAATGTACAAGACAGGCTTTAAAAAATCACCTTTAATATTACAACAAAAATAAAAGATTTTAAAGCGCTTTTCTACTCACATGACCCAATACCCTTGGAAGCCTTTTTGAACATGTTAATAATTACTGTGTACTTTAGTTACCTTACACAATTCCTGCAAGGTGTATGTAAACAGCCACTAGAGGTTTATACGTCTCATAAAACCCAAACAAATCTCTGTATAACAAAGTACAGTTCAACTGCAGCTCAAACTACATCCTCTAAAATGATTATGTAGTTAATTCAGAAAACTGAACTTTGTGGTGACCATTGTGTTTGTGTCAGATCAGTGTACCTAATAAATTGTCTCTGACTGTATATTCACTTAGATATATGTATAAGAGACTATGATTTGTCCACAGTTGCATGTGTTGTAAGTCAGTCAGAAGGATTAGTAAACAGTGTAACAAAAGAAATGTAAATGTATATTCACTATACAATACATGTATTATTAGTCATTATTGGTTTTTCTATATGTAGGAGATGAAGTTCAATAACTATTGATCAAGGAAATTTCCAGCTTTAATAATGGTTTATGCTGTCATGTTATAGTAATTGAAGAAAAAAAAAAAGAAATATTCTTGGGGAGCTGTGAAGCTGCCATTACAACTTATTACTTAAAGGTGTACTTAAAAATGGAACACACCAGCCCTGAGTACAGTCTATTATCCATTTGGTTGTGGATCTGCAGTGGTGTCTGATAAAAGTAGTGTTTTAATCTTGTGTCTTATTAATGCCACTGCATTACCTTGAGGTAGTGGTTCTACTTGATGCATCATCATCAGTGTGTGGTTGCTCCTTTGGCTTTGGTTTCTGTGGTTTGTTCTCACCTGGCTCACTGAAAACAGGAAACGGATGGGAAATTGTCTGTATAGACACTGAAAGCTCTGATACCCCATTATGATGGTTCAGTTTGAATCATTGCTCTCACCTGAAGGCCTGGATGATGACTGTCCCGAAAAGAATGAAGAGAGCCGAGAAGATCAAGGACAAGATGGGCATCATTTCTCGCCTTCAAGAGACAAAACAGGTTATATTAACTAATTGCACTTCCATCACTGCTATGTTACAGTCCCTACCACATACTGTTGGTAGCTTGATACAGATTCAGCTTCTCATTCATTTTCAATATAGCAGCAAAAGTACATCACCCTGTGTGCCTCTCTTCCTGGGAGTGTTGTCTTACCAGTTTGAGTAGAGAAGGTCATCGTATATTTGAAGCATGTAATCATAAGCAGCATTCATCCACCGAACAATGAACATCTGAATAAAAGAGGAAACAGTGACATCACTCAAAAAATGTTATTCAAATTGATTTGCGCATGCCTGCATAGAACTAGCCAGGACTTCTTAAAACAAAAGGTGAGTGCGCGTGTGCGTGCCGAGACTTACGGGAGCCATCTCGTTGTTTAGCTCTGGCAGGGTGGCGTATGAGCTCAGATAGGTGGGGTCTTTCTGAACAAGCTCCAGCTGTTCGTGGAGGCGGTACTTGTCTTCTTCACTGCCATTCCAGCCGCCACTCACAGAGCGGTACAGGACCTTGCCAGCCTGGCTCCGCCTCTCAAGAATCACCACCTGTCAGTGATGTTATGGAGAACTTGTACTGTAAATTGAGCCTTTGCAGAATATTTGTAATATGACACATATCTTATTTGGGTCGTTAAGTGCTCGTCTCATACAGTCTCCATTTCTGTTTGCTCTGGGTAAAAAGTGTTAGACAGCAAGTGAGCACTGAGTTAGAGACAAATAGAAAATTATAATTTAAAAAATAAGGTCTATTATACTGTGCTGTATATGTGTGAAGAGTAGCTGCTCGTATGTGTGAGCGCTGTGTGTTGTGTTTGGCTGACCTGAGGAGTGAGTGAAGTCTGATCGTGGAGCAGTGCTTGACAGAGAGGCTGTTGCTGACGCTGATAGACGTATGCAAACCGAAGCACCTCTTTTTTGTTAGCTGAGGCAAAGTCCAGGAAGGCCTTGTTGCCCGGAAGAAAGGTCTGGTCCTCTCCTGTGATCAGCAGCACACAATACCTGCAAACCATTCACTCACGTCAATTTGAAAAGCAGTAATGCTTGTCCTACTACTGGAATGTTGGAACTAAACAAGAAAAACGCTCGTATAATGTCTTACTTTCTCCTTCGGTGAAACTGCTTTACGGGGCACAGCTCATCGAAAAGTTGCTGGTTGACGAGCCGCGGCACCTGCAAGAACTTGTTGTTGGAGACAAACTCCTCCATAATCTGTCGCTTCATTCCTCTGGCCTATGAGACAAGGAAAGTTGGAGGGGGAGGTTCCTTTTAGGATACAAATCACTAAAGTTTAAAGCTAGCCATAATGCTCATTTTCATACTGCATGCTGCAGTGTACCTGGATGATGTCAACAGGCTTTTCTGTGTCCTCCTTAAACAACAGCATGGTGGGGGCGTATGTGTTTATACTGAACTGCCGCAGCAGTCTAGTGCTGTGCGTGTCACCCTGGTCCACGAAGCCAAAGCGCACATAGTCTCTGAAGGAGAATGCTGTTAACTGGAGAGTGGAGTGGGAAGATGAGAACACCCAAAATAAATATGTTAAAATAAAGAGATGAGGATGCAAAGAGAAAGGTTCAAGGCAAAGTGATATTTGCTTTTATATAAACTCATTATGGCTACTTTTATACTCTCTTCCTGGCCCTATAAAACACATGCATTTGACAATTATATTATTTACGCATACAAGCCTATGTAACATGCATACAGATACAACTGTTCACAATGATGCCTCTAGCTGCTACTGGCATCTAATGCCCTTATTTGACAAATAATGACAAAGTCATCAAGACCATAGATCTGAATACTAATCATGGTGACTGCTCTCTCACTGTTTACACTAGGATATTTGTGTAAGTAGTGCCTCTCTTGTGTTTGCATGTGTAAATACGTTGCTTACCTTATAGAGCAGGGGAATCACAGGGACTTGGTCAAACAAGAGAACAGTAGGCTTGTTTTCCACACGCCAGCTTTCCAGAAAGGCCAGGTAGTTATTATCTGTGATCTGTAGAAATGGTGGAAATGTGTAAAATGTGAATTCTTCTGTCAACTTAAACCAACGTGATCTAAATACTGATTGGATGTACAAATTCTATATAAAATCTATTATGTCATTACCTTTTCTACCAGTTTGTGGGGCAGCAAGTCTTCAATGAACTGTCGCAAGTGCTCTTGTACCACAGCCTGATGAAAGAATGTCACCCTGCCGTTCACCAGCCCGATAATAGAGGGAGCGCGATGAGCTCCCAGCTGGTTGGCCAGACGACGCTCATAACCCAGGTCCACGATGCCAATGCCCACACCTGGTGTAAAGGCAAAAATGTACTTTTATTGTAAAAAAAAAAAAAAACACAACCGCATTGAGCTATTCTGCTACCTTTGGATAACGTAACCAGTTCATGCACAGAGCTGCCTTCCAAGTGATACATCTGACATCAAAATGATGACCCAACTTTACTTTACCCAACTCTATCATATTTAACACTGAAATTAAAGCTTGTATCAGCAAGAATGTGTACATATAAAGACCACAGCGCCCTAGGCATCAATTATTCATCAATTTTAAAAAATATAAAGAAAATCATACACAACACTGCCATTTAGTGGTCAGGTGTTTAAATACAAAAAAAAATCACTGTCTGCCATACTACATACACTTTTGTTTTTGCTCCCATTTTATACGAGCTGAACTCAAACATCTGAAAGTTTTACTACGACTCTTAGATATTGTTCTCAAATCTGTCTACGAGTGTTAGTGAGCACTTCTCCTTTGCTGAGATAATCCATCCCACCTCATAGATGTGGCAGGTCAAGGTGCCGATTAAACAGCATGAATATTGCACAGGTGTGCCTTAGGCAAAGGAGAAGTCCTCACTAACACAAATGTAGACAGATTTGAGAACAATATCTGAAAGTCATGAGTCTTTTGTGTATGTATTAACATTTTCAGATGTTTGAGTTCAGCTCATGAAAAATGGGAGCAAAAATAAAAGTGTTGCGTTGATATTTTTGTTTAATGTACATTCATCTGTCCATTTATCCCACCGCGGGGATGCTGGAGCCTATACCAGCTGTCATCTGGCAAAAGCCAGAGTACACACTGGCCGCCAGTCTATTGCAGGGCTGACATGTACAGACAAACAACCATACATTCTCACATTATGCTTACCGCATAATAAATCTTTGTAATTAATTAATAATAAAACATAATAAACTTTTTGCGAACAGATACAGTATCACACAACACAATGTTGCAATACTCAAGTGTGTTAATATTTCAAATAGGAGTGCAAATTTAAGAATCCCGCTTGTTGTGGGGTTACACTGCAAAGTGTAAAAGGGATTCATACTGCTTTAAAGCCAAATGTAAGAATTCAACACACATACCCCTCCAAACTATCTCCAAACTCGTTAAAGCTTTCCATTATCAATTACAATCACATACGTTTGCGCAGATTAACGTCACACTTTGGTATGTTTGTCCTAAGCACAGCATAGTCGAACAATTTACAATAATATGGAGATTATAATGTATTTCCAGAGAATTGGCTAAATTTATCTTTTGGGTTTACACTGATCACTCATTTCAGAGAGCCAAGAAGAACAAATTAACCCCTAATGAATAATTTAAGAAATGACAAGCTCTCTGGAAAGCATCTTAACACTTACTTCCTAATGGTCTGTAACTGAGTAAACATCAACTTTATGACATCAACATGCTTTTAGGGAAACCAACACCACTCCTGATGTAGTGCTAGGGGCAGACTGGCAGTGACAGCAGACTTACCCAAAGGCTCCAGCAGCTGCACCGTTTCCTTCCATACAGGCTCTATGTGGATACATGCAAAGCACCAGTCAGAGGTCACTTTGATCAGATAAGGCCTCTTGTAGCTGTCTGGGAGGACATCGCTATTAAAATGTGCATGGTGAAGCAGGTACTTGCTGTCTGCAAAGTCACGAGACCTGAAGAAGAGTCAGAAATTAGACAGTGAGACTTTTTGATGGACTTTAGGCCATATTAGACACAAGAGAAAACGCTAACTTTAATTCTAAATGCCATTCATTTGGTGACATTTTTATTTACTTATTTCACACATAATGCACATGCATACAAAGCTAATATTCTTCTCCATTAAACAAGTAGTAAATTGTTTAAAATTACAAATGTTCATCTGAGAGTATAATGAGTGTAATGTTTTCAAATTGTTTCTTCTTCCAACGGATGCCCAAAAAAAAACATTCAGATTACAGGACATTTGAGATCTAGGAAAATGTATCACTTAATTTTTTGTAATGTGGACAAATAATCATAAAAGTTATCAGAATGTGACTGAAATCACAAAAGCCTGAACAAAAACTAGTTCAGCCAAAACTCCCTTTTAATGTTCCATGCACTCACAAAGAAATTTTACATAGAGAATATTCCAGCATGCAACTTACATGCCGCATACTGGGAAAGAAAAATTTATCAACAAAGAGAAATTGTGTTTAACCACACAAATATGAAAACTGGGTACCTAGGGAATTGAAAAAAAGACTCATCAAAGTAGAAGCTGTTGTGGAAGCTGCGGAAACCATGATGCTGTGACTGGCCGAAAGGCTGGTTGTCATCCATCTGCCCATAGCGGTCAAAGTTGGACCTCCGCTCCTCATTGGACAAAATCTGTGTGAAGGTAACAATACTCAGATGTGAAAAAAATAAAGCTCCAAATAACAAAATACGGGTCAAGTATCTGACATATTGTGATGCATTCTCACCCACCTCATAAGACTTAGAAATCTTGATGAACATGTCCTCAGCTTTGGGGTCCTTGTTCTTATCTGGATGCCTAAAAAAGCCCACACATGACATCAATAAATTTCTGAAAGTCCAAATAGCTTTTTAACACAGGGTTAGAGATGGGTCAAAAGGCAACATTCAGATGTCATATATAAACTGATAGTTAACCGGGGCTCATGGCGTCTGTTAGAAGACATGTCACATACCACTCTCTGGCGAGGTTCTTGTATGCCCTTTTGATTTCTGGTAGACTGGCACCCCGGCTGACACCCAAGATCTTATAGGGGTCATATTCCGAAGTTGCAGTCGCCCACTGTACACTCAGCAGGAAGATGGCGAGTAAAACGGGACATTTCCGAGGATGTCTGTTGGTTTTCCTAAATGTCATCGCCGCTGTGGTCGTCCAACGTAACCGTCCGTTAGCTACTGGGCTACCCGGTATATAGCTACAATGCTACAAAGCTAATCTGTCACTGATAAATATATCAACCTGTGCGCTTACATGATCGGGTCTGTTGACTTCTTTAATCTGTAGTTTGCCTACAGACGACACGCCAGTATTTTACTACGAAGAGGCCATTTTTTTCAAGCTAATGCTGAACATTAACAAACCGTCAGCGACCTTTTTGCAATACAGCATTAAGCTTCCGGTTGCGTGTTTTTTCAGAATAAAATCCTCACAAACTATTTTCGGAAGCCTTAACAAACCATTTTTTAGGGGTGCATTTAGCAATAAATTGCTATGAAATCGAAAGTACTTTGCACATTATTATCAACAATTTGTCAAACACAAATGTGACAGTTTATTTTAAGAGGGGGGTCAATTAATTAGGCAAATGTACTCATTTACTCAAGTGCTGTATCTACAGTAACAGACTTGAGGTATTTACTTCCATTAAATGTTACTTTCCTCCACTATAGTATAGGATACATAAAGAAAATAGAGGGCCAAGCAAAGTAAAGTAAAATGCAGAAGAAGAAAAAGAATCCACTTTGATGTCATTAATACATTTCTGTATGTTACAACGAAATTTGTCTTCTGCATTTGACCTAATGAATATGGATTAACCATTTGTCAATATATAAGTATTTAAAAGTAGTACCATCTTTTTCAGGTCCTGTTTAAATAAAAGAAATATGGTACTTGGAAATCACCTTACATTGACCTTATGTAGTAATGTAATTTTAATTTATTAAAAATAAAACAGAATGCATTGATTATTATGGTTAATTTATCTAATCAACATTGATTTTGTCGTTTGCTTTAAGATAACATAAACAATAAGTTGCTGCATTATCATGCAAGTATAGCGTGGCGCAAAAGAAGAGTCTACTCCTGTGCTTTTATTCTGTAAAACTGAAGCCTCAGCGCTGGAGATTGACCTCACCCTGGGGGTTACTGCGCATGCTCCAGTCAGCAGCTGTCCCTGGCCGTTTTGTGTCATTCTGCTTCTCAAATGTCCTTGTGATCACAAATGCAGAATTTAATAAAGTAATGTCTGTTTTCCCAGATGTCTTTTTCTATTTTCTTTTCTATACGTGGGATCGGATCTGCCATTTATACAAATGTCAACACGAAACTATAAAATTATTTTTGTTTGGTTTATGATGCTTTTCTAAAAATAGTAACAACAGTGATACGGGGAAAACAAAACGTTTGTCCATATGAGCGTTTGTTTTTTGTAACTTTTAGCAGCCTCTTTCGGGAACATGACTTCCGTTTCCGCTACGTCACGGCCACCCAGACGTGGTTTGGATCAACATTACACCAGGAGACAAAAAATGCATACAGCTGGACTGGGCTCAGTTTACTCAGCCAGCGATTTAACCACCTTATTGTGACCTGAGTGCTCGACGCCGTTGAACTTAGTGTTTGCCACCTTGTGTTTAGACCAGCATGTGCCGTCTGCGCGTGTTTGCGCTGAGTGGAGTGAGCCTACAAAGTGCGCAGAGGCTCTTATTTTAGCTAACCCATCGTTAGCTCTGCAAAGCTGCTGTGGCCCGTAACGTTGTCATTCACGGTAATTTAGGTAAGGTAACTACCAAGTCCCTTCCCATTTATTATCTCTAATACTAGTCTGACATGTTTCTGATGTGAAAGTATTTGTTCATCTGTAACATCAGCACACTCCAAAGTAAATGCTTGGTGCTGTGTGGTTACCAAGTCTGCTATCATATACCCCACAAAATGAGATACACAACATGCACATTTATCTGTAAATCAAACTTTTTGTTCATTACAATCAGTCAAATTAAACCAGGTTTTCTGTCTGTGTTTGCAAAAGATTACAGCTGCTTATTGTCAATTTGCATGTTCGTTGATTCATCTTGAATGCTGTACTGTTTTGTGTTTCTTACTCTAGATTTAGCACCATGAATCTGATACGTCTAGTGTGCCGCCACAAAACAGCCCTGGTCATCGGCACTGTTTGCAGCTTTGCTGTAGTTCTGGTCTTCTTGGCCAAATGTACCTCCGAAACCTTGAAGCAGGGCCATCCGGATCCTCCAGGCTTAGCTCCCCACGCCAGTGCTTTGCAGTCCCATTCAGCGCAGCACAATCCCTCCTCCACATCAAAAGACAAGTCAGCATTTCTTGTGGTCCTCATCACTACTGGACCAAAGTACAGCGAGCGAAGAAGTATCATCCGCAGCACCTGGCTTGCCAAGCGGGACTCAAATGTTCTTGCCATGTTTGTGGTAGGAACTCAGGGGCTTTCAAATGAAGACCTTCAAAATCTTAACACAGAGCAGGGTCGGCACAAAGACCTGCTCTTACTGCCGGATTTGAGAGATTCTTATGAGAACCTAACACTGAAGCTGCTACACATGTACTCCTGGCTGGACCAGAATGTAGAGTTCAAGTTTGTCCTCAAAGCAGACGACGACACATTTGCTCGCTTGGACCTCCTTAAAGAGGAGCTTAAGGGGAAGGAGCCCAGCCGGTTGTATTGGGGCTTCTTCTCGGGCAGGGGCCGAGTGAAAACAGTTGGCAAGTGGAGGGAAAGCTCTTGGGAGCTCTGTGACTACTACCTACCCTACGCACTGGGCGGTGGCTACATCCTCTCTGCTGACCTGGTACGTTACATACATCTGAATGCAGGTTACTTGAAGATATGGCAGAGTGAAGATGTCTCACTGGGTGCCTGGCTGGCACCAGTGGATGTTCGGCGGACACATGACCCACGCTTCGACACCGAGTATAAATCGCGTGGTTGCAACAACAAATATTTGGTCACACATAAGCAGAGCTTGGAGGACATGTTGGAAAAACATCAGACTCTGCAGCGCGATGGCAGACTCTGTAAGGAGGAAGTCAAGCTGCGACTGTCTTATGTGTATGACTGGAGCGTGCCCCCCTCACAGTGCTGCCAAAGGAAGGACGGCATTCCTTAATTTGTGTCCTTACGTGGCTGACGTTAGCTTCTGAGTCCTGAGAGAGTCAAGGAATTATCTTTTTTCAACCAATCCTCCATAGTTGCGTAATTTTAAGTTGCATAATACGTATTTGACATCATAGTACAAGCTTAAAGGCTTTAAACAATCTTTAGAGTTGTAGACTTGACAGCTTGATTTGGATGGAGTAAAAGCAATTCCCATTTTAAGGATTCTCCTACTGGTTTTTAAACAGGTCTCAATCAACCTTTTTCGTCGTTCGTTTTTGCACATCACTACAGCTTTAATTGTGAGATCAAGTGCACATTTTACAACTTAGTGTGATGTACCAGTACAGTTAAAGAATTGTCAGAAAAATATTAACAAAAGCCAGCTTCAGCCTTGTGTTCTTTCAGATCCTTAAACTCCTTCGGCCTTGTTATTTAGACCCATGACAAGTCAGTGTTCACCTTGCCACCTGTTTACAGTATCACCTCTGTCCTCTGCTTCTGCTGTTCCCCATAGTGAATATTTTAAATGCTACAACAAGTTTTAAGGTTTATTTCAAGAGAGCAGATAGCACAGGGAAACGCAGATGAGAGATCCATAAACTGCCATTATGTATGTTTTTTTAACTTTTGGTTTTGTATTTTATTTATTGTTAATTTATTTTAACGCTAACACAACACACTGGTACTTGTTTTGTTGAGTTGAGACTGAAACACTGTAGATGTGTGAGTAAAATTTGTATTTATAAATATATTGGGTGGGGGGGGACATGTGATTCACACAATTACTGGACAAGTAAAGTTCCCATTTCAATGTAAACTTTAAGTCTCAGATGTTTGGAGTTGTACAGAATGTTTAAGAAAAAGGGTTGAATGTGTTTTATTGAGCAGGCATTCTTATTCCATATACTGGAGTCTGTCATGATACTTACATGTCATTTTTGCTCCCTGCATTTACTGGTTATCAAGTAATTTGTGAATGTTTGTTTGCAGCACACAACACGTTCAGATTGAAACTTGACATAGACTACCAGTTGGCACTTGGTCACTTTTTAAACAAGAAACATGGAGTAAGTCCATAAATCACTGTACGGTGATAACAGTTTTTCAGACCTTATGTTCTGTCAGTGTTAAGTTGCCCTGTGATGTCAGTAGCTGTTGCCCCACAAGTTGTAAGACATGTTGAACAGCTTTTATTAATGGGAGCAAACATACTGCAGAATAAATTGTTGAAGAATCCTGCAAAATGAGCTCCGTCCTAGCTCATTTCTATATTTCTGTTATTGTATGTGAATAAAATAACAGCACTATTAACATGTCACGATCACATTCTGACTCCATACAACTTAATGTGCAGCATTTGTTTTCAACTTTCCTGGATGTTTTATTAAACTTTTTAACTGTATCCCTGTTACTTTTATTTTATTATTTTAGCAGGTACATTTAGATCCTTGAGACAAACAAAGCTACTTCCAAAGGAATTAATTAAATGCTCTTTTACTCTATTACAAAATAGTAATGTGGAAAAAACATAAAGCAAAGTCTCTAGTGTAAATCCAACATTTCTGTTTGAGCGTCATAGCTCAGTAAAAATGTGAGGTTCAAGTCCATTTCTCTCTGTATTCTCATCCATCCATCATGCATTCCTTGTGGTGTTAAAATGTTCTCTCAAAAAAGATTGATGGATGGATGATCTATAGGTTGTGTGAGAGATACATGTTGCCACTGTTCTGTGATCTTGACCTTGGATTAGTGTACAGCAAACATTTGGCTTGCATGGGTTTAAAGTGCAGGTAATATTGATGAGCTGAGAGCAAAATGTTCCGTATGAATTTGTGTCCAGCCTGCTATAAAAATGCATGTATGAGACTCAACGGAGCTGGAAAATGATTGAAAAGTGCTTGAAATTGATCCTGGGAGGAGCTAGTCCCCACCTGTTTACGCGTGATCAGAAGTGTGGCTGCACTAAACGGAGGTGTTATACAGCCCATGTCAAAGTGGAGCGCGAGGGATCAGATTATCATAACAGATGTTTATATCTATCAGTTATCAGTCCTACAAACTGTTATAGCAGGAAACTAATAACTAAATAACTTATTTGTACAGGAAAGCGTGTTTCTGTGCACATGACAAGAAACATTTGTTTCTATTCAAATGGTTCAGACATGAGCCTGAGTCTGCAGAGAGTCCCTGTATTGTTCCTTTAGCCAAGAAGCTATGTCCCAATGACCCCTAGGATTACAGCCCCGTGTCACTGACTTCTAATGCCATGGAGACTCTGGAAAGACTCATTCTTGATCAGCACCGACCCCAGGTCACACCACACCTGGACCCCCTCCAGTTTGCTTACCAGCCCCGCATTGGAGTCGACGATGCCATCATTTTTCTGCTCAATCGCATCTACACCCACCTAGACCAGATGGGGAGCACTGTTGGGGTCATGTTTTTTGAACTCTCCAGTGCCTTCAATACTATCAAGCCAGACTCCTGGGTAGGAAGCTCTCTGCAATCCAGGTGGATGCCTCCATCATGTCCTGGATTGTAGATTACCTGACAGATAGACCACAGTGTATCAGCACCACAGTGCTGAATATGCACATACTATTCAGCACTCTGTGTCTGACATGGTGGTGCAACACTGGGGCTCCTCAAGGGACAGTCCTCTCCCCATTTCTCCGCACCCTGTACACAACTGACTACAGTTATTGCAGTGAAACCTGTCACCTTCAGAAGTTTTCTGACTCTGCAATAGTTGGATGCGTCAGTGGGGATGATGAGACGGAGTGGACACCTTTGTCACATGGTGCAAACTGAACTATCTTCAGCTCAATGTGGCAAAAACAAAGCAGCAGATTGTGGACCTCAGGAGGTCTGGGACAACTGTGACCCCTGTCTCCATCCAGGGAGGTGATGTGGACATTTTGGAGGACTACAAATACCTAGGAGTATACATTGAAAATTGGACTGGGTTAAAAACACAAATTCCTTCGATTTTATTTTTATAGGTGTTATTAATTTGTTTTATTTGCATATCTTATGCTGTAAGCTTTACTGTGTTACATAATGGGTATAAGTATGGTTGGGATGTATTTTTCCTCTTTTCTCTGGAAGGTCAATTTTAGGTCACTATATTGCAGAGTTGTGTGCTGGTCACATCCTTTACAAAATGCGATTGTGATCTATGGGGAGTTTTATATTATCTCAGTAGTGCGAAGCAAAATGTAAGAATCACAGGAAAGACATTTTATGTTTAAATGCGAACTTCAAGACACAAATGTGACTTTAGTCATACATTCCAGTAGATGGCAGTAATACCTGTTGGACAACAAAAAACACGAAGAGCAAAAAGGGAATGTAAGCCAGTGAAACCGGAAATGTCAACTGAGTGACTACGAAGACACTGCATTATATCTCTTCATAATACATAATGGATTGCTAATTTAAAGGCAGAAACAGTCACATAACATCGTCAAAGAAGCAAGCTGCGAATATGGCAAATGGTATGTTTCCTGTGTAATGAAACTAGCTAAAAAGTTTTGGGGGGGGGGGTTAGGCTAACTACTCAAAGGCTAACATTGAAGCTAGGTTAGCTGTAGACGTGGCCCAGGGCAGCACTGTTAGCACCATAACAAATTGTTCTTTGCTTTTTGTATAAGTGTTGTTTAACTTTGTCACAGTTGCGTTTTAATTGCACATTATGCCGTCATTTATATTACGTTATTTCCTTCAGACCTATTCTTGTTGGGAACTGTTTATTTTTGTCATTCTATAAGGCATCTTGCTAACTAGCAGGGAGTGGCTAAAATGCTAAAAATGTTAGATTCAGGTACTTATCTAGACCACAACTACAATCCAGCAAGACAAAAAAAGCTGATAACAGTTTTAGTCCTCGTCTACTGCTGATGTTGGTGCACCAACCACTGTGATAGATGATTGACGCACCCGCAAGACAGCAGGGGCATTAACATTAAATACTGTGTGCACCTTTGTTTGTAAAATCAGTATGACTCATACAGTGTATGTTAGCAGACAGATTGCAGTGCATTTAGGTAACTGACATGGAAGGCAGACTTTGTTATATTATCCTTCACTTCTTCTGTAGTGTACTCTTTGGATGGCATCTTGGTCTTTGGGTTGCTGTTCATCTGCACTTGTGCGTACCTCAAAAAGGTACCTCGCCTCAACAGCTGGCTGCTCTCAGAGAAGAAAGGAGTATGGGGCGTATTCTACAAAGGTACATATATAATGTGAGAGTGAAAGATGTTAATAATAAACAGCTATATTTTGTATTTCTTGTATTGAATCTGTTGATTTTAAATCAAAATGTAAATGTTGCACTACTGTAAAATAGTCATTTTCACATCTTGCTTCACTTTGATAACTTTTGTATTCAGTCATTTTTACCTAAGGTGACTGAGGTTGCCAGAAAAAGATCAACGCTCTTCAACGGCTATACAAAAACTGTTCGATTGCTTTGTCTGTGTGTTTACAATAATTGTCTTAATTCTAAGGAGAACTGATCTACGGCTAGCATTATGATAATCCTGTATATAAATAATTTTGAGTATGTGTAAAGCAATTGAAATTGAAAAAAACTATATAATTGATTCTTTGTGTGGTAGAGTTTTAACATGCATTTGTGGATGCAGTGATTATGCATGTTCACTGTCAATGGTTTTTAGATGCGAGTCCATACATTTCTGCCATGAAATTGTCTGCAGTGCTGCTAGAGGGCCTGAAGATCTTGTAGTAGATCAGTGCACATAGATTTCACTGAAATCTGAATCAGAATCTTTTAATGACACTATGAGCCATTCCCAAATAATTTTACCTCCAGAACTGTTATTTTGATGCTGCTAAGCTATTTGTCCATGCACTCTTTCACGGAGTGTTGAACCACACCCCATCCTTACTCAGCCTGTCTGAGATTCTTTTTTTTTGCCCAATCATATTGTTGACAATTTTTGGCTTTGGAATCTGTTTTTATTTTACAGTGTCCAATTTTTAGGACTACAGGGCTAAAGTTTATCTGTGCTCTTCCCACTGCACCTTAATAAGTAAGATTGTCCACTGTGAGGACTTATTTAGAAGTAAACACATGCAAAAAAAACCTATTAGAAGTAAACTTTAATCCCATTGCCTTGCTTCAAATTTAGTCATGTATTGTACAGAAGCCAAAAAACAGAAAATTAGACACTGACCAAATATTTACACATAACATTTTTGGGTAGGTTTTCTCACGTTTGCCAGCTCCCATGTCTGTGATGCACATCTGTTCATACAATTTGGTATGGTTTCTTTGTCCTGTATATCTGCCGTTTACTTGTGATTTCCTTAACTTCCTGATCCACCTTCTGTCTCCTCAGCTGCAGTAATTGGGACACGGCTCCACATCGCTGTGGCGCTATCCTGTCTGGCCCTGGCATTCTATGTGATCTTCTTGAAATGATAGTCAAACTGGACTGAAAAGAAGAGGGTGGATTCAGGCTGGGGATGGACTTATCTCAGCGAACATCTGCTAATTCTTGTCCTTGTGGGACATTTGATGGATAAAGTGGCCAATAAAACCCCATTGCTCTGCAGACCCCTGTGAAAGACTAGCTGGTGCTGCCCCCTTCTGGTGACTGGGTCCATATCTCATTCCCTCAAAATGTGCACTACGGATGTGAGGGGCATCCTAGATCTGTGGTTACAGAGGAAAGAGCCTGTTTGGTCACATGATATCATTCTGTTGTTGGGTAACACTGTTTGTTGTCTAAATCCACACCCATAACTATTTATAATGAATTATGCAGGATCAAAAGACAGTGTGCTTTATACCCTAAATCTGTATACAACATAAAATTAGCCTAGCTGTATGTATATATATATATATATTTATATATATATATATATGATAAGAATATGTCCAGTAGAAATTTTCCTGAGGTTTGTGTAATCCAACTGATCAGTTCTGCTTGCTCACATCTGTTTTTCTGTGTCACTTCTGTGAAAAGAAGGGTGAAAGGAAAGATAAACAAAGCTAATATATAAACATTTCCTTGTACACTATATTTGTTTTTTAATCTCTTAATTTTAAGTAAGAGCCTTTTTTAGTTTGAAAGACAAATGTTCCTACGGTTTTATTTTTTTTATTCACTTTACTGATCTAATTCCAGATGTTTTGGATTGTTACAAATTGGACTATACTAACTCAGACACATATCTCTCATGTTGTGAACATTGGATAGCTTTTCAGACTTTCCTGAAGATTTAAATGTAATGCCAAATAGAAATTGTTCTTTTGATGCCATCTTTATTACACATTGTTACTCCGGGTTTAATTCTGCCACCATATTTTTATTATTACAAGAAGAGATTATTTAGTAAGGTGATGCAATGCAAATTTGAGTAAAAGCTTGATCAGACAATTTCTGTGTTTTGTTGTTAATATGAAACACATGTCACCAACCAAGTGGCATACAGTGCCTACATAGAGCTTTCTCTCTAGTCCCCCTGTAAGTTTATGCACAACCACTCTGTTCCATTTCTTTGATTTTCATCCTCGAACCACAGTGGAGGTAATTAGATTTAGAACGTGGAAACAGAGATGAAATCCTGCAAATCATTCTAAATGAAGCACAAAGCTGAATTAACTGCTTCGAGTATATCACATGTAAATAGATCAGGTTCCAGTTGGGTGTAGCTGTATCAGATTTCACTGCAATTTGGCCCCCATTCTTCTTCACAAACCTGCTCAGTGCTCTGTTTATACAAATGAAGTGAGTGAGTCAACAGCTGTTTTCAAACTCTGTCTGTCACCTCTGGACATTCAAATTGTTTTGAACCCACCTATGTACAGCCTTGACACCATGTTTTGGATTGTTGTCTTACTGTAAAATAAATCCTCTCTCATCATCTCGGCTCAGCTTTTGCATCAAGAATGCCATAAGCGCTCTAGGACCTTCTGCAGGAAAACCCAGCAGAAATCCCCACCCTATGTTGCTATACTATCACTGTAGGCATTATGTACAGGAGGCCTGTAGGTTTTATGTGTCGAACTTCCAGAAAACAGCGTGTAGCATAATGTTCTAAACTATTGTGTGTTTTTCAGATGATAAAGCTGTCCCTTTTTTTAGTCCACCCACTTGCTCCCTGTAAAACAAGCTAGAAGTCATTAAAGTTTGTTTTCCAACAAGCTGTGACTGGTCAAGCACCAAGGCAACATGATTTATCTGCATGTTTCCCGTTTCACCCAGTGAGTTTCACCCTGTGCCATATTTACACTTGTGACAGGCCTTCTGTTGACTTCTGCCACTAGTATTATTTACAGTTTTTAAAACAACCGTAACTGTGCAGTATTTCCATTGTTTTTGTGGGGGGCATATGCAGTGCTTTGGAAAACTAAAGCAGTAAGTGCTACAGGAACATCTGAACTGTCATATGATTAAACTCTAGTGAGATATCCATCATGAGATTCTAGTGGGAGTTTACGTTGGTATTACTTAATTGGGTACATTTAAACAGGCAAAACGTGTTGAGTGATAGGCGAAGGGAGTTTCCGCTCACAATGTCCACAGCCGCCCTGTGGTTTCCCAATAGCAACGCAAATCTCGCGAGACAACAACTATTACCGTGAGCACGCAGTGACAGAGGGACGTGCGCGTTCACGGTTCTGCGCGCCCAACTAAGCGAGAACTGGGCGAAAAATCCAGCGACAGCTAGTCCAGACTGAGCTTCCTGACCTGAGCGTGGCTCGTAGAGGAAGTTGTCTCCAAGCGCTCAGGACTTGCACGGATAGGTGGGGATTTTCTTTTTTGCACAACTGCACCGAATTTGCACGACTGAAGTTGCGAGTGTGTTTCGGGGACGTCTCCGTTCTGAGTTTTTTTTTTCTGGGGAGCAGCAGTAACCACACCGCGTCGTGCCGTTCGGAGAGGAGAGGATTGGATAGAGGGTAGAAGTTTGGGCTGGCTTGTTTTGTCACTGCGGGGCTGGTAAATCCGCAGGAATGTCGCAGAAGGAGAGACCCACTTTCTACCGACAGGAGCTCAATAAAACCGTGTGGGAGGTCCCGGAGCGGTACCAGAACTTATCTCCTGTCGGCTCCGGCGCTTACGGATCCGTATGGTAAGCAGTTGTTGCAGAGTACGTTACTATCGAGAGCACACAGCAGGGTTGCACAACATCCAAGCGGGTTCCCACCTCCCACAGGGGCCCGCAGGAGCTCCCCTTCTCCGCGGCTGCTTATCAGTGTGTACACGGCGCTAGTTGCAGAGGGAGAAAACGCTGCTTTTGCCTTTTGTTTACGTTTCCGTGCGTACGCTGGCTCCTGCGAATTGATGAACATCGCGCACGCTTCGCGGTGGCTCGCATTTCTCCGGCGGGTGGGGATTGTTGTTTTTGTGTACATTTTGTGCTCTGCTCTCTTGCTTGGCGCTGACGCACTCCTGTCCTGCCAACACCTGTGTGTGTGTGTGTGTGTAACTAGTTTCCAGTAAGCGGACTGGTGCATCCAGAGTCAAACGAATTCGTTGCCCAGTGAGAAATGTGCAGAGGAACTGTTTCTTTAAATCGTGCACTCTGGCAATACTCTCTTCTCTCTTTCTGAAGAAGGCTCATCTGTGGCATGCCCATGCTTGCATCATCTGCCAAAGTGGTCCCTCCTCATTAGATATTATCTGTGCCCATGTCGAAGTTAGGGTTTACCAAGACCTACAACAGTCATCAGCTTCCACTGGAATAACGTTACAGGCTGCACGTACAAACTGGTACTTAACACATCCGCAAATTGCATGCATTATGCACTTTCCAGTTGGGTGCAGCCTGCAGAGTACCAGAAGGTCACGTGGTTTTCAGAAAGTAGGCCCCCTCGGTGCATAGTGAGAGCCTTCTATAGGAGCCCATCCAGCGACGATGATGACTCTAGAATGATGTCACCCTTTCTCCCGTAGTGGTACACCCATGACTCATAGTCCCGAGGTTAGGTAGTGGCCTCAGCTCTGACGACTTTCACAAGTCCTAGAGAGCATCTTACCGTAATTACCGGAGTAACTGTAACGTTAATTTTGATCCACGTTTGAGCTGCTGTATTTGCGTGTTTTGCGCGTATTGGTTGGTGACCTCATTTCGTGCTCAAGACAATCACCAGGCAAACTACAGACGACAGGCATTACTATACTGTATATCATGTTTTTATATCATGGATCTATCTAATGACTGTGATCTCGGGCCCAAAAGAATGCTTAAAATGAAAAAGGGGAATCCACTTTGATTATTATCTTTATGTCTGCCCTGTCAGCTGCACAAAAAAGCCCACTACATTATTCTTTCTGTCACCTCCAGCTAGCCGAACTTTGCCTTTGAGGAAA
>JAUMTR010000022.1:7917471-7930493 GCA_032270685.1 Microctenopoma stevenorrisi
TAGGCTAAAGTCTACTGCATTTCTCGTTTCAAAAATATGCTGTTGTACATCAACTGTTCTGCCCTTTTTGCCACCTACACAGTGTAGTGACGTATTATGTGTTTCAGGTTTTCAAATGGCCATGTTTTCTTATTTTGTTTACTGTTCACAATTAACTACTCTGAAATGTCTTTTTAAATTTCAGTTCAGCGTATGATGTGAAGACAGGCCTGAAGGTTGCCGTGAAGAAGTTATCCAGACCCTTCCAGTCCATCATACATGCAAAGAGAACCTACAGAGAGCTGCGGCTACTCAAACACATGAAGCACGAGAATGTAAGTTAACCACAGCCAGTTCTAAATCTCAGGATATATACATGATAATTCAGATAAGCTTTGCAGAGTCAGTACTAACACGCAGAAGCACCTATTAGTCAAATCTGCTGCTACTGTTAGACGCTGTATTACTGTTGACTTGTAGCATATGACGTTTGCTGGAACTTGTTTATCTCTCTGTGAACACCCATGTGACATAGGAGGTAATGGGGAACTAAAACTAGAAATTGAAACGTTGCCTGTCAGACAGTCTGATAAGCAATAAAAGTTCTGCAAGTAAGAGGTGATATTAGGTGAACTTTTCTGTGCTATTCTAAAAGCTCTGCGTTGCATTTGCATGGAATCCTTTCATGGCGCATGATTAGAATAAAGAGTAATGTCACTTTCTGTGCATTTTACACGGTCATAATTATCTGTTGTGCATATGTACATGCCCATAATGTTTACCTCGGTAAACAGACTCCAGTCTGCCAACATGCACAGACTTGAACAGATGGGTGTGTGACCCAACACCACACTCCTACTGGTCATAAAATTCATCATGCCTAGCACAGCAGCAGTAGCTGAACACTTCAGGTAGATGTGAAATGATAAAAATGTTTTGTGTAAAGTGTAAAGTGGCTTCATAAAGCACACACTGTTAGAAGGGGTCGTCCCGGGTGAAAGCATGATGTACAGCACCAGTTGGTAGAGCTGCAGTCACACCACCTTCAGGGAGATCTTTTCATTTCATCTTATTCTGTTGCTGCAGCAATCCTGATTCATGCTGTTCTAATGTTAACATTGTGAAATACTTTAGTGCAATCACTGCTTTGGTTTTGGTTTTCTGTGTGTGCGTGTGCATGCGCGCGCGCGCGTGTGTGTGTGTGTGTGGATAATGTGGATGCAGACACTTGCCTACATACAAAACACAAACACAGTTACTAGTTCCTGTGCGATATTGCTGCATTCAGCTAACACACTGACCAAATAGAGGGTCTTGGTGTTATGTAATGGTAGTGGTTATGATTTTTCAAGCCAAGGTGCATGTGACAGATAGATAGATCTGTATGCTGTGTGGGAGTAGGTGAATGGTGTGTATGAGTAAGACTAGAAGCTTCTGTTGCTGTTGGGGGGATTTGCTCAGTAGTTTGCTGTCTGCCATTGTAACGTGTCATGAGAGGTTACTGGTGAGTGACGGGACACACTGGTGCTTTCTCTAGTATCATCAACCTGCAGGTGCGGTAAAGTGAAAACTTTGGTATGATGCACACACAGAGGGAAAAAAACAAAAGCTTGAAGAAGCGTTGAAAAATCACTGGGGAAAACCCATCAGGATCACTAAAACATCATTAGTACTGTAGATCTTGAGGTGAAATTAAACCTATTTATAGAACATTGATGTGTTTTTTTTACATCACTTAATAGTCTTGATGAGCTCATTTTTAAACACACACACACACACACTGGAATTGTTATGTTGATTATGTTATAAGAAAATGTTTGTATGGAAAGAATGAATGAATGTAAATAAAGAATAGAATAAAACATACTGGAAAAAATCCAAGCCTGCTCATGCTATGACCAGGTTCCATATGATCCATTATATTTTGTGCAGACAAAAAATGTAAATAAGCTGTAATTCTGCTTGGCACACATACTTTACATTTCCTGGGTCCTGCTTTTCTCCACAAACCCTTTTTTCACCTCTGAAACACTCTTGTTTAGCAATAAGTGTTGTATCTTGCACTGGTACTGCTGGTTAAATACCTCAGAGCATTAATGTGAGAAACAGGTTTTACATGGGATTAATCAGGGTATGTGAAATATGGTGCTGTATCACCAGCTCATTGAAATAATGTTGTGTAAGAAAATGTAAATATGTTAAATATGGTGTCATCATATTGTGTACAATTGATATTTTCATCATTAATGAACAAGCTCTTGTCAGTTTCTCTTTCATTATCGCTTGAGAGTTGCAAAAAGCTCTTGCTTCATGCTTTTTTGTTTCTAAATAGTGTTTTAATCCCTATCTATATTTTATACAGAGGGTTTTGTGTTTTGCTCACACTGTTGCCAGGAGACTCCCCGGGTTTTGATTTTGGAAAGCTCGAATAGACCAATCGACTGTGTGTTGGGACTCCAGCGCTCCAATCAGCTGTGGGTTTGTGCCATGTGTGGGTGGGCTGCTCCAGTGTTTTTACCATGCCTATCCACCAGTCTTTCTCTGCAGGGGGTGGGGGCAGGGTGACACTCAGTGTTGCTGTCTGCCTGTGGACCCGCATGCTAAGCTACATGCACATGCATGTGTGCATATATATGTACTGTGCATACACCCAAATAATTCTTTTGTTGTTAACTGGTTATAATACTAGTGCCTGCTCTGTCGGTTTTCTCTGAAATCATATCTGTTGCGGTTTTTATCAGCCTTGTTTATGGAATTAATCACTTGGTAACCAAAACAAAACGCAAGGATAACCCAGTGTACGTCACAAACCATAAAAGCTAGGATGAGTCCTTAAGACGCAGGGATTTCCTAAAGGTTTGACTAAATCACATTAAACTTGATATTATTATGGTCAAGTGCTTGCATTCCTTTGAAATTAATCAAACATACGTAAAAAAAAGGGAAACATGTTTATGCATTAAAGGCTTCCATGTAATGCGGTGGTTGATTGTTAAACACTTTGGTTTTTATAAATTGTGACTTTCTGACATGTGACTTGTCCTTTTACCTTTATCTTCAGGTGATTGGCTTATTAGATGTTTTCACGCCATCAACAAGCATGAAGGAGTTCAATGATGTGTAAGTCAACATTGTTTTTGCTCATTTTCCACCTTCATGATGTTCCTGTTTTTATTCTTTTTCTCTGTCTCCCTTTTATATAGTTTCTATAGTTTTAGTTTCCCTTGTGCTAACACAATAAAACGCCCAAAGTCAGCAGATGATAGTAAGATTAACACAATAGTAAAACTTGGGTCCATACTTCTGCCACTTATAACTTCCAGCATATGCCAGGTTGTAACAAAAACGTGAATGCTGGGTGAACATGTGCAGTATACACATCACATCTAGTCTCTATGGTAACAGCCATCTGCTGTCTCTGGGGGGACAGTATGTACGGGCACCAAATACTCTGTTAATGTCCTTGAATTATCTGCGTGGTATGACGTCATGGGTGTGCTGAACACTGGTGAAAATGTAATCTGAATTTACAGACGCACCCAGCACGGAAGGCACATCAATAAAGAATTGGCACTTGACTTTCTTGTGACCAGTAATACAAGCAGAAACATGGTTGAAATGAATCATCAGAGGGCACCAACATACAGTAGATGCAGTTGCACAGCATTCACAGGCCAGCCTTTAACTGGTCTCTGGTGGAATGAGGTCAACTGATGCTCTGCCACACACAGGCGTCACAAATATATACTTCATGACTTATTCTGTCATAATTGTAGAAAGTAATGAAAGTTATTTTACCATAATCAGTAAAAGTCCCATGAAAACAAGAACATGGAGGAAGTCCTATTTTGGGGAGCACACCTGATTGGATTTGTCATTTGCAGGTATTTGGTGACTCACCTAATGGGAGCAGACCTCAACAACATTGTGAAATGCCAGAAGCTGACTGATGACCACGTCCAGTTCCTAATTTATCAGATTCTCAGAGGATTAAAGGTTAGTGAAGCTTTTTTTCTACTCTAAGATCAATATGTTTCCTGGAAATAAGTTATCTGATGAACTTCTGGTAACTCCTTAAGTGTCCGATCCAAGTATTTTCTGACAGGACACTGTAGGTGCTGCTTGTTGCCATGACTGCTTGACTCCCCAATGTGGCATATTCTGTGTTTTTGATCCAGGTCACATGCAGTATATACATAATATATACGAATAATCAAACATCATTTGCTTTGAGTTGAGTTTAGAAGTAATTATTATTTTTCCCCCACAGTACATCCATTCTGCAGATATCATCCACAGAGTAAGTGATGGCCATTTTTTATGTGCTTAAAGTTGAATAGATTATAATCGCGTAGAGACGAAATGTCCTGTTCTGATCTCGCTTATTGAAATCGAATTATTTGTGAGGTACCCAGGTAAACGGAGGGAGATAATGTGCATAATAATGTCAGCACCCTACTCTTGTCTTCTCATTCCTGCCTTTCTCTCACCTCAGGACCTGAAGCCCAGTAATCTGGCTGTGAATGAGGATTGTGAGCTCAAGGTGAGGCAACGGACAGCTCAGACAAACGCAACGTTAAAAGAAATATCTGATCATGGATCAGACATAGACTGTCTCACACGTCTTTCTCTTTGCTCATTACTATCCCACTCAAACGACACTAAATCCCTCAGATCCTGGACTTTGGTTTGGCACGGCACACTGATGACGAAATGACTGGCTACGTCGCCACACGGTGGTACAGAGCCCCAGAGATCATGCTCAACTGGATGCACTACAACATGACAGGTAGACAAACAAACAATCAACCAAGATGTTCTGGGTTGCAGCACCATGTGACATCATGTACAATTTAAAATAATTGAAACAGCGTTGAAATAGTCGCTGACATCGATTTTTTTTAGGATTGTTGCAATTCTAGAAAATTCACCATTCATTTTGACAAAAGGGCCGAACGATAATGGTTAAAGGACACTGGGTTTTTCGTTGTGTGGCGTGTATGTAACTTTTTCTTCTTTGGTATTTCTTGGTACCCATTTGTTACCTAAGAAATGAATGAATGAATTGATGGTTAATTTAGAGAAACTAGAACAGCCTTTCAGTGTTCTGGTTGATTCAACATGACATTAGTGTGCAGCACTAACCAAAGCACACAAAGACGCAAACCTTCGTCTTGTAGTAAACGCTAGTGCTTTGCTCTTGGCTTGTTGGTGTTAATATAAATGCTCAGTAAAATAAATGACTTATGCTGTTGATGAAGTTCCTGTTTTATACCACTTCATATGTTAGATTCTAAGTAATAGATGCTATTTAATCAAAATCTGGAGTAACGCAATCGATACAGCTTGTTGGTAAATGCCAAATCCAGGTGTAATATCTTGCATTACGCTGGTCAAATGGCTCGAGCTTGTGGTAAAAGTATTTACTATGCTGCATGTTTTATTTATTTAATAGTGGATATCTGGTCAGTGGGCTGCATCATGGCTGAACTACTTACTGGACGGACGCTCTTCCCTGGCACAGATCGTATCCTTTTACTGCTCCCACTGCCTTATGGCAAAAAAAATGATTTGAAGATACATTTATAAAACAGTTTTATGGTAATTATTGTGCACTGCACTTTTAGTATCACACACAGGGTTTTAAACACTGTCCAGTTCTATAAAAAAAGCATCTGCCCCCTTTCTGATTTTTTTTCTTTCTGCATATTTGTAAATTCAACATGCAGTTTTTAAATGATGGTTTCACTTATTAGGGGGCAAAGCTGTTAAAACTTGCCATGCCTCATGTGGGAAAAGTAATTGGCCCTAGCTATATTTCTGGAAATTAGTTTCATTTCACTTGCCACACCTGATTACTGTCAGACCTGTTGAATCAAGAAGAAAGAAAGAAACAAAGCAAAAATGTCATCAATGTCCCAAGGGAAACATGAGCCACACGAAAAACAGAACACAAAGGCTTGTATCAAACTTGCCAGTTTGGGGTAAATATTCTCTGGATTGACCAAGATGGACTTTTGGAGAAATTGAATTTCCTGTTAGACCAGTCAAACATGGTGGTGGTAGTGTGATGGTCTGTAGCTGCTTTGCATCCTAGTCACATTCTGGATGTAAATCCAATTGTGATCCTGTGGCATGAAATGAAATGCTCAAAATGCTCTGATGTGGCTGAATTAAGAAAAATTCTACTAAGAATTTCCTATTAATAAACGCATCATTCAAAACTGCACTTTGTATTTACTCTGGTTACCATTCGGTACGTTTGGTCTGAATCCAGAAAATCAGGAAGGAGACCAATACTTTTTCATAGCACTGTATCTACTTCAGGCTGACTCAAAGGCTTTACTGAATATTGAATTTTGTGGAAGGTGTAAGGAAGTGTGTGTGTGTGTGTGTGTGTGTGTGTGTGTGTGTGTGAGTGAGCGAGTGACAGTGTGTGAGTTTGGGCATGTGATAGGAGTTTGAGGTCCCTATGGTGTATGACTCAGCGCTGCCCACTGTTGTCTCCACTACTTCTCCACAATAGAATACACCTTCCTGTTTCCCTTCTACAAAGCTTCCCATACACAGCAACAGAGCATTCAGATGTTTTAGTACAAACACACACAGAAAGATGCTGTGTAGTTAGGACACACATATCTTTGGGCCCAGAAGTTGGCACACACACACAGTAATGTTTGACTATACTGTAGGATGCTCTTTGTGCTAACAGGACCAAAATGCCCTCAGGAGTATGGGATATAAACACAAATTGTCCAACCCAGGAAATAAAGACGCACAGAGAAATTACTGAGGTTACGGCTCTATTGCAGATCGAAGGCACGAGCTGGCTGTGCATAATGTGTTTGTGATTCTTACTCTGAATGATCAATCAAACCATCTACTCTTTCACTGCCTAAATTACAGAGAGAGCGAGGGAGGGAGAGAGGGAGGCAGGCAGGCAGCGGAGCCACCCGCCTACAAAGCTTAGTTGGATATGCAGTGATCTTTCTGGCCAAGCTCATTTTACCTGTCTCAATGAAAGGCAACCGTTGCACGTGTGTTTGGAAGTGCGTGGGATGAGATCTGACAAAGCAAGACGTGGAACATGAGATCTGGTATCTAATAGGCTCCTGTAGAATCTACTGTAATTACAGGTACAGTGTTTTTCGATGCGAATACCAGTTCATTGACTTAGACGACGCGGTTTGTATTGTTCACAGTATGTGTCACTTGAAGTACTGGAACAATTGTGTGACTCATTAATGGTTTAGTTACAGGGCAAACTGGTAAACAAATATTACCATGCAGTTATTGTGATACTCCATGAACAGTTTCAGATGTTTGTCAAAACAAAAAAGCCCAAATACTCTCTAGTTTGAAAGGCTCACATCAAAAGTTGGTGGCCTTTAGAGTTCTATTTCATTTGTATTGTTGAAAGTTGAAATGCCAGAAATATGATCAGCAAAACATTGGTGCTACGTTTCTGTGTGTTACCATTTGTCTAAACAGATCTCGCATTGATTATGAGGTTTTTCTCTCATTTCAATTCCCTCTCTCATCCGTCAACACTCCATCCCTCCTGTTTTCCTTCACGTGAGTGTGGTAAACATTGATCAGTTGAAGCGTATAATATTGATCATCGGAACCCCAGGGCCTGAGCTCTTGATGAAAATTTCTTCAGAGTCTGTGAGTGTCATCCCTCTCGGTTCTGTAGCACTGCCCATCCTGCCTGTGTTTGCATTGCATTGCCATGTTTCTCTGGCAAGAGTTGCAGTTGGTTACTTTACACCACAACTTTATATTGTATTGCTACTTCTTCTAATCTGCTCCTGTTTGTCTCTGACGGTGTGTGTTTTCCTAATTGCTTCTAGGAGGCCACTAGTGCTGTTCTCGGTTACAGTGTCCATAAATATCTCATTATAGGCTATAATCAGCCAACGGTTGCTTTATGTTAAAGCTCAGAAACTGTATCTTCGCTCTTCATCTTCACCCTCTGTGTGCACACCTCCCTTCTTTCTCCCAGCACACACAAACTAGTCTAACCACCCATGCTCTTTGCCATGCTTTGTTCTATGTTATTGCACCCCTTGACTCAGAGGTTGTAGATATAAACCAGCTACAGCAGATAATGCGCCTGACGGGGACGCCCCCAGCCTCCCTCATAAGCAGGATGCCCAGCCATGAGGTGAGACACGTTCTCTGCCTTCCCACACGCTCCAGCTCTTCCACCAGCTGGAATCCGGATTGAGCTGCGGCCTTCCGCCAGCCAATACCCACAGTCCTGTTTACAAATTGATACCGTTAGACCTGATGTATAGGTTTAGAAAATTTCCTACCAGTCATTCTTTGCATATCGGCCTCTGCTCTCACTACACTTACTCCCCGTTTCCTCTCTGACTCACCGTGCTTGTCACAGCAAGGCTTCTCAGGGTGCTTTGCCAGTCCAGCCACTGTATTCTGATGTGCTTTCTGTTGCATTGACGAGACGTGTTGATTCTACAGATTAACGCAAAGTCTGTGTAATGCATGTGTTCAAGTGCTCAAAGCATGCCTCAGGACAATTTAATGTTGATGTTAAGTATGTCTAATGTAATCTAGTTATTTGTGTTTTATAATGCAGCTTTTTTGTTTATCATTTTCATAGGCGAGGAACTACATTAACTCACTTCCTCACATGCCCAAGAGGAACTTTGCTGATGTGTTTCTTGGTGCCAACCCTCTTGGTAAATTCCCTTTTCACAGTCACACAGTGCACATGCTACTCCTGGCTCACTGAGTCCATCTAGTGGTATCGTCAAGGCACTTTTTCATGAAGCTTTTCTACCTAGTTTCTCTACCACATATGTTCCTGGTGGAAAACTAATAGCAATCTTGTGCTTTTTTTTTTCTCTCACTCACAATGTTCCTGTGATTGCTGCTGTGTTTTAAGCTGTGGACTTGCTGGAGAAAATGCTGGTACTAGACACAGATAAGCGAATAACAGCATCTGAGGCTTTGGCCCACCCGTACTTTGCTCAGTACCATGACCCTGATGACGAGCCAGAAGCTGAGCCATACGACCAGAGCTTCGAAAGCCGTGAGCTGGAAATTGAGGAATGGAAGAGTAAGTTGGCATAATAGGTAAAAGATATATGCTTCAAAGAAATAATGCTTTAAATATATTTGTGGATAATTCATCCTTATTTAACTCAGGCTTAACTTATGATGAGGTCGTCAGCTTCGTGCCGCCGTCGTTTGATGGAGACGAGATGGAATCCTGAGGAAGAAGCGTCTTTTCTTCCACCTCTTGTTTTCCAGAAACACTCTTTAAGGACTATCAGTCTAACGTGACTATCCACCACTTTCCTCACACACACGTGCACAATCGTGACATTCAAGTGCCTGCCAACATTCATATGTGGGGGATGCTGTGATATCAGGGATACGACTCTACATCCTGTTCATCTCGTCTCCCCCTTTGCTGTTTCTGTTACCTTGCATCCCCATGTGCTGAGGCAGAGTTTAATTATCCTTCTATTTTTATAGAGCTGTTTATATTGTGCACCCCGTTCATTCACAGCAGTAGAAATTACATACCAGTATATGAAAGCCAGTTAAGGAATGTGAACTGCTGATGTGTATTTTATAAAGTTGTATTACTTAACAGTAATTAAAACTATAAAAACATTTGAATTTGAAAGAGTTTGAACCCATAATTCTTCCACTCAGTTTTTTTGGTAAATCTCTATTTATGCATAAACCTGTGTAAATATCAGAAATCAGTATTCACATCAAGCACTTCAGACAACAATCTTATAATTTGCTCACACGCCTCAGCTGACCCTTTTGACAGTATAAATTGTATTAATAGAGTTTAGCTTATAAAGAGACACGGTATATATAGAATATTGACCTCGGAAAATTTAAGGTGTCATAGTTCCTCTTCTTGGATTTGAAGGCCGACAGTGTCTGTGTCCATTTCACCTACTTAACACTTTCACTCAGTTTCCTTCATCTTTTTTAGCCCTTCAGTTGCTTCAGAAGAATGTTTTTGCAGAGCATACAGTTCCACGATGAAGCTTATTAGTTTATTGAAATTTGATGTTTTCATCACATCAACTGACAATGTAATTTATCATAATGCATTTATAAAATACAGTACTATTAATGTTTACTGAATGTTGGGGGCACCAGTTCGCTCTGTATTTATGATCTATTGTTATGTTGTTTGTATATCGATGTGAAAAATTTTTGTCAGAATTTTACAGTTCTTTTTATTATTTATAGAGAGCTTACTGTATCAGGAACCAAATATCTCACAAATAATCTCCTGTCATTTGAGCCATAGTAACTGCAGTTATAGCTTGTGTATCATAGCCAGCAAAATGTCTTCTCTGCTCATGAACGTTAGTGTATTCCAGTTTTACAAATTCTCCTAATTTCACATTTGTTTCTCATTAGTTCTGAATCTGTAGTTACTGAAAATTTATTTATTTTAGGTACTTCCCTCAAAAGGTGAGCATATTTTCATATCAGAAACATATCACAAATTAATAAATATGTATTAAAAGTACGTAAACACTGACATTGTCTGGCAAACCACTAACCTGCAGACATGTAAATTTGAATTGTGCAAATATTTATTGATATTTTAAACATGTATGTCTGTGTAAACCATTTTTAAATCAAATGACACTGACATGACATACAAGCTATATCCACAGTTGCTCTGGCTAATGTCAACCAAACTATATTAGTGTCTTCAGAGAATCATTTTCAACAGCTTGTTTTTACGTAGTGCTTTTTCTAATGTATTTTATTCCTTGTGTGTTAAATCAAGATTTGATGTTATTCTGTGAATTTGTAATATTGATTGTTTTAATGAGCACAGCTACAAACCTATTTGTCATTCATTGAATAGTTTAGTTGGGCAAGTTTCTGGGAAAGAGTGCAAATTTACTCACTCATTGCTGAGAGGCAAAGCTTTTTAAAACAACTGCAGCCATTTGATAGGATGTTCATCTTATCCATATCCCAAGTCCAGTAATTAATTTGGTTGTTTATGCTTTCTTTGCCTGAGGTATGTCCATATCACTTGATGATGTGCATCACATGTACCAAGACAACAGCCATGTCACCTGTAAATACCACCATTAGAAAATAAAGTCTACTATTTTTCAAACATGTAGAGGTGTACAGAAAGTTGTGGTAATTTCAGTGTCGGCGTGGCACCACTGGATGGCAGAACAGCACAAGAAGAATGAAATGTGTGTTGAATCAAAGGAATGTATAGTGAGCAGAATTGTGGGGACGAAAGCTGAAGCAAAACTGAAATAAGAGTTCAGTCATAATGAAACTTCTTAGAGAATTTTCTCTTCAAAACCAGCAGTTAGTTGCTGCTCACTTACAAATTAAATAAAAAAAGACAAAGGGTATGTGCATGTGTGCACAGGCAGAATCGCAGACCTCCATAATGATACCACAAAATAATTAGTGTTTCTAATGCTATCATTCATTCTAATTAGAGTAATTATTGGTCTTATCTGTGGAAAAAACATTTAACATGTAAAGTATAAAAGCATAAATAGTTGATCAAAGTTGTGTGTAGATTTCAAAGTTAAATTTATTACTTGCTCAGATCAGCAGCTACGATTTCTTCTGTCTTTGGCTGGTTGATGAACTTTAATTGGATATTGTTCTGTAAGTTAAATGACTATGTCTACCCCGGTAATGCTATTGTTGGACTGTGTTTTAGCATTTACTATTAGTGCCTCATTTCTGCTGCAATAATGAGAGGTCACAGACCTCATATTAGGAGGTAAACATCTCAGAGGGGCTGCAGCTACAAAATGTGGGGTACAATATACAATATTCCTGTAATAAATGTGTAAATATATTCGCATAAATATAGTATATCCAACACCAATACCTGATGTTGACAGTTTCTGTGCACTCCGCCCCCTACAGCTCATAGCAGTATGGGGTGGGTCGTTCATTTTCAATGCAGTTTCAACATTTCCTCTAGTCCCTGAACGCATCTTATTCCTTGACTGGTTACCAGCATGGAGAGAAAAGGTAACGCTGCTAACTACACCAAAATGCTTTTTATACCCAGCACTTGTAACACACACGGTTTCCCCCGGACATTTAATCGACCTGTTAATTGTGAAAAAAGCTTTTTACCCGTGACGTTTCTACATGCCACGTAACAGTGGATGAAAGTAAAAGTGGACCATGCGCTCCTGTGTGTGTGTGTATGTGTGTTAACACTAAGCTAGCTGTAGCCGTCAGACTAGCATCTGATCGTACACAAGTATGCGCCAAAACTTTTGTCCGGGTTAAAGTGGACAACGAGTTGAGAAAACCAGCGACTAATTTAGCAGGACTGCACAGTGCAGTGAGCAAAACGTGTTGTTCGTATTCACGGTGAAAGTCAGCGTTAGCAGCTAACTTAAATGTCTCTTACGAGCAACGTACCGCCAAGGCCGGTTCACGTTAGCTAAATCACCTGCTAGCTTGTAGTTACTACTGTAACCTGTTAATACGAGTTCTTATGTGGCTTTTTTTTAACACACCAAATACTGACGAAATAACCGTAACAGCTTTATTCAACTAAGTAAAATACTGAGCTAGAAACACAGCATCGAGGTTTGAAGGTTTTTTTTATTGTGTATTGTACAATGTGTAACTCGTGTGTCTTTACTTTTAGTGCTCGCAATGCAAGCAAGGAAGAAGAGAACAAAGCCCAGGAAACCTGGAAAAAAGTAAGTTGAAAAGTTTGTGTTCATGTCGCAGTTTCCTTCTGTCGGTAGTCCGGAAACAGAGCAGCTCAACCTCTTAGTGGCCCGAAAACCTTATTCCTAATTTGCCAAAAATGAACTAACGTGATATGAAGTCGCCTACGTAACAGCACACATCTGTTAGTGTGGGGGTTCAATGAAAACAGGGAAATTAAACCCTGTGACATTGGAGACAGATCTGCTGTGATGGATGGATTATGCAGGTGCATCTAATATGGTGACCGGTGAATGTTGTGAAAAGTAGACACTTGTGTATAAATGAATGAATGCACAGTTAAGCTT
>JAUMTR010000022.1:7935548-7952268 GCA_032270685.1 Microctenopoma stevenorrisi
CCCCCCCCCCCCCCGTTAAAAAATTTTTTTTTTTTTTTTTTTTTTAGAAGAATCAAGAGAAAATCTCAGAGCAGATGGCTAAAAACGCAGAAGCAGAATGAATAATCAAAATCACTTTCTCAGCTCCGTCTCTTTAGAGGAAGCCTCCTACACATAAGCCAGACAGATATATCATCAGACCAAGATTATTAACTGATCTATGAATCGTTGCTGTTAGATATGCTGACAGTTGCAGCACCAATATTTTATACTTGTATATTAATATAGTTTATGACGAACAAATCCAGGTTCTAAGCAGAAGACGTTTGCTGAAACATTGTTTATTAGTGATATGTTTGTGACTTGGGGTGTAGATCGACTGAGGGACAGCAACAGTACAGTGTCTCCTTTCAGCACTGTGGACAGCGCTCGACAATGTTTAGTAGGACCCCTTTTCTCCTTGTTCAATTTCCAACTAACATTCATCCTTAATGTTGGTTTTACACGAACCTGCTCATGTTTTGTTGGATCAACAATACAGTCAATGTTTAATGATGCTAGGCCTCGGTCTAGGGAGTTTGGTGGGTTAACATGGTGTGGTTTTGTGGTGTTGTAGATGGATTTGAAGAGAAGTCGTCACTTCCCTGGGACCTACTAAGTAGATGACTGACAGCACGCATGTCATTAATTAATTTTCTGCGGGTGTTCAGTCCCTGCAGGTCACTTTGTGCTAGTTTAGTATCAACTGCATTTTTTTTGTAATTTCTAAAACGACTTTGTGGGGTTTAGGGGATGAGTGAGTGAATTTATGAGCTGAACATGTTCCACTCTGCTGTAGTTCTCTTAATCAGGACATTTGGTTCCACTGTTCCACTTTTTCCTGTGTCCTTCACAGTGTTGTTTTATAAGGTTATGTGAATTGGTCGTTGACACAATGCAGTGAAGCTCACTTAATGAAGCATGCATGTTTAATATACTGAACTATGTTATTTAAGTGGGTTTAACACAGATGTTAATTCAAGGGGGGGGGGGCTGTGTTTTATGCTTCTTCGGTGTGATACAACACAAATAATTCCTGCCACTGCAAAATCTCTGCCAAGGCTTTTTCTTAAAAATGGATTAAATGTGATGCGCATGAAGTTACTTGAAAAAGACCATTTGTGACTGGTAGTTAGTTTTGGGATGTAATAAGGTGTACCTCCCTAAAGAGTATTAATTACTCATGTCTTGTTGTAACGGCTTTGGTAAACAGTATAAATGTCGCTTATTACATCTAACAGACTTAACTTAGACTTAGAAGAGTCTTTTGTATGAGCTCTTCACTCCGCTGCTTCCTTCTCTTTTGCTTGGTGCTTCCACAACTGTTTTGCCGCTTCAGTTAGATCTTTGCTTATTTGCACTTTATTAAATAAGAATGTATCCTTACCTGCTGTGTTGCTTATGTATTTCTGTGCATAAAAGCATATTCTAAATGTATTTATAAGAAGCCTCGCCTGAGCAAAGGAACTATTATAGGAACTACATTCTTAAATGTTAACTCATCTGTCTCATTACAGTTCAATTCCTTTTTAACAACACTTTTCCACAATTCCACCCTCTTAGTATTCCTAACCATCTGTTCCTCTTTTCCTCACTCATCAGACCAGAGCCCTATGGTCGTGGAGGCGGTTCTCAGCCGGGTCAGGCAGACTCTCCCCTCCCAGAGCAGGATGAAGAGATCCTCGGTTCTGATGACGATGAGCAGGAGGACCCCAATGACTACTGCAGGGGTAGGTCTCCCTCTGTTTCAGAATATTACGCATACATAACTGAATCCAGTAAATCATCATGTTTGCTTTCATCATTAAAAGAAAAATCTTCTGCAAAATGCACTGATGACACAGGGTGTACACTCAGGCACATGTCTGTCTCCTTTCAGGTGGATATCACCACGTAAAAATTGGAGATTTATTTAGTGCCAGATACCATGTGATCCGTAAGCTGGGCTGGGGGCACTTCTCCACTGTGTGGCTGGCCTGGGACATCCAGTAAGTTGACTTAAAAAACCTGAAGCAACGACTGCTGCTATGTTGTTATGTAGTGTTTCTTGTCAGTACCATAAAATATTGTCTGGATCTTTAAATGTCTTCAAGTGCAGCGTGGATGCAAATTAAATAATCTCTCACGATAGGAGCCAGGAATTTCAATCGGGATGTAATTTCATCTAACATTTACGAATTAGTCATAAAAAACTTGTTGACATAAGGAAATCATAGCTAGTATCATATACTATGGGAAATCTAGCAAAAGCCTGATGTTTTATTTTAGATGTTAGATAATGTCCTTGGACATATTTTGGGATGGTTTGATTAGCGTGCATGTGTTTGTGTTTTCCAGGGAGAAGCGCTTTGTGGCCATGAAGGTTGTAAAAAGCGCTGAACATTACACAGAAACGGCTTTAGATGAAATCAAGCTGCTCAAATCTGTAAGGCACACATGTCATCATGACACGCATCTTTTCATACTGCAGATACTCTGTACCTCATTGCTTGTGCGTGTATGTGTGTGGTTCCCAGGTGAGAAACACGGATCCCAGTGACCCCTGCAGAGAGAAAGTGGTCCAGCTTTTAGACGACTTCAAAATTTCTGGCATGAACGGCACTCGTATCCTCTGAGACAGAAACTGTAGTTAGGACCCAACAGTTGCAGAAATCCAGGATTCATTTGCTTGTGAAGTGTGAATGATAGACGCTGCAAGATCACAAATAGTACTGTGCACTTTTGATCGTGTCTTTTTCAGTTTTGGATAATTGGTAGGTTTTAAAACATGCAGTGCTGTCGCTGTGTTAAATATGGGAACGACGCAACAACAGCAATGTAATGACTAGCTGTTGCCATCTCAGTTTGATGACTTAGACATATTGATTATGCTCATTCCAGGCCCAATCTCTACTTCACTGTTGAACATCCAAAGGAAAGACACTATTAGCTCAGTGTACACATGAACTTACCTCATTATTCTCCTTAAAAGCCACTTTAAGGGAATGAGAATTGTTTGACTTGAAATTAAAAACAGCAATGACAGGATATTAGCTGTCTGTTTGAGGTTTTACTATTTTATTAAACCCAGATTTACATTCGGCCCTGCTATTGGTTCATCTGACATGCGGCTAGCTGCATGCTTTGGCTCTGTGTCAGTCTCTGATGCAGTGACACTTGCTCCATCCCTTCTTCTCCCACACAGCTGTGTGTTCACGCTGCATGCCCGGACATCCACTGGACACGTCTTAGCACTGTGTATAAGAGTAGCTCTGGAATGTACTTGACCCTTCCTGTTGTACGTAGGTAAAGCCCAGGTTTTAATCCTATTATTCCTTGACCATGCTCATTTGCAGATGTGTGCATGGTATTCGAGGTGCTGGGATATCACCTACTCAAGTGGATCATCAAGTCGAATTATCAAGGCCTTCCCCTACCCTGTGTTAAAAGCATCATTCGACAGGTAGTATACTGCATCACAAACACATTTGTATATCTTTAGGGTGTCCGCGGGGTTTTAAAAGTATTAAAAGGTATTAGTCGGAATTTCATGAGGAATTAAATTTTCGCGTAACTTAGGGATTAGAGTCGTTCATTTTAATTAGGCGATGTCAGTGATGCTAACGTGGCACGTCGTCTCAAACTGTTTGCGCTGAAAACAGCGCACCCGTACTGCGTGTTTCTTTTAATCACTGCTTGCAATATTATGCTACGCCAGCACAGCGTGTGTATATCCTTAGATTTGGATTATTAATTAATTAAATGCCAGATATTCTCAAATTAGTGTTTAAAGCTATTGAGTTGACATTTTAAATTTTGTTCTACTGGACCAGAGTGTATGAATCAGTTTGTCGATTAAAACAGTTACTCCTTACTGTCGTGTTGGTTTTAAAAAATATTCTGGAGGTATTGAAAAAGGTATTAAAAAGTATTAAATTCAAACTTGTGATTTTTGTAAAACCCTGATCTTTACATATTCTCATTTGGTAGTAGTGTTACGTTCCAGGCATGCTTCACACTGGGGTTATTTCTTTGCTGTACTTCAGGTTCTGCAGGGTTTAGACTACCTCCACACCAAGTGTAGGATCATCCACACGGACATCAAACCAGAGAACATTCTGCTGACTGTCAACGAGACCTACATCAAGAAGATGGCTGCTGAAGCAACGCAGTGGCAGAAGACGGGCGCTGCACCTCCCTCTGGATCTGCAGGTCACAACCTTTCTCTCACTCTGCCGTCCACCAGGCAACGTCTGTGGCTCGATCACGTGTTGCTGACGAGCAAGAGATTTGCTGTTCAGACTTCTCAGCAGTTAACCGTGACTGTAACGGTTTTTCTAGTTATCATTAATTACTAGTGTTTTAATGAATGCGATGATACTAAATGTTTTTCATTTGACTCGATTTCATTAGACTTTGTCAGTATGGACAGACTTTGCCATACTTTTTGGATGAGGGGATTTTTTTATTGCTGTAGTACAATAATTCAGAAACTTCTGACTTATATATTATATAATATTTCTAATAAAAGTGGAGCTTAGCTGTGTGTCATTATGAGTCACCACTGGATTGGATATGGAAATTACCAACCAGCTCAGAGGATTGTGTGAATCCTACTGAGTCTGGTGCCGCTGTAGAGTCTGTTAGTAGAGCACGGTGTGATTCAACTCAGCCCCCCCAACAGAAATCTATTTATAAAGAGGTAAAGGATATACCACACATGTCATCACTAATGTAATCCTGATTGTTTATGTTTTCTACAGTGAGTACAGCGCCTCCACCCAAAGCAGTAAGTCTTCTCTCTCTATCTTTTTCTTACCAGATCTTAACCTTTGAGGGTTTGTGCAAACATCAGGTAACCTCAGAGGGCAAATCTAAACGGTTTCCATGTCGCCATTCTTTTTCTGCAGATGGCCAAAATGTCAAAGAACAAAAAGAAGAAGCTGAAGAAGAAGCAAAAGAAGCAGGCAGAGCTGCTGGAGAAGAGGATCCAGGAGATGGAGGGAGGAGCCACACCTGAAGGCGGAGATGATGAGGATGAGGAGGAGACGACGGCAACGACGGAGACCACTGAAGACACAATTTCCTCAGCCACCCTTTCTTTATCCGCCACCCTGCAAGACATCTCTAATCACACAGTCACAGGTGAGTGATCACATATTTGTGAATCGGATGGAGCTAACTGGAAAAAAACTAGATGCATACATATAAACGGATCCATTTGCCACAGACTCGACACCTGATGAGCAACCCCAGCAGAGGCCAGAGCTACATGAACAAAGGGATGCGACCAATGTGGGGAACAGAATGGAAGTAAATTGCAATGGCCACACCGCCACACCAGAGAGTGGGGCAAGCCTGGAGAGCCAGGGACATGGAACCAAGCAGTCGACAGAGGAGCAGGAGGACCAAGAGAATGCAAACCAGCCAGAAAACGCAGAGGCCCACGACACATTATGTAACAAACAAGAGCATCTGACCTGTAATGGATCGCCTGGAGACACAAACACTGAGCTGCAGCAGCTCCCCGCCTCCCCCAGCCTCAGTTCCGTTGCTGTACAGCTGAAGGAAGGAGACCACAATCAGGATAGGAAGGACGAAGTGGACATGCAAGGCGAGACTAAAAGAGAGGACGAAGACAAAGACGGCCAGAATGGTTAGTTCAATAAAAGGACCCTGGTTTTCCCCTTTTGTAAATAGATACATTATTGGAATTCTGTTTGTTCTTGCTCAGGAATTTAATTGGATCTATTTTGAGTATTCATATCTGTGATGCTGTTTTTCATGCTGTGTAATTTAAATATTTTACATGTCAGAGTCAGTCAGGTAAGGTTTCCCTTTCAGTAATAATCTGTTCTGCATGAGACCCCATAATGTCATATGCAGTACCAGGACCTGTTACAGTGGTAGTCTGAGTTTAAATTTCAGAAGTTGGTTTGTAAAAGGTTGTTCCATTTTATTAGAGCCAGGGACTTTGTTCTCTTGCTTAAATTGTCTTTGTGTAGTTTTGAGAAGGGTGCCCTATGAAGTTGCATTATTCCCTCTAGTTTTCTACGTCTCCTTCTCATCTGTCTTTGTCTCACTCAACTCCCTTTAACAGATGCATCGAGCAATGTGTTGGTAAACCCCCTGGAGCCGATCAATGCTGACAAGTTGCAGGTTAAGATAGCTGACCTAGGCAATGCCTGCTGGGTGGTGAGTGCAGATACTGCGTTAACCATTTTCCGTTTATTGAGAACTATTGAGTGCTTCAAATGTAATGTTTTCTAGTCGAATAGAAAAACAGCTCCGTGTTTAGCTTCTGTATCAGCATGAATGCTTTCTCTCCCTCCTTCTTACAGCATAAACATTTCACAGATGACATCCAGACACGGCAGTATCGCTCTCTTGAGGTGCTGATGGGTGCAGGCTACAGCACACCGGCTGACATCTGGAGTACAGCCTGCATGGTAAAACATACACAAGCTCTCAAGACGCCCGTACAGCTATAACACTAATAGCATACACGTCTGCTTGGTCATTGGCAACATATCACTGAATCTGCCCGTCTACTTGTTGTTGAGGTTCCATGTGCTCGTCTCCTCAGGCCTTTGAACTCGCCACTGGAGATTACCTCTTTGAGCCCCACTCTGGAGAAGACTACTCCAGGGATGAAGGTTAGTGTTCCCAAAATGTCTCAAATCTGGGTTAGACACCCAAAAATAAGTATAAGCACCCAACTTGTTTGAGAACACCAAATACTTCTCAAGGCAGATTGCAGCGAAATCCTGTTTTATGCAAATTAGTTTGAGATTAAAATGAACTTTTGGTGCATGTGTTTCACTGGTGAATGTAAATGAGATTTACACATTCCCTGTTATTTATGTTACTGTGTTTACCTTGTTCATTTTAGCATCTGTGTGTGTCTCTGCCTCCCCGTAGATCACATAGCTCTGATTATTGAGCTATTAGGTAAAGTTCCTCGGAAGCTGATCTTGGCAGGCAAATACTCCAAGGAGTTTTTCACCAAGAAAGGTAAACACACAACCAGCTGTCTGCTTGAAGCCCGAATACAGTACACAGTTCTTAAAATGTGCTCAAGTATTTTTGGGCTAAGTCAGACGGAGCACCTGGTAGCTCAGGAGAACAGCCATCTGCTCGGTTTGAGGGCAGAAGTTGCAAATTAAGTTCAGTGCAGCTGATTCTCTAGTTCATCAAAACGGCGCATTGCATTTCTAGCTTACTAAACACCGACACATTTATATAACAACGTATGTTACACCCTATATAATATGTATGTTTGTTCAGACAACACTCCCCTCTGTAATCAATGCAATGTAACATCATCTCCTAGGCGACCTGCGTCACATCACCAAGCTGAAGCCATGGGGTCTTTTTGACGTGTTGGTAGAAAAGTACGAGTGGTCCAAAGAGGAGGCCCAGTGCTTCAGCAGCTTCCTCCTGCCCATGCTGGACCTGGTGCCTGAAAGGAGAGCCACAGCCGCCCAGTGCCTCTCCCATCCTTGGCTTTCGTCCTAGAAGTTACTCCTCCACACTACATCGTTAGGTTTGAAGGTTCTAGGCGTGAAAATACATTCAGCAAATACACAAATTCATATGTGCGTGAGCCTGGGGCTGCAGCGTGCCTGCGCCCACCGCGTGGCTACGTACACATACCTTCAACTATCCAAACAATAAAAAAGGGCAACGGCTGCTGAGTCTTTGTTTGGATTACACTGGTCATAGAAAGTCATTTAAAAAGAACCTGCTCTTGTCTGCAGGCAGGTTGTAAACAGAAACATGATCACTAATCAGCCAAATCCCTCTCTGTCTGCCAGTCCCGTTTTTAGCTGTGCCAGCTTTGTTGCCTTTGGCTGTCAACTGTGTGCAAAGTAATAAGAATAGCTGCATAATGCTAACAGCGTGGCTAGTACAGTTCTTAGCAGTATTAAGTTAGCTTTATTCTAATAAGCACTCGGGGTTGGGAGACAAATACGCACCAAGTCTGGGAAGAGACAAAATTCAACTTTTACTTCCAGGAGAACCAGATTGTGTAATGTTATATTTTTATTGTTACAGGTATTTTTAGAGTGAGGGTTGTTTCATGTTTTCTGGGGGTGGATGGGAAGCACTTGCTAAAATATAATGTGAACGGAGATTTCTGCTCCACAGGACAGTTTACCAAATGCTGTTTCAAACCTTATCTTCCTCGCACCAACAGTCAAACTATTTGTCTTGTGTGTACGGTACAGTCTACCAAAGAGTCGACTTCGCTTCCTCTCTGCACCATTAGCTTTGCACAGTTTGTAGAAGAGACTGCCGCCACTCTACATCCAAGGCACAAGACATGAGGTTCAAACATTTTTTTACACTTGTGTTTTGAAGAATGTTCAGTTAATTTCCCATGGTATGAAAGTTTCCACTGCACATTGAGGTGTTGGGCTTAAAAATAATAGATTGTACTAAAACAAATGCTGTAACAATGCTTTGAATTTCTCAAAACCATTTTAATTTTTTCTATAAAATCTCTTCTGTCTGTGACTTCTCTCTCCATTTGATTTCTGTACGTAATAAAAATTAAACATTTTTCAAAATCCAGCGCTGTGTTTTCCTTATGCATCATCATTGTTGTGTGAAGGGAGAAGTGCAGCACACAAATGTTGACATGTTAGAACGCGTCTACACAAAAGACACTTAACACTTAAGGTAATAAAAGAATCAGTTTTTATTTTAATTTCTATATTATTATTATAATATTGGTATTTAAAGGAAATTCCAACCTCCTTTTTATGTTTCTCTTTCAGCATTAAAGTCCCTTTGAGTCAAGTGATGATCAAAAAGCAACACATGGTGTGATCATTTGCACCAACATTTCTTGGTTCTTTGTCATCATTAGCCGTCTCGTTCAGATCAGTCTGGGGTTTCTCGTGCGACCTTGTTCAGGAAGGTTGACTACAATCCCATCACCGTGAGCCTTTTAATATATGTAGCTGCACATTCAGCTGCTTGCAGATGGTCTTAGGTGTTTGTCAGATCAGATCTCTGAGAACTCTCTCTAGTCTGTACTCAGCAGTTCTTACGTGGGCTGAATGACTGATAGTAATCACAAGAAACATAACACACATAAGTCCAAACCATTGTCATTAGTAGTTATTTAAAATATTTTATTGAATCTTTTTTTATTTCTCAAGCTGCCTGGAAATAGATTTCAATTCCCCAAGTCAGTAGTGCTCCTTCAAATCCTGTCCATTGTGTCGCTGTTGCCCACGGGGGGGGGGCCTATTCATTATCTGGGGGTTAGAGAAAAGCAGCATTACTGAAAAGATGAGGTGAAATCAATCAGTTCAAACCATAAACATTGTGCGATAAACACCTATATAAATATATATACACACACACAGTGAGTCACTGATTATCCACAGCAATCGTCTTAATAGCTGTCACTATATTTTACTCACACTGGGGAAAAGAGGATTTTCAGTCTGGACTGAATATTGACTGAAAGCTTCAGCGTGGTTTAAAAACATGAGTGTAACAGTGAACCATCGGCAGTGGTGGATGGTGTTAACCATTTTGTTCTCACTTTAAACAGGGCTTAGTGATTTGTATATTTAAGGGCTGACATGCCTCTGGGACAGCAGTGAACTCCTTCTCCAGAAGCTTAAACGTCTTCCTATGTCTTTCATCTGAATCTCTATATCTTCCTCCTTTTCTCTCCAGCTAAACATCCTTTGACAGCACGGGTCTTTCTCTCACATACCAGCATTTCTTCTCCCCCCTGTAACTCCAATACCTTTCTCCTCCACCTGGAAGTCCTCAGGCAGCAGCTTGTCCTGCCGGCTACCCAGGCTGAAGGCCAGAAAGGAGAGAATGAGCGAGTCCATGATGCTGATTATAGCCAGGATGTAGGCCCAGCGCACCGTGCAGTTGCCCAGGGTGTATTTGTCAGTCCGCTGGCCACACATGCGCTTCACCTGCTCTGAATCCCAGCCATCAGGATAGATCATACAACCAATCGCCATGCACGTACCTGACGGAGTGAGAGGGAGAGATTTTTTTAAACGTATTTTAGTTTAACATCTGGTATTTCCTGACATTTTGAAAACGTTCACTAGCTGTTAATTTATTCTAAGGATTTAAATGTAGAGAGCCTGTAAAGTAGCATTGAGATGTATGACAGGTTGGCTAGTAAGACGGCATGTTACTGCTGCTGATAGGTAATATCACAATCCACCGTCTCCACCTCCACTGTTGGAGCAATGAGTAACAGAGAATTTAGACACCACACACACACACACACACACACACACACACACACACACAAGTTGCCTAGCAACTCCAGAGCATCTCAGCTCTAGAAAGTTTAACTTGTTCATCTATTATTGACTCTGCAGACGGACAGATGCCTCGTGCCATCCCAGCCATGTCAACTATCAGGTGACGAGAAGAAACATTAGCACAACACACACACTCACGCGTCTCTTTCACTTTCTGAGCCTTTTGGGACTTCTGAGGTCAAACTTCTCATCTGCTGCATGAAGATGTTAAATGTTGATACAACCCAAAGCCACGAAGTCTGTACAGCATTTATGCAGGATCAAATATTACCACTGAGGATTTTGTTCTTTATGATTACATCTACCTCAATTCCCACTATTTCATTCCACCTCAGTTGAGAACAGGCACATATGTCCAATATCTAAATGCTTATTTTAATTTGTAATTCCAAACAAAACCTAAAAAACCAAGACCTAACTGAAGGTCTGGCCCACGGTGAAGACTGCTCTAAAACTCAAATTTGTCCTAACAAGCCTACATACTTGGAGCACAGTGTATTAGGCATGGACATTGAGAGGAGAAAGTGTAACAGCACACCTCCAGGTTAAGCTCATTGTTTGTCTCATTACAGGTTATCCTTTCACCTGCAGCTACATCTGTCCACAAGCTGCTCTGTGTTTCAAAAAAAGAATCATGTTTCACTTCTGTGTGTGTGTGTGTGTGTGTGTGTGTGTGTGTGTGTGTGTGTGTGTGTTTCAGGGGCCTCCTGAAGTGTGTTGGTCAGAAATTACAAGCTTGGATCAAGTTAAGTTTTAGTGTCTTATGTGCAGTAGGACTTAAACTGTTGACTGTTGAACTGTTGTGCCTTAACCACAGGTAACTTGTACTTACCTGGAATAATTCCACCTTCATTCCCACTCAACATTTAGGTCAGTAAATGGCTGAATGCACTAGGACGATTGAGGGTGTTCATATTTCTTCCACCCTTTTCATATTTATGTAGTTTAGTTATTTATACAGAGTTGGGGAAAGTCTCTATGTTCAGCCACAGCAATAAACCCACCTGGTGGTTTTAACATTGTGGTGGACAGGGGTCAGCATTGGCACTGTGACTGTTCTGCCCCATGTGCAGGTTTAAATTTTTCCCATGCTGAGCCCTGTCCCCACACAGTACCTGGTGCGACTGATGGTTGTACAGACAAACTTGGGTCAAACCCTGGAGCTCACTGGAGGCCAGCTGTATCCAGGCGCAGATCTTGTACACGCTCCCCGCGTTGCAGAAGAAAAAGAGGCTCAAGCAGACGATGCTACTCACGACCAGCAACATAGAGATGCCCACGAAGAACATGGCCGTCTTGAAGGCGCCAGACGGGATGGAGCTGAAGTCCAGCGCGCTCCCTTTGCAGATGAGCTCCGACGTGAGCGCGTTCCCTATGCAGTAGTGGAAGAGGCCGAAGTATCCGGCCTGCGGCGTGTTGACGCTGTCTCCGATCCAGTATGGCTGGATGAACACCACCACGGTGATGACTGCGAAGGTGATGGTGAAAACCGTCCACAGCACGCCCATGGCGCGCGCGTTACGCACGTAGTTGGTGTGGTAGATTTTAGCCGCCTCCTGAGCCGGGAGCATGATGGAGGGAGCTCCTCTCAGCTGTCACCTTCTAGGGGAAAAGTGGCAAAAAAGGTGAGAAGAAAACGACTCCAGGACTTTCTTTCTTCTGTAAAGCTGATGGAGAGTGAAGTCGCTGTACTCGCGCTCAATGGATGCGCACTTATCTCCACCGTATCCGCAGGCGTAGTGTTTCCTCTCTAAAGGAGCCCGTGGTCCTCACACAGGCCTCATGAATGATGAATGGTTAAAAGATCCTCTCACTGTGAACGCACTTTCACTTTAATGGCATGGGTTATTTTAATTACTTGAATAAGATCACTGTTCATTTGGCATAACACAACTTCACAACACAACCGAGTCACATAAGCTTTAAGAATGAGAAAAGGGAAAAGTTACACTTTACACTAAACTTACACTACAAACTTCTTAATAATTTGTGACAGATTTTTTAGACTTTCTTGTCTTTGTTTTAGTATCACTGCTTCGCTTTCTCTAAGCTATGCCAGAAATACCTCAGGGGAAAATAACAATAGGCTGAAAAACATGGAGTGTACAGCACGGTCTCAAGATTTTAAACCCAGTTGTGCTGGTTTGGGATAAACTGGACAGAAGAGTAATAGTATAATAGTAATAGTAATAATAGTGCCACACATTTATGGGAACTTCTGCAGCTGATATGGGTATAAATTTCTGAAAGGGTATTTTATTTCTATTGTAGAAATAACGGCAGGAGTGTGTTCAGCTGTTATACCTGCCAAAGATGGCCATTTTCATTTAAGTTTTATGTCTATAAAAGGACATAATTCTTTTTTAACTGCACATGCTTTTTTGTACTATGTTTTCATTTCAGAGTACAATGAGACATTAAACGGCATAATTTTTAATAAACTAACAGAAAGATTGGATACCTATGAGCTGGTGTGTGATCTGGAAAAATGCAAAATGGGAATGTGTCCATGTAAACAAACAATGCAGTCTAACAGCAACTGGAACGACTTGTCTATGCAAGTGTATACAGAGGAGGAAATAATGATTTGACACAGAGACATCATCGAAACCTTAGTGATTTAGAAATGATCTGCAAAGAGGAGTATTAAGTCTTTTTTTGTTCGAGGGTTTAAATCCTTATTTTACATAATGAAATGCAAATCAGTTTCTATCTTTTATTTAAAGTTATTTTTATAATATTCCTTTTGATGTGCTGTCAGTCACTGTTAAAAAAAAACCTACCAATAAAATTATACTGTTCTGAGACTTTTCCCTTCAGTTTGCTTATCATTTTAATATTATATTTATTATTATTTAAATATAAGTATTAAAAACACCACATCTAAAGTAGTATATAATAATTATCTTTGTCATTGGACAAACTTACAAAATCAGCGAGGGGTCAAATAATTATTTCCTCCACTGTAACTAAGGTAAACAGTGAAATATCACTGGCTCAGATTCACAGTACTGTTAAGAATGTTGTAGATATGCACATAATGGCCACATCTATGCATCAAACTGTCACACAAACCTCTACCAAAACTCAAAAATGAGTTTTTGAAACAAAACACTAGGCAGGTTGTTAGGGCCAAGAGATATCGTGGTCAGTAGTACTTAAGGCCAGTATTATGTCATCTAGGGAAGCAATGTGATGAAATAATATGTCCTCAACCAGCTGGGCTGACACTATATCTATAGCAGAGCACAACAAAGAGATGGTTCAGAATCACCTGAACCAATCTTAATTATAAGCTTTATCAAAAATGAAAATTTTAAGTCTAGTGTTAAAGATAGAGAGAGTTTCCCGAACTTTAACTGGGAGCCGGTTCCGCAGGAGAGGAGCTTGATAGCCAAAAGCTCTTTCTCCCATTCTACAATTGGAAACTCTAGGAACCACTAGTAGACCAGCACTCTGAGAATAAAGTGCTCTGCTAGGATCATTTTAGTGAACTACTGGTGCATCATGTTAACAATGAATTGCAGTAGTCAAGTCCAGAAGTGACAAATGCATGGACTGCTTTTTCAGCAACAATCTGAGACAGGATGCTCCTAATTTTAAAAATATTGCTAAGGTAGATTCATTTTCTGCAATTTGTGAAAGACATATTTTGATCCCAGGAATGAGTGCTGCTACAATAATAAACAAGTGACCAAATTAACTCTTCTTCAACCTATAACCTTTATGAAAACTCTGTGTACATTTCCTAATCTGTACATACTGCAAATAATATATGAATACTTAATACTTTAATACAATATTTTGATAATGGTGTTGTTTATATGGTATGTGTAAAGTGGGTTGTTTGTATGTTTTGGAGGGATTGGACATGCTTTTGCTGCTGTACTGCTGATAATTGTATGAAATCACACTAATTAGTCTGAATGCATGCTATACACTACCTATTATAACTTTGCACACATACAGAAATGACAATGTTTTTTTGCAACGATGGTAACTGAGCTGAAGACAGCAACAAATCCATCCTTAAAATGAGCACCAGGGGAATAACTAGGTCTTGAGGTCACTGTTGCCTTCTTTTCAAACCCTACTGAGCTCCAGATCTTGTGACAGTCTACTTGTATGTACTAAAGACAAACACCAGATGGAGATACAGAGCTGTAAACCTCAGTAGCTCAGCACATCGCTGTGTGTTTATGATTAATACCCTTTACAGAAGTTTCAAAGTTGTGACAGTGAGTTATTTTTTTCGAAACCACTGTATTAAAAAGAGCAGGTAGAGTCAGTGTTGTAGTTGATCACTATATGAATCCATGTTATAGAGTGTGGGGTAATTTATTCTGTGACAATAATAATTTAAATAGATCTTTATTGACCCCCTTGGGGAAATTGTTGTTTGGACAGCTACTGGACCTGTGTCTTGTCCAAGGACACCTCAGACATGTGGCGACTGAGAATCATAATTATTTAAAGAATAATTTAAAAACACCATTTCACATTTGCCCAGGTTATTTATTGTGTAATACAAAATTCATTTTGAAGATCTGAATGATTTAAGTGTGACAAATATGTTAAAAAAAATAGGAAGGGGGCAATGGTTTTCTCACAGTACTGTATATATGCTGTAGCAATGGTGTGTGTGTGTGTGTGTGTGTGTGTGTGTGTGTGCACGCACGCGTGCGCGCATGTGTGAACTGTCTTACTGTGTACAAGTGTGAGCATGTCCTGGCCTAAGTTTTATTAAGTGATTCTGCTCGAGTGTGAGGGGGAGGCTGTTTATAATCAAATTATTCAGGAGCACTAATCCAATTTTCCATTACAGAATGAACTGAGATTTCTTGTGTGTGTGTGTGTCTGTTTGTCTTACAAAAAAAGCTCAGGATTTAATGCTCCCTCTGTGTGTGTGCTGTTTGAACAATTGTTATCCAACGTGTTTCCCACAGCCTCCTCATTACACACAAGAACTGTAATGGTCCACAACAGTGAAAGTGAATCCTTAGCAAAACTAAGTTCACAAGATAAGCATTTAGTTTTCACTCATATTTTACAATTGTCTCTCATCGTGACAAAGTGTTGAAACACTAAATCTATCTGTAAAGCAGTGATTCTGTGTCTTTAGAGTGAAATCAGGAGCCTGATGATGCTCATCTTCCCTTATGCCTAAGGTGTGTGTGTGTGTGTGTGTGTGTGTGTGTGTGTTTACACTCTCGTTAGGCCTGTCCGCTGTCTGAGAGCCCCTGTGAGCACAAAGAAGCTTTTCTGCCATTTCAGCATCTCTTCCTGTCCCTTTCTGCCTGTCTCCATAGAAACGAGGTGCAGGATGCTCCGAGACAGATTAGGAGGTTGGTGAAAAGCGTAAAATGGCAGAGAAGTTGAGCACAGAATAATTAGGTAATTATATTAATTAAATGGCAGATACATAGTGCAGTAATTCACAGTTTAAAGAGACGGTGAATTAATTTCTTGAACGGTTTAAAGCGCAGCTGGAGTCAGATTCAGTCAAATTTGATTTCTTTTTATGTGGGGAAATTGATTTTTCCCCAAATTAGAAAATAACAGTATTGATATTATAAGTAATATTTTTCTCTTTGATACCCTTGACATCTGAACTGAATGTAGGAAAACCCAGTTTATTCTGAGAGCAAATTGTTTCTAGTGCTATTGTCAGCTGACACAGATGGACTCCGTTAATCTTTTGTGTGTGTGTGTGTCGCATGTGAGAGAAAGCATGCAACGGGCTCTGGGGCAGGGGACCAACGAAAACCACTCCTTGTTGACCTTCTCTCTGGCCTCATGCCCTGTGATGCAGCAGTAACTCAGTCAATGAGTGTCACTGCTACTCTGATTTTCTGAAACACCCTGAGGCAGCAGCAGCTACTCTGAGCCACCCTCCAGCCTTCACCCCAGTCGCCGCCTGGTCACAGTTCAGCAGGAAGTATCGGAGACTGGGTAGAGATGGCGCAATGTGTGGGTCAATGTGTACCCTGGGGATGGAAGCTGGAATTTAGGTCTGCTCTGCAGACTTATTACTGATCACTCGCTCTCTGTTGGTCTGTGGGTGAACACCTACAGTATACTCTAATGAACATTCAGCTGAACTACGTGTATTCTTATTGTTATTAAAAGCATTACAAAGGTGATATGAAGGGGTGTTAAACATTCATATAAAATCATATAATGATATATATTTAAGGTACAAGTCCATGTCATTTGAATGTGGGTAGTGTAGACTCATTGTTTTGACAATGTCCATCCTCATAAACTATAAAGTTACAAAGCGAGACGTTGAGCACTGGGTCATGTCACGCGTATAATTCAATTCAATTCAATTCATCTTTATTTGTATAGCGCCAAATCACAACAAAAGTAATTTCAGGGCACTTTACATAGCAAGGTTTAGGACC